>JAEIFV010000286.1:0-362015 GCA_018904265.1 Lordiphosa collinella | reverse complement strand
CTATAGGAGCTCTGGCAATTCATTGGACTTGAAGAGCTGGACTTGCTCGTGGGAGGATTCGTTTACGTTACAGTCGTTTAACTCTAATAAGAGATACTAAACATGGTCTGATCAATTTGTATTATTATTCATTTCCGACCCTCTTAAACTATATATATTCTTCATCCGGGAGTCAAGATAAGTCGTCCGTCTGTTTCTTCTCAAGTTATTCTCTCAGTTTCGAAGTTATCGAGCTGAAACTTTGTATAGAGTCTTCTTTTCACTGCTCACTGTTAATAAGAGGGGGTTTTACACGGTGAAACAAACTTCATGAAGTTTTTCAAAAAGCTCCTGCTTGTAGGAAAGAGGTGTGGAGGCAAGAGGCATCACTACATCTCTTAACTTTTTCGAAACCTTCATGAAGATTGATTCACCGTGTAAATCCTGTCTTAGTCGAAACCGACGGATCGGATGACTATATCTTATTGCTGCCATAAGACCGATCGGTCGAAAAATGGATATTAGTGAATAGAATGTTTTGTTTTTCTATGCTAGCAGCCCTCAACTCGGTCATTATTAACATTAGATGCCTACACTAAAAAAAAAAACGGCTGCCAGCGTTCTAAATAAAACGGGATTGACTTTAACCCGTTTTGTACTTAAAATTTCAAGTATGATTCGTTATTAGGTTTACTTAAATTGAGTACGAAACATACTAAAATCGAAAAACAAGGGCTATTATTATTGAAAAGAGAACAAATGTTCTTGAATCAACAACATTATGTACTTACTGGAAGTTCAAGTACAAAGTATGCTAGATTAAGTACAAAATTTACTTATAATGCTAGCTCCGAAAAGTGTGCAACGTAAAATGTAAATTATTTTTTAAGCGAGTCTGTTCTTAAAATTCCCAACTGATTCAAATTCTGTTGTTATGGGGGTGAGGATTAATTTCTGATCTACAATAGTTCACCAAAGAGGTTTATTTATGGCCCTTGGATATTTCCAGCCTTCTTTGGTTCAAAAAAGAGAGCTAATTTTTAGAAAAATTGGGAATGGGGTGGGGGGGTCAAACCAAAAACATTTTGTACTTGTTTGAAATTAATTTTTTTTCTTTCTGTTATGTATTTGGGCTATTAGAAATTACTGGAATTTGAGTAAAAATATTTTGTACTTTTTTGAGAGTTAATCTTTTTGTGAGCAGTCCAACAAAAAAAAAAAAAAACAAAAAAACAACCAACCAGACACACACTGCATATATTTGTTCTTGCAGGCGAGATTTGTTGTTGTTTTCGCTTTGTATTCGGCTAGCTAGTGTGAGATGACGAGGCAATTTTTAATGCGTCTGCGTGGCGCCGCCTTCCATAAAATAACTCTTGGGAGCAATCAAAACAAGGGCGTGTCCGTCGCTGCTCTAGAGTCTTTAGCTTAACTTTATCTATAACGAGCCTTTCCCTTTGTCGAGCTCCAGCTCGGCCTAAAAGTGGATAATCTCAAAGCAGTGGTTGGACCAGTCAGAAAAATCCCATTGAATTTTTAGGTCGTCGTCGCCGTTGATAAAATTTGTCTTAATTTTTACAAGCCAGAAGCAAATTGAGAGTGAAAATAATAGTCTGATCCAAAGAAAGCTGGGAAGCTAATGACCACCTTTTTTGCGACCTTTTAAAGTTAGATATTGGACAAATTGGAAGCCAAATTAAAAGACACCGCCTCGATTTTGAAGCATCTAATTCATTCACCATTTCGGAGAACAAATTGAATGAACTCCAATTAAACTCTAAATTGCTGCCTCACCCACTCACCGGATCTGCCTCTTTTCTTTGGTCTGCGACTTTTCTCGGTCTGCCAACTAGGAAGAATGGTTTTTGTTAATCAAACTAGTACGAGTTAGCCGAAACTGAAGGCTACTTGGGGGAATTTGAAAAGCTAATACCCAAACCGGCTTGGATATCGCACATACCTAAGTTTTTTTTAACCGAATTCATTTGACTCTTCAAATTTGAATCAAGAACAAGTATGATCAAGTAAAAGCAAAGAGCAGACCTGCCTCAGCGAACTTTCTTTCGCTCAAAACTTTCTAGTAATGCCGTCCAACGCTGTATCAACGTTCCGTCGAGGATTTTGTGACTGTCGCCGACCCACCCTTATACGCCTTACAATGTGTTCGACTGACGTTTTTTTGCAAGGCGATGTCCGCTCAATACGTTAACGTCTCTCCAGGCACGCTAGGTCGACGCAATGCCATGAAGGAACCGACATGAGCGATGCTCCAAAGACGAAATGTCATGCAGAGAAGCGACATAAGTTTCAATCGTTGTCGTCACGACGCATCACAGTACAAAGAGCAACGCTGGGTTGACGAAAATACTGTGACTGACCCTAGCCGTACTAGAGGGGACCACCGATTATTCGATGTTTACCAATGCTTTTACGAATCGATGAATGATGCTGATTACAAAATATGTGGAAAGATCCAAAGCATCTAGCTACGAAACTACAGAGGGTATATTGAAATTGTTGAGACGCATAGAAGGAAGCATTTCCGACCACATAAAGTGTACATTTTCTTGATCAGCATGACGAGCTGAGTTGACTTAGCCCTGTCCGTCTGTCCCTCCATCTGTTTCTATGCGATTTCCTCCGTCAGTTTGAAAGCAATCCTTCACGAAACTTTCCATGAAGTCTTGTAGTACAAATACGCTGCACATTTTTTGGAACCGGCCGGATTGGACGACTATAGCATATAGTTTCCATAGGAACGATCGGTTGAAAAACTAGTTCTAGTAAGAAAAACTTTTTTGTTTTAAGTGAAATCGTCATCAGACTTCGTCTATATAAGTTTTCTATGTTTTTTTATGATTTCACCGAGTTTGTTCAAAATCGGAAGTCCATATAGTACAGCTGCCATGGAAGATTAAGGTTTGAAAAATAGTCTCAGTAAATAAACTTGTTGGTTTTCAATATAAGCGTCCTCAAAATTCAGCCTAAGGTAGCTTTCCGTTCTTTATCAAATTGATCTGCCTGCAAGTATGAGAAGTAAACGTTTCATTTAGTTCGAACCTCTTACTCTAACCATCACTGGGATGTGTGCTTTCCTTTTACTAGAATATCTGATATTAAGTTTCTGGGAATTCTTTTTTAAAACTTGAATTCGAATTTGAAAGATTAATCTCGTACAAGTTGAAAAGTTCGAGAAATATATTAAGCATGTAAACCTCAACTGGATCAAAAAAGAGGATCGGAAAGCAACCATCGATACGGTGATTTCAGATCAATGTGAATGTTACAAAATATTAAAGAAGACCGCTTGGAAGACCTGACCGATTTCGCATTCCGCTTATAAACGAATAACCTGAATCTGTTTATTAACTAAATACCGTTTATTAGCCGATCTGAAAGCTTTTCTTCAAAGAATTCCACTCTTCCTATCAACAAATAAAATTTTCTAATCGCAATGGCATCTTCTTCCTACCTTGATTTCTCAGTCACACCAAGTGCACTTGCCAAAAACTTGTGCCCTTATTCAGTCTCTTGTACATACTTCCTTATACATATGGTACACATATATACTTGCACCCCCAATTCGTTGTACATAAACTTTCGCTCTCACTCTAGCCCACACCTAAGGGAGAGACTCAAATCAGACAATCGCAAAGTTCAATTTTCCTAGTTTTTTGGCACAGCATCAACTGTTGGCCTGTTGAGGATGCGGATGTTGAGGAAGCTTTTGTGGCCTAAACAACCCCCAACCAATGCCATTGCCAGCCTCAATGCAATTTTCTTTTTCACATGGGGCTGAGAGGAGGAGGATGGCGGCAAAGCTCTTTTACAAGATTTTTAGCATGTTCTGTTTACGTTCAGTTGTAAGATTAATCAGTTTTTTGGCAAGTTCTATGTCTCTGTGTTCTATGCGAACACGTGCTGATTTTATTTTTGCATTTTATGGAACTGACAAAAATGCAGATTTGCTTTGCTGTTGAGGGGGCACGAATCATTTGCATTCTATTGTCAACTAATTTCCATGAAAATACACGTGCATCCCAAATTTGGATGCCACTTCTTGGTCTATGAGAGAGCGAGAGGGATGTGCGCAGGACAGAGAATCTCTTCAGTTATCCTTTTCGTTTTCTTTTTTTGTCCCACGTACCAAACTTTGACTTGACTTAGCTAAGGACTGGCGGCTGCCGTTTTAAGGGCGGAATTTGAACACACACACACACACGCACACAACGACAAAGACTTTCAGTCTTCAATTTTCTTTTTGGCAATTTGGAAAACTTTCCGTAATGCACTGCGCTAATACTTTTTGGGTTTATCCACACCAAATGCGCACACACACATCCACAGACACTGGGGCAATTTCGTTCGACGAGATTTAGCGTTTTCCGCAAGGAGCTTTGCTCAATTTTCACGACCGTTGATTTGTGCTTTCCGTTGTAAACTGAATTCGGAATTGCTTGGCACCGTGACAGCCGAACCAGAAGCTTTTCAAGCTAGTATGGTAAAAGTGGTGAGTAGCCAAGAACCCACCACTCGGCGTGGGACAAGCGCTGAGGCAGGACCAGGACAAGCGGAGTGTATGAAAATTCATTTCATTCTTCAAAAATGCGAATGATGTGAGGGGGATGTGGAGCAGCAGGGAATTTTGTGTTCTGTCCATTAGCACCACTAATAGCTTCACTTTCATTTATTGCTCTGTGTGTGTGTGTGTGTGAGTATTTGAAAGGAGGCCAAAAGCTTCTGGAAGCACGTGGTTTTAGGGGTTGAAAGCTGCTGAAATGCCGCCTAGGACCAATGGTCGGGCTGAGAGATAGAGAGAGAACGAGAGAACATTTAAAAGAGTGCATATAAAAAATTCATAAATTTAAATTACTCTAAACCAGTGCCGAACCTTATATACCCTAGTTCGCTGAACGCGAATCTGTTTTGGGAAATCACTTTAGGATTTACAGTAATTTCAGCATAAAGTGGCATAAAGTAACAAATATGACCATTTCTAAGCTTGTTTATTTTTATGCAATGCAAATGCAAATTTTTTAACAAAACGTATACAAAAATTGTTCCAAAATTCAAAGCTTTAAAAAACAAAAAGTCATGAAATTTAGAAGACTTACCCAATTCGTGAACCGGAAGCGGAATTGATCGCTTTACAAGTGCAAAAAGCTTAGCTAACCTAAGCAAAATTTGGTAGGTAATTGCAAAGTTCAATTTTCTTCACAAATTTCTTAGTGAGATGCCTCACGAATTCCCGCAATAACAGTACCCCAAGATTTATTTCTACAGACCAAAGGTTCAGACTAAATTTCATCAAAAATATTTGATCAAAACTTTTCGGCCGTGTCTGTCGCGGTCTTAAAGTGCTATTAAATAATTATACAATAAGCGGTCCATCTAGGAGGTTTTTTTTTTGACGGGCTGAATCCACTTGATAGCAATTACCGATATCACAATCGTCAAATCGTAATCTAGTAACCGTTGGAATGGTTTGTCATCTTCTTAATACGCCCATTGTTAAGTTTAAACTCTAAATCAGTGTTCCCCAACCATGCCCCGGGGGCCGAACACACTCGGAAATTCACACCGAATGCTTGCCGAAGTTATACATCAGTGAGTGTTAGAGAGAGACAGAGAGCCTCTCTTCTTGGGGAACCCTGCTCTAAATGCAAACGTTTACACGAAAACCGACTCGGAATTCGGAACAGGGCCGATAGTTTCAATGAATTTTTAGCAATTGTAAATTGCAACAGGTAAGTATGCTCTTAATTTTCAACAATCATTGATTAGGATAATCAAACGCTTATGTGTGTTAGTAAAATATAAGTGTATACGTGTTTCAAATTTTGGCCACGTCCCTCCCGACCCCGCAATAAAAAATGTTGAATATCTCCTACAAATTTTAAGATATCGAGCTCGTATGTGCCCAATATCTATAATCTTGTAAATTTTCATAAGGATCGGATAATAAATAGCAGAGTTATAAAGGCTATAAGAATCGCTGCATACTTTTCAGAGCCGTATGCGGTGTTTGCTATCATAATGGTGATATGTTTACATTTATGTTTAAGCTCTGTTAATTAACATAAGGGAAGGCTATTGTAAAATGTAAAATGGCTTGACAAAGGGCCAAAGCCGAGCTCCTCTCAATCTCTTGGCTTGTGCGCTTCTAAGTTTCGCACAAGAGAAAGGGATCTACAGTTTAACTTCGAATCCGATCGGCAGTTTGAGAAGCTTTTGCATGGCTAATTACTGCAAAGCTGGCGCCAACAGCAGTGAGGGGTGACCGGGTGTGTAAGTTTATTCACAGAAAAAACTTTTCATTAGATGTTCAGAAGCGGGTTCGAATCCACGACCTCTTGCACCGCGGTCGCGTACACTAGCCGCTGAGCCACACTTGATGTAATATTTGGTCAACAATAGCAGCTTCCCTAAGAAACAATGGGGTTATTGGTAGACCGGCAGGCTCGGTCTTCCTTCAAGAGACTTTTGTGTTTGGGGACAATTCGCAGTCCTGTCAAACTATTGATTGGAGGGGATTTTTACCACCGTTTCCGGAGTTTCTTGTCGACTAAACAAATAAAATTAAAGTGTAAATCACTAAGCGATTATTATTTAGTCTACTAACGGTTATTATGGAACGTCGTATCGCGTGCGCCAGCCAGTTCGAAACTTTTCGAAAAGTCTAAACGTAACAAATCGTTCGAAATTGGAGTATCGTTTTCGTTTTTTAACTTTTTGAAAACGTTCGGAATTCGGAACAGGCCTGTATAAATTAGTCGAGAAGTTTGGAACGTGAATTGGCTATCAATCACAAAGCAGACTCGAATTTCAGTTGCCCCTGTTATATTGGGAGTGCACGGAATTCCAGCTTGAGAATTCCAAGTGGTATGCGACTTGCAAGAAATAAATTTTTGAATACTTTTGGGCAAAAGGTCGATTCGATCCAATATAAGTAATATCTTTGACGAATAGCTAGCAGCGTGTGCGATAGTGCGTTGAAGCCTTGAAACAATCGTGTTCAGTCCAAGGGTCCCTAATTCAAATCCCAGAGTAAAAAAGGGGCTCCTATCTGCCAGAAGTAAAGCTTTCTAACCACCCCGACGTATCGCACAGTGACACACTTCGTCCTGAAGGAAAATGAAAATGCGATATCGTTAGAGTGAAGAAGCGCATTCTACAGCGATAAAAAATGTTTGCTGTGTAGTGATTTTAAAGTAAATAGAACTTGCATACTTTGAAGGGCATTTATTGTTAAAAACAAATAGTTTTATGCCTAATTAAACACTAATATCTACTTTGTTTAAAACCCCTGACAAACAGATAGAAAAAAATACCGCCAATTGCTGGCTTTTATTTTGGTATTTTATTTTAGCTTGTAGACATTTCAGTATGTTTCCGCTAGCCGCGTGCGGTCACCCTATTGTTTTGGCGTGTCTCTAACATTTGGTCACACTGCGTGGCAAATCAATAATAATAATTTTTCAACAACAACAACATTAAAATGGACGCGTAAGTTTTATTCACTTAACGGTTATTTCTGTATTAACAATTAACGATTAAACAGTTTGCAAGACGAGGTGGAATCTCTGGAAGCCATCCTAATGGAGGATGTCAATGTTAAGCGCTCAGCCAGGTAGGCAAATGCAAATAGAGGGTGTTTTTTCAAGAGCTGCATAGATGATTATTATGCCATTTAAGGCTCTTGAAAAAGCCGTCTGATACACTGAATAGATCTTAATGTATCCGTTCAATCCCCCAGCGGTGTGGTGGACGTCATTGAGACGACAGTCTTGCCCCTTACCGGTGAGGAGGAGGAGCAGCAGTATATATGTGTGACACTGCAGGTACTACCGCCGCCCGGCTATCCCGAAGAGAGTCCCAGTTTCAAGCTGCTGCGTCCTCGTGGCCTGGACGATGCACGCCTAGAGGCCATTCGAAGCGCTTGCAATGCCAAGATCAAGGAGTCCCAGGGATTTCCCGTCGTCTTCGATCTGATCGAGGTGGTAAGGGAGCACCTGACTGGTAGTAATCTGCCCAGTGGCCAGTGCGTCATCTGTTTGTATGGATTCTGCGATGGCGATGAGTTCACCCGCACCGAGTGCTTCCATTATCTACACAGCTATTGCCTGGCCAGGCATCTGAACGCTTTGAGACGGAACTACCAGGAGGAGTATGACAAGCTGCCCGCCTGGCTGCAAAAGACCGCCGACCCCTTCCAGGCCCTGTGCCCCGTGTGCCGGGAGTTGATCAATGACGAAACGGATAGCCTGAAGTGCGCCATGCCGCCCTCTGAGCTGGAGAATGCCCCGGACTTTAAGGTCACCCAGGAGCTGCGTCAAATGCAGCAGCGGATGTCGCAATTGTATTTGCAGCAGAAGAGCCGCGGAGCCATTATCGATGTACAGGCCGAGGGGGCAGCTGTCATTTCCATTGAGACCGAAGAGGAGGTGCGCCGCAGGGGACAGGCCGAGGCAGCCAAGAAAGAAGCAGCTCATGCCAAGCCCACGGCCAGCACTACATTTGCTCCGGTTGTGCAGGAGACACAGCGCATAATGCCCGAGCCGACGAACAACAATTACCAACATCACAATCGTCGTCACTATCGCGGAGGCCGGCGACATCATCACCATCATGGACATCACCAACGGGGGGCCGAACGAGACGCGGCGGCTCAGGCAACGGCAACTGCTGGTCCTAGCTCAACAGCGGCAGCGGGTAGTGCCTCATCAACAGGCAGCGGCAAACACCCAAAGGCTCAGGCAGCTGGCTCGGGGCATGCCAGGTGACAATGGCTTCCGGAACAGATGATGGGGCTTAGGTTACCCATAGCGTTGCCATGCTGCTAATACACAATCCCCCAACTAACGGCGAATGGGGAGGGGTATGGTAACTTGAGACTCCTAACCGATGCTCCATTTACGATACTCAACTCCAGTCCCAACCAACCAATACCAATTCATTCTTTAGTTTTGTGAGGCGCACTCGTTTCTGTGAATTTTCTCTTATTATGTTTAGCTAATTTCCTATTGATATTTTAGTTGTACGATATTTGTAATGATTTTACAAAAGACTTGCGGCATTGCGCCGACAATTTACGATATTACGATTACGTTAGGGGGAGGGCATCGAGAATAGCTAGGAAGTAAGCGAGCAATTGAGTATGTAGCAGCACCCACTGGCAGCGCTGGCGTTGACGATAAAACCTACAGGACAGCACACTAAGAAGCAGCAGCAGGAGGAGAAGATGATATCCACAGATACGCATAATTGCCATTGCACTTTACGTTTAGTAAAAAAAAAAATACCTAAAATGTTTCTCTCTGTGTAGCACAAAGAAGGAGGCCATTTCTAGTCACTGAATTGGAAGACAGATGGAACCAGACACAACGCATTACCGATGATGATATCAAATATAAAGCATTACCAGTGACTCTCACACAACAAATAAAATATTTGAATATCGTAATTAAATTGAATGTTTTGTGTAGCAAACTAATGATGACTCCAGTTGTCACTTGCGATCGATCAAGATATTATTAAAAAGTAACAAAAAACTACAAAAAAAAACCACTACAATTTCAATGTGTCAAACAAACAAATACTATGATTGAAATCTTAATAAAAATTCATGAAATTCCAAAATCGAAAATTGTAATCTCTTTTTTGTTTTTTTAAAAGTATAATTTATTTGGGTTCACAACCGCGGGTTCACTTTGTTTAAAAAGGTGAACTTCAGAAAATCCCATTAAACCAATGATTGGAAAGGTACGCATATTTCTTACCTAGGTATATAGCTTAAGGCCAAAATAAATGTCAAAAACTATACCTGGGTAAGGTAAAAGGTATACAAAATTTCCAGTACCTAGGTAAAAGTAAAGCACTTTTGAATAAGCCCTTTAAAGCATTGTTTCATGGAACATTTTCAAGACGAACTATCCAACCGAATCTTTGAGGTTTCTTCGAATTTGTTGCACTTTAACAGGGACAAGTGTAAGTGTTTTATCATAAAACCCCTCTTTTGATTAAATACTTATTGAATTCTTATCAGCTTGAACAGGTCGAATCTTTTTATGATCTAGGAATCTTTGAATAAAGCTATGGGCTTGCTAGGTTTTATTAAACGCTGGTCTGAAGAGTTTAATGATCCCTATACGACTAAGCTGTTATATACATCCCTAGTGAGGCCTATCTTGGAATTTGGGTCGAGTATTTGGAACCCCCAATCATTAACCCTCTGTAAGCACATTGAATCCGTCCAGAAGCAGTTCCTTTTGTTTGCCCTTCGCAATTTGAGTTGGGACCCACAATTGAGGCTTCCCCCTTATATATCCAGACTAAAGCTTTTAGACTTACCGACTCTTGAACATAGACGTACTATGTTGGGTAGAATGTTTCTGCACAAGCTTATAAAGGGTAACATTGACGCAGAGTACCTACTTGAGTGTGTGAACTTTAACACTTGAGGTTTCCTTTGGCCTCTTCTTTATATGCCGCCAATTGTCCGTTTCGCATTCTGTGTAGGGAGTATAATAAGATCTATCCTCTTCTCAGTGATATCATATCCGATGAAGGCTTTCGCTCTTTAATTCTTTACAATCTTGCCCTTAGCTTTAAGTACTTTTTTCAACTTCCTTCTGATCAGCAACGCTGCGGCGGGCGAGCTGGTCAACAAAGTACCATCAACGGATCAGAAAGCGTTCAATTTAATCTTTGTTTTCCTTTTGATGCCTTTTTATACCCTGTTCCCATTAAAAATGGGAAAAAGGGGATCATGAAGTTGTGCAAAAGTATGTAATAGGTAGAAGGAAGCATTTGCGACCCTATAAAGTATATATATTCTTGATCAGCATTAACGCGTCGATCTCAGAGACTATAAGAGATAGTCACAAATTTTTGCATGTAGGTAGGTGTATACCAGATTCAAATCGAGTTTGTTTCAGATTTGGAAAATTCCTCCCCCTCCCCCCTTTAAGCGCAAAAAATTGTCAGAGCCACCATTTTTAAGTTAGACCCTCGAGACTTTATATATATCATGTAAGGCCCAATATCTATCTATTCTGAAAAGATCAATAAGACCGGACAAAAAACACCGAAGTTATATACGAATCAATTATGCTTGTTGGAGAGAGGGGGGTCTTGCATTGTCAGTTATCGCGTGAGTGTGTGTATGTGTGAGTGTGTGTTTATGTGAAGGAAAACACACGAAATCAAGGGAACAGGGTATTTTGTATTCGGGGCACGCGACTACAGCTATCTTACTTGTTTTTCTATGAACTTTTTTGTTTTGGGAGCTCCTTTGTTGAGGTGTATACTGAGCTTAAGGTAAAAGGTACACAAAATATGGATCTATGTACATATGTATAGGGATGGCCATATTCGACGGACCCATATGGCAACACTATAACTTTTGACAGCGATGCTAGATCGACTAATTACATAGCGCGCTTGAAGCGTCAGTCCAAGTAGATTTTTACCATGGAACAGAACGCGCCACGCGAACGCTCTCAGATTTTTTGAAACTTACATTCAACAAAACAAGTCAATTGTGAAAACTTATCATCACCATGACCGATGAAAAGCTCATTTCACGTTGAACGGAACGGTAAACAAACTAAATTATCGTATTTATACCCCTGAAAATCCTCAAGAGATTTAAGAGGTACCCTCTTTACGATGAAAAAGTCACTGTTTGGTGCGGCGTTTGTGCTAAAATGGTTATTGAGTCGTTCTTTTTCGAAGATGAAGATGGCCAAACGGTTACCGTCAATCAGGAGCGTTATCGCGATATAATTTTTTAATGCTAATTGTTCGTCGAAAGTGTATGGTGCACTACTGGTTTCAACAAGTTGGCGCTTCACTACACACAAGCCGCGCTACCATCGATTTTTGGAGGTCATTGTTCCCTGGTCAAAAAATGGCGACTCCAGACTTCTTTTTGTGGGGCGATTTGAAATCAAAGGTTTACATCAACAAGCCATGGACCCTACAAGACCTGAAAAATAATATCCGCCACGAAATAGCCGCCATTCCGTCCGAAGTGTTGGCCAAAAATTGTGTTTTCTTTGATCTTTTTAAAAAAACTTGGCTCCGTTGAATATGGCCTACCCTTTACTTAAGTACGAATACCTAGGTCTTCTTAATACTGCATTTAACACACCACGAAATCTGTTGGATAGGTTGCGCGAGTTTTGAATGAGAACCAGAGACAGGCTCGTGTACGTTTTGCCCAATATTTCCCAAGAAAATTCAAGATTGAAGGTGAGCAGGTCCTCACAGTTGATAAAGTACGACACGGAAATCGAGCAACAGTCTTCAATAAGCTTTAGAAAACAGTTCTTGATCTGATATAAACCACTACGACATCATCCCGCTCAAATGTAATAAAAACGCTGAAATATTTTGTTATTAATTTTTTGTAAATATTTTATTTCTCATTTAAATTGTTTTAATTTAATAGAGTTACAAAAAAACATGTTTATTTTTTAATGCATTTTTCTTTCGTTTCGTACAACAAAATAATTTAGTATTAGTATTTTACAATATTTATATAAACGGGTTTCGGGTTTCGCATTCATAAAGTTCCCATCGCAGTTGATGTATAAAAAAACAAAAAATATTTATGCACTACAAAATCTGCGCGTGTGTGTGTGTGTTTTTGTGGCTTAACAATTAAATATTAATTAAACTTATAGTAATGACTTTTAGTATATAATTAAATATTTTCTTTATGCGGCTTACTTGCATTCACTTTACCATTAGTTTAATAACAAAACAAAATCAAATGGGATTTTCTATAAATTTTTTTTTGGCCGAAAGACCTCCTCCGGCAAGCACCGTCAGTGGAGTGGCAAGTGGTCAAACAAACTGGCGATTTCGAGAGACCACCTACTTGACCCACAGAGCGGAAGCTCGAGAGACGAAGGTCCCGCGACATTTAATTCGATATTTACTTTTTTTTGTGTTTGCCTTAAAGCACTTGGAGTGTATTTTTCATTAATTTAGGGTTGGTATTTTTCTCTTCTTCTTCTGGTTGTGGTTTTATATAAGTATATACAAATCATAAATTTTGGAAATATGTTTAACTAGTGAATAAGGGTAGTAGTAGTAGGCATTACAAATTAGTAGTAGCAAAAAGGTATTAGTGTTTAGTAGTACTCGTAAGTAGGTTGGTTGCTGGTCTGATCAACTTTGTGTGTCTTTTAGCAAAACATACACATTTATGTGTGTACGGTTGGGGCACTTTATATAGAAAACTGGGTACATTCATTGCTAATGTAGTTTAGAACTTCAGTGCGTAGTTAGTATAAATTTGATAATTGGCATCTGTCTGTGTGTGTTCCTTATAGCCGGAACGGTTCGCGCTTCTCTGTGGGTGTGGTTCCGCGCGATGTGCGTCGCATGGTAGAGCTGAAAGTGGGCTCTGCTGAGCTCTTGCGCGGCGTCTGCATACCCGAAGGTGTTGAGCTTCCGCTAATGTTTCGCCTAAAGGCAGGAGATGCAAAAAGTTAGGGATTAGCATATGTTCAGAAATATTTTGACTAGATATTGTAAAAGCAAAAACAAATTAAACAGTAACTTAAACATTAGGAAACAGCAGCAAACTTGCAAATATTCATTCAAACATGCTTGCAGAAATTAACGAAAAAAAAAAACAACATTTGGATTGGATATATTGACAATCCTATTTAGACCCACTTTCTCGAGTAAGCTAACAAAGTAGCTGTTCATTAACAGTGATTGGAGTAGAGGAATACGAACTGGTTCCGAACGCACAGAACCGAACCTACCTTGGAACCTCAAGCTAAATAAGCATTTTTTTAAATGGGTTTTAAATGCGTTAAAAATCAAATTGATCCTTTGAAATGATTGGCACAAGACAACAAATATTAGACATATTCAGTATATTGAAGGGTTGGTGGTGATTCTAGGTTATTTCGGACCATTCGAAATTGTTCATCACTCCTATATTATAGTAATATGAGTTTAAAGTGGCTTAAAATGCCTATTTTAAACCTTTTTGGGATCGATTGGAAATTGTTACTATTGTCCCTATTTGATCTATTCTAAGCTTTAAGACCAATCAAAAATAGATAAGGCGGACATCAGCAACGTCATCTATAAAAGACCATTCAGGGGAGATAAAGACGACGATTGCAATAAAATTTACATAGGGACGACTAAATCTAAATTGAAGACACGGATAGTCCAAAACAAATTTAACCTACGTCATCAAAAGCACATACAAAAAACTGCACTTGCGACACACTCACCAGATTTTGAGGCTGCGACTATTCTCCAACAAGAACAAAACTATTGTAAGCGGTACTCTCTTCTAATGAACATTATAAACACACCTACGGACAAGAGACTTAACTACAAAACGGACACTGAGAACTGCGCTCACCTATACCATCACCTACTCGACAAATAAGAAAATAGTTTAAGACTCCACGCCACAGAGTGCAGACGTGTAAAGTTTCTGTAAAATTAAATGTTAATAATTGGTGTTTATTTATAGTTTGCCCTGAAGACGGTTGCCGAAGAGCAACCGAAATATATCGGAAAAAAACAAACAAAACAATTGTTTTTCTTATCACTTGACCTCGAGCCGGCTTACATCCATCTACAATTAGATAGGTCAACACAAAATTGTTAAGAAGTAATACTTTTTGACAATATCAAAGTGAGCCAAAACAAATGAAACAAATAATAAGAATTTAAAGCAAAATCTAGACGTGACGGACCATTTCCGGAAACAGATTCGTGTTTAGAATAATCACCACTAACCTTTCAATAAACCGGGCCTTGTTGCCTAGTGTAATTCTAATTGTACAGAATGTGAACGATATTCTCAATATTCTAGTGTTTTTCTTGACCGTATTTCCTAATACTAAACTGTTCCATCCGAGCATAACCTGACCCCTACTTTTACGGAGCAATTTATAATAACGGAGCACAACCCTTTAAAAAATGCACAAGAACACCTTGGCATAAACGTTTACATACGCTGTTGCGATGCGCGGCACAAACTTAACATTGGCCAAACAAAAAACAAAGATACGGTAGGTTCATTGGCTTTTGGTTTCAGCGCTTGAAACTCACTGATGAGATGAATGAGAATTCATCGGAACGGCTGTCTGAGTATCCAAAGCTGCCCAATATGTACAATATCTTTGTTGATTTTTCGATGATTATTGAATTATAATCAATCCTTGACCTTGAGACTGTTAACAATCACTTTTACAAATGGATAAGAAGATACTGTAAATTTTATTGGAAATTTACAGTGACACCAGAACAGCTCTCCAGAAATGGCTAATAATTCTAGCCGATTTTTGGAAAATCCGGTTGGTTATCGATCAGATGATCTTAAGGAATAAGACAAGGCAAAGCTATTTTGTCGGACGGAGTCAAAGCCCTACTTTACAGAAAGAAGATTTAATGCTTGGGCCCCGGCCCGAAGCTGTTGCTGCATAAACGGACGATCTATACAACCTCTATAACCAGTCGTAAGTTAGATCCTACTTCCAAACACTGTACCTTGAGAAAGTGGGCTTCCAAAATTAAGACATATGTAAAATAATTATAATTACTTGCTATATCAAAATTGAAGTTGAGTTGAATTTCTAGATATCTTATGGGTGTAGACTCTAAACAGGAACTTTACCCCAAGCTGTTTGGATTCGCAGTCGAGCTGGTGGGTGATGTGGACTTGGAATCAAATGAGGGTATCTTAACCGGTATCCGTGATGGGCGGCTTTTTTTTGTGTTGTTGTAAGGATGGGAGGTAAAGTTAGCTTAGTTAAACCATAACCAATTGATGTTCGTTCGCTACTTAAGGGCTATAACTCATGATCTTAAACACTTAGCTTACAAGTAAAATAAATTAAAATAATTAACTAAAGTATGTTTAGTGTTGCGGGGGGCATTGTATTACCTAATAGGTTTGTAGCCAAAGCCTGTTAGTGCTGGTATACTGGATGATCTACTCATGCCTCCGTTGCTGTTTTTTATGTTCAGGCAAAAGCAAATCGATTTATGTTGGGGTTATAGTTTTTTTTTTTTTGTGTTTTCAAATGCCAATTGAAGTGGTAGGTTAGCGAATTCATGATGTGAGTGTTGGGAGTTGTTGTTGGTAATGTCAAAAATAAAATAGAAATAAATTAATTGAAATTAAATCCCCCACCCGGTGTCCCTGTCTTGCTTAAAAACGTACCTAGTGGGCGCTGGACTGGCCGAACCGGAGGCAGTCTTGCGGGTAATGGTGCTGGTGCCGGTGCCGTTAAGGCGGCTGCCCGGAGAGCTGCTGAAGGTGGTGGTGGTGGTTGTTACGGAGAGTCGCGCCGGACGCGGTGTGGTACCGCTGGCGGTGCTGGCTGTCGAGGGTTTACGTTGCGGAATGCGTGAGGGCGTGTGATCGTCTGGAATGAATTTGAAAAGGTTTAGACCACTTTTTTAGGGCAAAGTTTAAATGCTTACCCGTGCTATCCAGTGACAGGTTGGAACCATGTCGTGAGGGTGGCTTCGATCCTTGTCTGCTGAGCGGGCGTGAGTTGGGCTTAGAGCCCGCACGTGAGCCTCCGGGTGTGAGACCTGTGCGTGTGCTGGTGTAGGTTACCTTGCGTGGTGTATAACGACCCGAGGGTCCACCATGGCTGCCCTCATTATCGCTTAGCGAATCTGGAGTGCTGGCCGAAAGCGAAGAGCGCGAAGGTCTCGACATGGGTATGGAGCGTACTGAACGCTCGCGCACCTAAGGGGGAGGAAAATCGAGTGTGAGAAGTGTACGTAGTCAGAACGAATCCCCGCTGAAAATGGAAGCCT
Organism: Lordiphosa collinella; assembly: GCA_018904265.1. Lineage (NCBI taxonomy): Eukaryota > Metazoa > Arthropoda > Insecta > Diptera > Drosophilidae > Lordiphosa > Lordiphosa collinella. The sequence continues at coordinate 345,215 of JAEIFV010000286.1, read as the reverse complement.
GCTGCTGCTGGCTGCTGCTACTAATGCTCCTCCTCGACTTACCCAGTGTGTTGTGGGATGACAATGCAGCACGTGTGGACTCAGCGGCACTGAGCGGCTGGTATTGCAACGCACAAATACGGTGCCACCGGCGCCCATGTGTATGGGAAAGGCACATGGTACCTGATCTTGTGCACGGATTTTCTCAAATATGGGCATTAATTCCGCCAAATGCTCATCAGCTAGTTTAGATATACAACATATATAGATATATACATAGATTTTTAGAGCCAACCAAGTACAGGGAACTAAGTATGAACGCAAACGGTATATGATCATTTAAGCCTAACCTCACTCAATCTAGCCTCGAAACGAATGGCAAAAGCTTAAAGGAAAATCATAAAATATACATCTCATGCACATATGTATGTGTGTATAGTATAGAATATCGGCGGCGGCGGCGGCTTAGCAGCGAGCTTTTGTCAACAACACACACAATAAAACCCACGAAACGTTTAACAGAGCACTTACCTTGTGCCCTTTCTAGGAAGGATAGGGAGGGGGGGATAGGATTGAGTACTCTTTTTTTTTTTTGATTTACCTTGATGATGGGACCCTGTCCACTCATATATGGCGGCAAGTTTTGGCCATTTTGGGCATTGGGCGAGGCGGCGGCGGACGAGCCAGCTGCATGGTGCGGTGACCGTTTGGACGTAAAGGCGGCCATGCTCTGTGAGACGCCATCGGCCAATATAAATTGCTCGCGCAGCTCAATGTTAGTGCGTCCCTTGGCTGTACACACACACGCGCGTATTTACACCCACACAAATGTATGCGAAACATATAAACAACAACAATAACAAACGAAATTTTGTTACCGCAAAGTACACAGTTTTTGGTTTTTTTGGTTCAGGTGCGAGGTTTTTTTTTTTTTTTTTGGATTTTGTGGGCGCAGGCAGGTGCATGTTGGGCGTGGGCAGCACAGTTTATATATATATATATATATATTGTATCGGGAACGGTTTAATAAAGAAACAAACAAAAAAAAAGGGGGGAAACATAAAATTTGATTAGTAAAAACAGAAAAAAACACAATTCAAAATTCAAATCGACAACATAAAATGCATGAAACATGTTAGTTAACATTGGGCTTGACTGTAGCTGTATGTTAAGCTATGGGTTAGGTATAGCGAGAGCGGAGATTAAGCATTTAAACTACTATTTGGCAGGCATTTAGTGGTGAAATGTAAGCGGGAGCAATGAGAGTATGAGTTAAATAAGGTGAACCCTGGGCTAGGCTTGGGGGTTTTATCGTTTGGTTTGGGCTTTCGTTGATTGATTTCGCTTTGGTTATTGTGTATGAGGCGGCATTAGGCGCTGGCTTAGGATGGACAACAACAAAAACTTGGGCAACGCGCTCCGTTAAGTTCTTAATCAAAAAATTATTGAAGCAACTTAAGTAATTTTTATGTGGAGGTTAAACTGTTTTCGGGTTCGTTGGTTAAATGACCATATCCGTTTGGTATTATTAATATTGAGAGCAGTAAAAAATAAATTAGTTGTTAAAGCACAACTGTACCTAGAGATGAGATGTGTGTGTGTGTGTGTTTTTAAATGATTGAATGATGCATAAAATCTGGGTAGAGACAAAATGCATGATTTGGGATGGAGAATGTGGACTACAATTGGTTTACACTACTGATGCGCTTCATGGTTTGTAATGAAACCTCAACAAATGTGTATGGGTGTTTATTAAGTGTGTTTTAAGCAACACAACTAAAAGTATCCACTTACCGCGACAAGGATCATTCTTCTGCAGGAATTCATCCAGAGCAACCCAGCCGCCACCCACGCGCACCATAACAGTGCTGCGCAGTATGCGTACCAGGCGCAATTTCTGAGAGTCTCCAAACTGAAAAATAATGGTTCAAATTATAACAAAACAGTTCTTTCATTTGAAACCTTTTCAACTTACCCTGTACTTGCCCTCGCCCACTTGGAATACACGGAACTTTTGACGACATGTACACAGCATGACCAGACGTTTGACCTCATCATGTATCTTGTCATTGTCATTGGCCGGTTTACGTTCTTGCCAATCTGGACGCAGGGCAGCAATAAATTCTTGCCAGTCAATCAATCCCTCGCCATTGCGATCAAAAAGATCAGCCACAGCCTTCATTTCCAAGCCAGAGGTGTCGAATTCTAGCGAATGAATTTTGGTTCGTTTAGAAAATGTTTTCAATTTTAACTCATTATTTTTACTTACTCGTATTGAGAATGCCATCGATAAAGACCTCGCGTGGTATCATGCCATTGTTATCCTTGTCCATTTTACGGAACAAATCAGTCAGACGGGACTTTTTGTGATTCATGTACTTGAGGAACTGAGGAGGAAAAGAAATGAATATTGAATAGCTATAAATTTGCTTGAATTCCCAATCCTTATCTTAACTTGCTTTAACTTGTGTAGCTAGGCTTTTTCATTCGATTCTACTGAACTGTATTGAGTCGTCTTCTTTGCTTGATTGAACTCAGACTGTCAGTTTTATTTCTAAGCTTTCCCACATCGTTCAAGTACTCTATGGTGTTCCCCAGGTTAGGCATGTGGGTTCATTGCTTTTTAAATTTACTTATTAATGACATTCAACCAGCTTTATCTTACTCTCAGGTGCTAATTGATGACCGTTACCCTGTCTCACCTCTACTACTACAAAGCTACTTAAACTGTCTCATTAGGTGGTGCTTGCCTCATTATCTTCCTCTTAATAAGGAGAAATGTAAATACCTTACGTGACCTTTTATAGTATTAAGGCATGTCTAATTCACTATCAAAGCGGTGGGCATGAAATTTAAGTTTGGAAGCAGTCCAACAACAACAACAGAAAATCATATCCCTTATTAGGGAGGCTCGAGTCGGCAAGCAAGAATCACACTGCATATATTTGTTCTTGCAAACGTCTCGATCGCGCCTACTGCACCTGTTTCGCCAAAAGAGTGCGACGAGCTGGAACCGTGTGACGATACGCTATTCATTTGATGTTTTAACTAGCTTCGAAGCGGGACAGTTGTGTGCAGCGCAAGTTGCCGAATAATTACTCGCGGAGCAATGAAGCAAGGGCATGCCCACCGCTGCACAAAAAGATTGATAACATCTCTTTGCAGCTTATTTATTTACTTGATGATTTGGGAATTCAATTCGTTTCAATCAAAGCTAAGGGTGTTCTTGGTGTTATCTCTAAGAGAGAAGCCAAAATAGAGAGTGCATTGGTGTGCGAAAAGAAAGCCGACGCAAACTAGCTCTGAACTGCTGATTGCTCTCTTGGGCCAGGCCTCGGCATGCTCTCGTCTCTTCTTATGTTACTGAAAAGCTGTTTGTGTCTCTAATAAGGTCAATTCTTGCATTAGACCAAACTGCAATCAGTGAAGTAATAATTTGTGATTTTCGCCTTCCGAAGCTTAAGCTGGCATCCGAGCATACATCTACCATAAATTGATCTCCATTTGCTAAAGCATCGTGGCCTGCCATAGTGTTATTTTCCTGGTGAAATTGATTCAAGAGCTTTGTTAAGCTGTTCCGGTTCGTTTTAATATAAATTTCTTTCCGATATATATAAAGCCAAGTCTAACGATCTGTGTACATCATTAATCCTTCCGTAACTTTGGCTCTCTTTACAATAATCATTTCCGCCTTTTTTCTACACATTCTTCCTTAAACTTATTGTCCCTTCTTTCTCAATCACTGTAAAGTTTAAGAGAACTTTGATGTACTGTTAACTCACATACACATAAGCGATGCAATCTAAACATCTAAAGCAGACATGACCAAAAGTAGTATAGGGCAGAGCACTCACAAATACTCACAAAGAAAAGCACCAATACATCGTTGTTGGTCAGTTTGTTTGCACCCGCAAACGCCAATCAAAAAAGAGATCAAAACCGGGCTTTGTTCCGCTGCACACACCCGAAATCGTTTGCATGTGTGTCGTTTTGTATGCCTCGCGCCCTGCATGTATAAGGTCATTATGGCTGGGCATCGCTGATCTAAAGATTGCCCTAAATTTCCACGTTTTTGATTCGTATGAATCGAACTGCAGCCCGAAATATTTAAAAGCGCACCAGCTAGACAAACCCCAAGCGCTCCAAAGCGGGTGTAAAACTAGATTCCTATAGCCACATCTTTAAGGAACGAACCCGTAACGCCACCGAAGCAGGAGTAAAATTAGCAAAGCTTCTTAAGATCGTCTAGGATATCTTTTCAGCCCAATTATTCCGGTGCTTCTTTAACTTTGCCTCTAGAGCCGGTGCAACGGTCGCTCCTCTACATATCAAAACTAGCTCAGTTCTAAGAGGCTGACGCTTAAGGCGTTTAGCTTTCTCTGTGAATGTCTTCTTAAAAAGCACACGTTCAAATGCTACTGCAGCCTCGTTAAGTACAATAATTTCCCCATATTCTTGTTACTTACGCGTTTGCGCCAATCATCCCAGCTAAAGTTGCGGGCTCGCTCTACATCCTTCAGATACATAAGATGCTCATGCAGCAAACGTTGACGTTCCCATGAAAGCATCCATACATCACGCCACTTGGTCCACAAAAGTTTAGCGCGTGGCGAACGGAATTCGAGTTCGGGTCCAGTGGTGCTATTTAAAAAGAGAGTAAGACATACAGTTGAGTACCACAACAAACTAATCCTTCAAAAAATAAGACACACACAAAAAGATGGTGAAAATCAAACTACTACACTAGAAGACATGCGCACAGCTTCAGGCCTAATGATTGGATGACTGCCAAGTGTTTCGACTTACCTGGGAGAGAATCGTGGGCCATAGTGCGGCAGGCGATCTCTGTCGGGTGTGTCACGTGTGGGCGTAACCCGACTGTTTATATGTAGTAGTACAGTAGGCAAATAAAGCAGCAAGATGCATAGTTTTTTGATATGAGCAACGCAGACAAGATGAAAGTAGAATTGAAAAAAAGAGACAAAAACATAATGGTAAACAACACAACACAAAAATCAAATGTACACATTTTATATATCAAAGTACAAGATTTGTAGACGCAGCATTTCCAAAAACAGTTTGAAAGAGTTTGAAAAACAAAAGATTTTCGATTTTTTAATCATGCGATATCTAGCTATATCTGGGCTATTCTATTCGATAACTCACCTGCCCTTGCGTGCGTTTAGGCCTTGATCTCGGGAGCCCTTGAAGCTGTGGGAGAAGAGAAATCCAGTTAGATTCGGTTGGAGTAAGACAATTGGAGTTGGGAGGCAGTGGTTTTTAAGCAAGGTGAATGCTAGGTATGGTTGGGTGGGTGCTTGGGTAAAGGGGTTAGCTGCTACGAGTTGTTTAGAGCTACATTTTCAGAGTTTATGTTTTGTTGTTGATGGTGAGTAAGCACATTCACCACCGTTAGGTGGATGTAGCGAGTAACGAGCAACGAGTATAAAGTAGCTGGCAAACCTTTGACGTCTCAGTGTGCCGTCGGGCGACTGCTCGCGCAGATCGTGACTGGAGCCACGACTATTTGATAGGCAGAGAAAGTGTGTGCAGCGGGGAAATATTTTGGTTTTTGGATTTGTAGCAAAAAATACAATGGTGGATACAAAAAGAAAGAAATAGGCAAAAATAAAAATATATACACAACAGGAGTTTGCAGTTGACTAGCCAGTGGACAATGGTCCGTGCGTGGCTCTACTTACACCGGGGTCTTGCCGCTACGCGAGGGCTTGCGTGCACTTGGCGGCAGTTGTCGTGGCTTGCAGGCACGATCCACTTCATTCTGACGGCGGGCCGTGTTCTCCATGAACTCCTTGTGGTCTTCAATAAGCTTCTCAACGGGTGGAATCTCATCGGGTAGCTGTTCGTGCTTCAAATCTAAGGAAGGTGGGCAATTGTAACTCAAGGTTCAAAAACCGTTTTCCCCCTGCTCTACTTACTCAACAGTGTGCCCTCCAGTCCACTCAGCCAAGCCAGAAGCTCCTCAATGGTATCATCCAAGTCTTTAAGAGATTGCAAATGCTGCTCCAACTTCGATTCCCGATTAATGGCCCATTGACGAACTTCCTCCCAACGTTGCTGGATAATGGACAGCCAGTTCTTAATGATGGGAATGGCATCTGGATAGGCTTTGCCTATGATGTCCTCTGCATATTCAAAGGTCTCGGTCTTCTCGCGTTCACGTACGCGCAGATCTTTCATGAATTCCACATGAATATCCATCATTTCGCGTGAGACCTTCTCATCATCAGGGGCATTCTTGGCATAGCGCAATTTGTGCTCAGCATGATCCAACCAGTCGAAGAGAGCCTGTACGCGTGCATTGAGTTTCTCTGCATCGACTAGAGCCACTTGCAGACGCTCACCACGCTTGGCCACGGCACCCTTGACCTCTTCCCAAATGGATTGCAGTTCATCCAACTGCCGACCCACTTCGGGATTGTTGCCCGATCGTTCCAGATCGCGACCTGTCTTGAGCACACCCTGCATTTGGCCAGACCGCTTCTGCAGATCCTGTTCAATATGCTTGTGGTGCTCGCATAGACCCTGTACCGTCTCTAAATCACCGTGGACAGGTCCATTCTCATGGAGCCTACTCTTGGCCTTCTTTAGCCAGTCAAGCAGCTCACCCAAGGCATCACTGAATTGGCCGGAAAGCAACAAAGCCTCCTCTAGCTTGCGCTGACGTTCAATGCTCTTGGTCCAGACACGCGTCCATTGCTCTTTGAGCTCTAGCAACATCTTGTCCAGTACCGGTCGGTCACCCTTCGGAGCCCGCTCCATGAGGTTCTTGCCAGTGCGCATGGTGCCGTCGTACACAGTTTGCTTGGCTCCCAGTTGGCGGTGGGTCTCTTTAAGCTTGGCTATATATTTCTTGATCTTTTGCGGTTCCTTTGAGGCAGTGGCTTCTTCGATAATCTGATCTAGCACCTGTTCGGTCTCTTGCAGATACTGCATCATGCCGCTCCAGGCATCATTGAATTCACGGGCCTCTTTGTAGCCATGATCCAGAGCTCTAGTGCGCTCTGCCGCCTTGCTTACCACACGTTCCCAACGATGCTGCACAGAGACGAGGAGATTCTTGATCAAGATCACATCCTGCTTCTGGCTGAAGTACTTCAGGTGAGTGCCCTTTTTGTCTAGCAAGAGCATAGCTTCGCGATGTGTGCTCACATCCTTTTGCAGCACCTTATGTTCCTCCATCTGAGCCTGAATGGTCTCCAAGACACGCGAGACAGGCTCGGCATTGGACAATTGTTTTTCGGCCTGAGTCAGCCATTCGACAAAGGCTTGCAAAGTGTCATGGAATTCAGTCGCCTCCTTTAGTGCAATCTCCAGTTTGATCTTTTTATCGGACGCTCTCGACACAACCGCATCCCAGCGCTGTTTCAGCGTGCGCAGAGTATGCTGCAGATTGCTGGACGATACCTTCATCTGGTTCTGACGCTTGATGTACTCCTGACCCTGGGCCTGTATGGTCTCAACCTTTGGCTTGTTCTCCTCTAGCTCATTGTACACTTCCATGAAGCGCTCCAATTGCTCTGTGGCTGTTTCAGGCAGTCCACCGACTGGTTTGCTGGCTCCAATTACGGCATCCACATCGCCTAGCCAGCCTAAAATGTCCTGTACCTCGGCAATGTAGCCTTGAGCTTCGCGCAGCGCTTCCTCCAGTTCATGCTGACGATCGCTGGCCTTTTGGAGCAACTGCTTCCACTCGTTATTCAGCTTACGTAGCTTCTCCTGAGTGGTGGAAGCCTCTACAGAACCCTTTTCAGTCTCTATCAACTGCCGTCCGGCATCATTCAATGTGTCCACAGAGTTCTGATGAGCTTGAATATCATTGGCCAATACCTTCAACTTGGCCAACTCCACCTCAAGCAGTTGTGGATCGCCTGGTATGGGTTTTAGTTGATCCAAAGTTCCATCGGTCTTGTTGATCCAAACGAGTAGCTCATTGAGAGCATGCTGGAATTGACCCAAATGGAGCAGGGCATGCTCCAATTGCTTCTGTCGCTCGACCATGCCACGAAGCAAGGCCTCCCAGCGACGATTGACCACCGAGAGAGGTTCCCTGATTGACGCAGCCTGTTCGGGTGAAGTGCGTTCCGTTAGTTCCACAGCTTGTCTGTAAGTGGTAAAAGGTGATTAGAGGAGGATAATGACACAGCAGCCAAATAAAGCAAGCGAACTCAATTGAAAAAAAAAACATGCAAATCTTGGTAAAACGGTGGCGATCTAAGTCATGCTTCTCAACTTAGATCAGGCTCTTATTATAAAGTAGACAACAACAAGGAACGAACGAATGAAGTTTTGAACTATCTTGCCTTTCTAGACCTCTGCCAATTCACAAGTTGGAAGACACCACACGGTAATGAAATATTAGATTTAAGAATTCCATTGAAGTTAGAGTAGAATCGAGAGTAACAACTCACCTGTTTAATGCTTCTACTTCAACCATATGCGGATCGACTTCATCCTTGAACGACTTGAGTTGTTCAATCTGTCGCTTGACGGCGTCAATGTCCGAGCCCACAGGGCCCAGATGGGCAAACTTATCCTCGGCCCTGGTCAAGAACTTCAGCAAATTCTGCAGTGTCTCATGGAATTCCATGGCCTTCTCCATAGCATCGATGAGATTCTCCTCACGTTTGGCATACAAGGCAGTGATATTATCCCAGGCATTGTCCAAGTCTTCAATATGCTTCTTCACTTCTGGTTTGTCGGGTTCGCCGCACATGTTCATCAGGTTACTACCATGACGGCGCACCTGTTCTACCTCGGGCTTGGTTTGATCAATCTCATGGCGTATCTCCTGCAGGGCCACCTGTTGTTTCTTAATGTCTTGAGGTTGGGCAGCGGGCGGTTCCTGGCAGGACAGTGTCTCTTCCAGGTCCTTCAATGTCTTCATTACGCTGTTCAATTGCTTCCAGAAGGGTTCGGCCACGCTCAGGATGTCATCCAGAGAGCTGCCACGTTTCTTGGTGGCTTTCTGGACATCGTTCCACAGATTATTGAGTTTCTCCAGCTTGGCCTTGATATCACGCACAGCTGGATCGGCTTTGTTACCTGCCTTGGCAATGACATCGTTAGCCGCACGCTGGACAGCACTAAAGGCATCCTGTCGCTTATCTAGATCATCCATTAAAGCATCGTTATCTTCGATTTGCTCGCGTATCTTTTGAGGTAGAGCAGAAAGAGGATCCAGCTGGTTGACCTGGTCTACAGTATTGGCAAGCGCTCGCAACATGCCTTCCAACTTGTCCGAGAACTGGCTGGACTCCTGAAGAGCACTCTCCAAGGCCTGTTGACGCTCACGCAGCTCCAAGCGAAGCGCAGCATAGCGAGCATTATCTGTATCCAGAATCTCATTGATCTTGGCACTATCGTCGTCGGCCACCAAAGCACCCAAAGCTTCACCAGTCTTGTTGAGCTTGTCCAGCAGAGGTTTGTGCTCCGCTATGGATTGAAGCAGTCTCTCGTTCTTGTCCTGCTGCAGGGTGATCTGATCAGGCCGCAGAGCAGGCATACTCAAGCGTGAAATCTGCTGCTCCATGTCATCCAACCAGGTAGTCAGACCCTGATGCGAGTCAGCAAAGTGCTCGGATAGAGGCAGAGCCTGTTCCAAAATACTAAGTCGTTCGCTGCACAATTGAGCCACTGTATCGACAATCTCCTTAAGGTCATCCAGTTTCTCACGCAACGTGGCAGTATTCTCACTTTGCGGCGACTCGCGCAGCACCTTCTTGGAGGCAGCCGTGACATCTCGCACGCGTCCTTTCTGACTTGAGATATCGTCGTTGATGGAGCGATGCTCTTGTAACTGGGCACGCACCAATTTTGGTTCCATACCTGGGGGATCAGCCTCCCTTAGGGTGGTATCCATTTCGCGGAACCATTCTAGCAGTTCATCAATATCTCCCGTCACTTCCTTAGCACGTTGGTTGCTCAAATGTAGACGTTCGGCCTTGCGTTGAATTTGCTCTACGATTGAATCGAAACGTCTATTGTCACGAGTTACAATGCTCTCTATGGTGGCAGCACCTTCTCCGGGCGACAATTGACACAATTGTGGACCAATCAGATTGATGGTATCCAAAATGGGACGCATGTCGGACAGTTCGCTTTCGAGTCTCAAAATGTCAGCTTGACGTGGCTCACTGGGAGCTAAGGCAGTCTCAGCACTCTGCATCCAATCAACCAAACGAGTGTGAGCCTCGTGGAACTGTTGCACCAAAGGTAAAGCGTTTTGGGCGCTCTTCAGCAAATCTCCACCACGATTGGTCAAATCTCCGTAGCGACGTTGCAATGAGTCCAGCTTATCCTTCAGTTGAATAGCCTCGTCGTTGGAAATATGCTTCATTAGTTCGGCACCCGACTCTACAGTGGATTCCACATTTGACGCATGACCTGCAATATTCTCGTTAAGCTCCAGCAAATGATCCATTTGTTCCAGCAGCTTCTCAGCATACACTGGCACAGACTTTGAAACGTTTTAGTTCGTTCTCCATGCTCTCCATCCAGGCTACGAGATCCTGATAGCTCAAGACCAAGTGGCGCAGACCCTGGCGCGATTCGGCAAGAAGAGCCCCAATATTATCGCTGCCATCCACCAAGTTGGTATAACGTTCTGTAACTCCACGCACTTTCTCGCCCAGATTGACGGCCTCCTCATCGCTGACCAGATGCATGAGCTGAGCTGCCACATCTGCCAGGTCAGTGAAGTCAGGTTTCTTTCCCAAGATCTCATCGTGCAAACGATCGTGTTCACGAATACGCTGTTGTATTTTTTCCTCGTCAGTGGGTATCAGCTCCATGGCCTTGACCGAACGCTCGGTATTGTCCAACCACAATTCTAGTGGACTGATCTTGTCATGGAATCGCTTAGCCACCTCCATGGCTTCTTCGAGATCCTGTTCGCGCTGTTCAGCGCCATCAGTCAAGGCATCAAAGCGTTTCATTAGGTCATTGAGCTGCTTCTCAATTGAGGCGCGTTCGGCTGGTTCACAGTGATTGGCCACTTCCTTACCCAGATTGGCCAGGGAGCCCATAGAGTTTTGCCGATCAAGCAACATCTTCTTGAGGAACTTTTGCTCTTGCAACTGAGCCTTGACTACCTTATAGTCACAGCTGGGTGGTTTCTGATTGGCCACCATTTCCTCTGTGTCGCTCAACCACTTGGACAAGCCGGCAAGGGCCTCCTGGAACTTGCCTGATTGCAGTAAGGCGACATCAAGGCGGCGATCTCGCTCGTTCATACGCTCTTTCAGATCATTCCAGCGGTCATTGAGTTTCTCCAAGTCTTTTTCGATGGTGCTGGTAGAAACACCACTGCCCGCTGATCGTACTAAATCACGTCCAGCTACATTGACCTTGTTTACATTTAGAGCGAGTGGTTCGACCTTGCGTTCCCTGAAGGTGCGGAAGTCTTCCTGCTGGCGACGTATCTGATCCAGCTCCGATCCAACGGGTTTCATGCGCTTAAATTCTTCGCTAACATCCTGAATATCATCCAAGGCCTGCGATTGAGTGTCGTAGAACTCCCGTAGAGCCTTCAAAGTGGCATGCAAGTTCTCCTCATGATCGCGCACTCTATTGTCTAGACGTCCAAGAGTCTTGCGCAGTGTGGAGATCTGCTCCCGTGTTTGAGTGGTGTCGGCTGCAAATCCTGCATCTACCAATACGTCAGCGGCACGCTCTGCATCTTCCACGCGACCCACTAGACGATCCAACCTTTGCTGCAGTTTTCCAACATCATCCAGTTGCTGTTGCACAATTTTAATCTCACGGGCTGGTGGCGATAATTTCTCAATTTCCGTCTCCAGATCATTAAGGTCAATGCTCAGACTCTTCATTTGTTCATTGAATTGAGATACAGCCGTGGCAGCCGACTGGAGCTCACCGCAGCGATCATCCAGACGTCCTTGCAACTCTGACATGCGATCAGCCAGACCATCAACTTCGCTGGTTAAATGGTCAGCATCACCGCCGGTCGCACGTGCTTCAGCACTTATGTCCTTAGCCAAAGCCTTGAGCGATTGGAGAGGCTTACTCAGATTGGTAAGCTCCTCGCGAATAGCCTTAACACGTTCCAGCAACTTAGGATCCTTGGCAGCACCGCCCAAGGCATCGTGAGCAGCCAATCGATCCTCGCAACGACCCAAAGAGTGATCCAGATTGCGCAGCTCATCATTGAAGTCACCCAGGCGACGGGAGCAGTTCTCAATTTCATGAGCACGTGCAATCAGATCGTTATTAAGGCGTTCCCATCGATCGCGTATATCTTGCAGTTCTGCTTTGATGGGTTCTTTGTCAATGTCGGTGCTGGTCAAGAAAGTTTCGCCCAGACCCTTGGTGTTCTCAAACTCCCCAGAGTGTTTCCAGACTTCGCTACGGAAGGTCTGAAGATCGCGGAGGCGAGTCTCTAGTTTGGATTTGGACAAGACACCAGGTGTTAAGTCGGTTAATTTATCTTCGGCAGTGCGCAACCAGGCGAGGAAGGTCTCCGACGTCTGCGAGTATTTTTTGCAATGCTCCATGCAAGTCTGCAGTCGAGTATGACGATCGACAGCCTCGCGACGCAGTTTCTCCCATTGCTGTTGAATGCGATCAAGATCTCGTTTAACGCTGCGATCTTGTTGACGATCAGAAAGATCCTTGCCCTTGTTGATCAGCATAATAACCTCATGCTCACGAGCCATTACCTCGCGGTAGATAGGCTCGTGGGTATCGATCTGGTGCTGCAGTGTGGGCTTGTGGGCAGACACTAACAAACGATCAGTCAGGTTAGACAGTTCACCGGATAGCCAACCTAGAGTCTTGGAGCAGTTTTCGGCAAAGTGACGACCATCTCGCAAAGAAGCTTCAGTTTCAGCCTTCTTGGTGTCCAGTTTCTTTTGCAAAGCCAAGTACTGCTTCTCCAGGGCAGCGACACGCGAATTGACGTCGGCACGCGAGGCGGGATCTCCCAGAATATTACACAACGTGGCGGCGGATTGCTCCACATCTGCAAGCAGTGGACGTTGACCTTCCAGTTGACGCTCTAGGTTTTCGATCTTGCGCAAGTTCTCCTGATGATCGCCTTCCGTGGGTAAAGTATCGAGACTGTCGCTGATATTTTGCAAAGCTTCACGCAGACGATTTACGGCCGCATCGAACTCCTTGGAGCTGTCAGCAGCACCTCCCAGACTGTTGGCACGATCATCTAATTTGCCAACCAGATCGTCCCACTTGCTTAAAACATCCTTGAGCTTCACCTCGACAGCTTGGGCATCGGGTGTGCCAGCCAGATGGTCAACTACATCGTGTCCCAACTCCTGGAAGTGCTTCAGCTGCGGTTGCTGGGTGCGGAACTCTTCACGGAGTACTTGCACCTGCTGCACCTGACTTTGGACCATCCGTGGGTCCGATGAAATAGGTCCAAGCACAGTCAGCATGCGCTCCTTGCTGTCCAGCCAGTTCTTCAAATTGCCATGAGTATCCAGGAAGTCACGTAGTTTCTCAGAGAAGGCAATTCGGTTCTTACATATGTCGTTGAGATTCTTCCATTTCTCCTGAATGTTATCGTTCTCCAAGCGCAATTGCTCGGCCCCGGGAACATCGGACTTGCGGCGCAAAATGTCTTTGACCTGAGCCTTGGTTGTGTCCAGCAAGCTCTGCTTTTCGTACATGTCTTCCAGGATCTTACGCGCCTGCTTGATGCAACGCTCGGCCTCGTCCTTATTCGATACCGACTCCTTTGGCACCTGGCGTTGAATACGCTCCAGGAACTGGGCCAAACCCTTCAGATTCTCATACTGCTTGCGCAACTCTTCGCTCAGATTGTCCAGCTCATGCTGGCGATCGTTCAAGCGAACACCAATCAGCCCATAGCGATTGTTGATCTCGCTCAGCTGCTGTTGCACCGGAGACATCTCAGACAGCTGGAAGCCATCCTGAGAGGATCTGCGGCTACCAAATCCACTGGAACCAGTCGATAGTGGCGACAGAATGCCTCCCTTGGTGGGGCTAGGGCTTCTGGCGTCTCCGGACATGCGTCGCAGCGGGCTTGTTCTCTTGATGGGACTGTAGGTGGAGCGCTTACGTGCAGGACTTTCCGGCCGTATCAAGGCATCGTATTGTGATCCGATGTCATTGATCTTATCTATGGTGGGAGCGTAGTCACGGTAGTCCTTGCAGATGGGTTTCAGCTCATCGTTTTGCTGCCGAATCTTATCCAGATCAATTGCAACGGGAGCAAGGCCATTGACTCGGGTCTCTGTACTAGCTAGCCAGGACAAAACCTGATCCTTTAGGCCCTCGTAAGCCAATTGCTGTTCGGCCTTCTGTTTGGAGAGCTTGGCGCGTTCATCGATGCTGATGTTAATGTTACGCCATTGAGATTCTAGTGCCTTGATGCGGTCGCGCAAGGCTCCTGTATCAGTGACATCGCGCAGGCTAATCAAGTCCTTGCCATTGCGTACGCAATCCTCAAACTGAGGAGCCAGTTGGTCTTTCTCGCGGGAAAGATCAAGCATGCGACGAGCCACTTCCTCGGTAGTGAGCAAACTAGTCTCACGTGCGTCCAAGGCCTCCTGCAGACTAGCCATACGCTGCTCTACAGTGCTAATGTCATCCAAATACCTGCTAAGACGGTTGTACACATCGTCCAAGAACTCGCCTCGCTTGTTGGCCTTTTCGTAAAGTTTTTCAAACTTGCCCGTGACGTCGTTCAGATTTGATTCCACCTTCTTGGCGATGCGATTATTGGAGGCAGTGGCCAGCAAATGTTTGGCCGAGATTTGTACACTATCGATAGTGGCCTGGTGAGATTGTAGATCGGCCAGGAGCACTTTATGTTCGCGTATCTGCTCTTGCAAGCGTTCCTTGATCAGCGAAGCGGGTCGTAGATTTAGCTTGTATTTATCTTCAGCCTGGTTGACCCAACCCACTAGACTGTCCAAGGCATCTTGAACGCCCTGTGACTGCACCAAGGTCTTATCCAACACTTTGCAGTGTTCACCCAAAGTGTCCAACAAATGCTGATAATTGTTCTTCAAGTCAGCAATGGGCAACTCCAGCTGGTTAATCTCCATGGGACTAAGCTGGCCACCAAGGCTACGCAACAGATTGTCCAACGCCTGCTGGGCATTATCCACCAATCGGCCACTCGACAGCATTTCATTATGCAAAGCCTTGGCCTCATTCATCTGATCCTGCACTCCTTTGGGATCACCGGCAATGGGTTCGGAGATGATGCGTGATACACGCGGCTGGACACTTCTAAGCCAGTCGTTAGCCTTGTCCAAAGCATCCTGATACTCTCGCTGCCGTCCACCCAAGCCAGAAACACGATCCTGCAGTGCATTGACGCGATTCAGCAGATCTTTGTATTGAGCGGAGACCAGAGAAACCTCCTGACGTATGGGACTTTCGGCAGTCGACAGAGGCTCCACATGGGGCAATCTCTCAGGCAGAGAAGTACGGAAATCATTCAGTATTCCCAGGAATTCCTTGCTTTCGTCCACAAACTTCTGAGCGGCCATGGTGATGAAACGCAAATCGGCCTGGTGACCAATAACATCGCTCACAAATTCACGAATAGAGTCGGCCTGCGAAGGCAGACGCGTTAGATCCGACAAAGAACGTTCCTTGTCCTCCAGCGCGCGTCTAGCCAGCTGTAACCAGTCGGAGAAGACATCTAGTTCACTTCGCAACTTGGTCAGCTCATCACGTCCGGCCTCCAGGCGACGCAGCAAACGTACGGTGCGGTCATTAACACGATCCACTCGAGAGCGTAGCTCACGTCCAGAGTTCTCCAAAGTGGTGACTTCGGGAGAAGACAAAACATCTCCACCGGTGAGCACTATTTGGCGGATTTGCTCCAGACAAGTGGCCACAGGTCGCTGCTGGGACTCAATCTCGTCCTTGATTTGCTGTGGGATGAAAGTTTTTAATAGAGTTCTCGGTATCCTTGAAGAGTCTTACCTTTAGAGCATTAATTTGATTACGCAGCTCATCGATTTTTTCGCGCGGTCCGCCCACACTTGAGATTTTCTGTTCCACTGTGGTTACCCATTTGAGCAGATCGTTGACGTTTTCCTCGCACATGTTGAACTTCTCGAAAACTGCTTGCTGTATACAGAAATGTGGTTTACAATCAGAAATGATCAACTTATGGTTGATGTAGAATAGAATAGGTAGGATAATATGCAAGTTTCTTATAAATCGAAAGATAATTTATGAAACACAAAATATATAGATATATATATAGAATGTACATAAACATGGCTGAAAGTATATTGGTGGGAGCAGCCAAAAAGCCAAGAATCTTAAAGCAAAGCGAGTTTAAAAGCAAGCAGTTAAACAAATACCAAATAAATATAATAAAGACGCACAAACACCAAGATTTACAACTACTAAAGGGAACAGGCACTATTTGGGGGACTGAAAACTACTTTTAGTAGGCACTAACTACGTTTTAATGGATTTGTTTTTGGGGTTTGGAGTTTATAGGTTGTTGGTTAGTGTTAATTTTGGTTTCTTTTGTTCAAATCAAGACTGCAAACGAAATAATATTCAAAAAAAGTATATTTAAATGCTGAAAATAGGTAGAAAATTTGGTATTTAAAAAAAATGTATAAAAATAATAAATGAAAAAATGTAAAATACCTTAGTCCGTAAGGAAAAAAAAGACTAAGAGCTAGAGAATACATAGGTAGACAGATAAAACCGAGCTTCCATTTTCGTGCTTAAAGTTAAAATGGAAGTGCGGCTGAGACATCTGTGGGACTCAAAGACCTAAGGTATACTAGGGGGGATAGCATAAGGGGAAACAAAGATATAATATGAAAGTAATGTATGTAGAGTATGTAGTGTTATAGACAAATCGATGTTTTATGTGTATATTGCCGACGTCATTTATGTTGAGGAGAGTATGAGACGCTTTTTGCTTTCGCCTGATGAGATTTGTGATCTGTGATGTACTTGCTGACTTTATTTTAATTGTGGCTGCGCTGTGGTCGCGTATGCATTCAATGTATGGAAACTTAAAGCGAGTTCAGCGAATTATACGATATATAGAACATAAAACTGAATGCCATGCGCTGCTGTAATATAAAGAGATTTTGCAAAATAATAGTAAAACAATAGTAAATATGATTTGCAAATTAAAAGAGAAAATTTTCAATTTGAAAAGCTCACAGCTGGGTTAGTCTGATGAGAAGAAGAAGAATAAAGACAGAGATATAGATAGGACAGCGCGCTGGTCAAAATATCGAATCAATAACTTTTTATAATATACCAAACATGCCACGAACAAAGCTTTTAGATTTAGTGTAATTTTTGCTGGGAATTTGAATTTGTTGCATTTCCGAGTTCGATTGTGATGGAAATTGAAAGTGTACCTCCGACACGGAGAAATGTTTTCGGACTTACCCTCTGTTCGGCTGGAAGCAGCAGACCCTTCTCGGCAGCCTTGACCAAATCGATGTTGTTCTTTGGCTCATTGGCATTGGTCAGCCGACCCTCAGTGGCATCGATCAGGCCACTGGCAATGGCAGCTGCCAGCGGATGGATAACCCCAGTGCTGGGGTCTCGCACCACTGTCGACGAGGGATCAACGAGACCCGAACTAATGGCCTCGGCTAGGGTATACTTCTTGCGCTTAATGATGTCGGGATGCATTTGGAAGGGATCGACTAGGCAGCCATTGGTGGGGTTATACAGGTTAAAGGTGATGGCTTCTAGCAAACCGAATGAACGCTTTGGCGTGCAGATCAGACCACTTTCGTAGGCCTCCTGCAGTGTGCATAGCTTGGATGTTTGTGTATTCAGCACATTGGCTTTGTTTGCGTCCATTAGACCCTTGCGGAAGGCTTCGGGCAGGCGCACAAGCTTGGCCTTGGCCAGATCCTTGACCAACGCCGAATCGGGATCTACAATGCCCGCGCTGGCGGCATCCTTGAGCGTGTATACCTTGGGCGTTTCGATGACAGTCAGCGAGTCGTTTGCACTGTCGTCGCTAGCAGCGGCGGATGCTGAGGTTATTGGTACATAGGTCAGCATGCCAGTTGTTAAGTCCAGGCTCTGGGACTCGGCCGCCTGATCAAAGGTGATCGGTTCGCGTACATAAATTAGCAATGTGGGATCAAAGGCAAAGTACAGAGCCTTGGGGTCGACGAGTGTGCGCTTGGAGGTATCGACGAGTCCGCGTTCCTGAGCGAGCGAGTACGGCAGCAGCTTAAAACTATCAAAATCGCGCACGAGTGCTGTCTTGGGATCGATTATATTGTACCTAATGGCTTCCTCGAGGGACATTTCACGCGGTTTGCTTATGACAACGCTTACGGGTGTTTGACCCAAGAGCTCAACACTATCCTGTCGACGCACAATTTCACCACGATCAGTCAGGGGACGTGTGATGGTAACTAAAATACCACGCGCGAATGCCACATCATAGTTATAGGCAGACTTGGATTTAGGATCAAAGACGCGACCTTTTGTTATATCAATATCACCATTTTCAATGGCCTCAATCAATGAGAGTTCTTTGCCAGTCAGCTGGTTCTTAAAGACGGTGGTAGCAGGGTCTATAAAGCCGGCATGTATGGCCTCAATTAAATCCAGATACTCGCCCGTTGTCGGATCACAGAACTTGCCCGTCTCTGGACGGTAGAGTTGCTGGCGCAACACCAGCTGTAGGCTGAGCAAGCGACGATTGGAAACAATCAGGCCCCGAGCTCTAGCTTCCTGCAAGTCCAACTGTTGACTACCCAAATTATAACAACCCTTGGAATCATCAATGAGATGCTCTTTAATGGCATTGGCCAGACGCAGATATTTACCAGTTTCATGATGCTTCACCAGACTCGACGAGAGGCTGACCACATCCTCCACGCAGGCCTCGTTCAGATTGAGCTTGCGGTTAGTCACCGGATGCAAAACCTTTTGCGTGGCCACATCATAGAAGCCCATGGTTAGCAGCTCGTACAAGCCAAAGCCGGCGTTCTCAATGTCTACTATCAGGCCTAAGCTTAGGGCCTCACCTAGAGGAACAAAATGGCTACTACCCGGCTCCTTGAAGACACCCTCTCTCCTATTAATAATGCCATTGCGGCAGGTCTCGCTGAGAGTGTACAACTGTTCGGTCTGCTCATCAAAGTAACAAGGCAGATGAGGATTAATCACAAAGCAGCGCATGCCCTCGAGTAAAGTGATTTGGCGACCAGTTTTGGGGTCGCTCAACTTGCCAGTCTTGTCATCAAAGAGACCCTGGTGTATGGCCCGCTGTAAGCTTATAGGAGCATTGACATCCATTAGGATTCCAATGTCGAAGGCATGCTTAAGCGTCATGGTCTGATTGTTGTACAACAGTTTTGAGTTCAGAGCATCAATGATGCCCGCATCCTTGGCATGAGTAAGATTTAGCTGCTTGTACAGTCCCGTTTTAAAGTCCCTGATCTGTACACTGTGCTCGTCTAGCAGATTCGTATTAAGAGCCTCGGCAAAGTTAAGTTTTTCACCCGACTTGGGGTCTACAAAGTGACCGTCCACCTCGTCGTAAACATTCTTGACAACCGCCTCGATAAGACGCAAGGGTTTCTTGGCTTCTACCAAAATGCCTCTGTCGAAAGCTTCCTTAAAATCAATTGGTTTATCGTCTGCATCCTTTACTGTGCCCTGATGACTGTCCACAATTCCCGTCTCGGTGGCCACACCAAAGGGTATGACCTGACCTGATACATTGACGACCGTCGAATCGGGATCGAGTATTCCCCTACGAATGGCACGTTCAGTTGTGAGCTTCTCGCGTGTAATGGTGTTACTAAACTGGCCCGTCTTGGGATCATACAGTCCTCTATAGACAGCGTCCGGTAGACTGCGCTTACGCTTTGGCGGAATAAGTATGCGATTCTCGAGAGCTTCGTGTAGCGAAAGCCTCGTCGAGGCATAAGGATTTATCACATAGCCTAAAATTGGATCAAGATATCCCTTGGCAATCGCCTCAGTTAAGGAAATAATGGACTCTGTCTTAGGATCGAGTAGCACCAGCTCCTCAGGATTGATGAGCTTTTGCGCAATGGCAGTTTTCAGATCAAGTTGCTTGTCGTCGATGGTAAATTTAGCTATCGAAGGATCGTACAGACCACGCAGCAGACAATCGACCAGAGATAAGGGTTTCTTGGTGCTTATCAGGTATCCCTTGACGAAAGCCTCGTCCAGGCTAATATTGGGCGTGCTGAGGGTACCACGCACCGTGTCGAGCAGACCCACCTTGGCTGCCTCTTTACCGGCCACAATTTTGTCATGATCGACATCTCTGACCAAAGTCGAGTCCAGCTCGACGAAACCCATTTCAATAGCTTGCTGAAGCAGAATTTCCTCACCTGTTACAGGATTAAGCACCTTGCCCGTGCTGGGAGTGTAGAATTCACGTTGTAGCAACTCTGGTAGACTCCAGGTGACACGGTCGGTTTTCAGCAAGTGCTGTTGCACACCCACATCGAAAGATACAAGCTTATTATTCTTGTTGTCCTTAATCTGTCCAGTAGCGGGCAGAACCAAGTCGTCTTCAATGGCGCAATCAAGCTTTACCTCTTTCTGGGTGACTGTGTCCACAATTAAAGATATCTTGGGATCCACCAGGCCGATTTCTATAGATTTTTGCACATCAACTTGATTCTGACTCTCAGAGTCGAAAAGTTTTCCCGTTTCTGGGTCGTAGAGACCCTTACGAACAGCTGCTTCCAGCGAGATGGGTTTACGTGCTCCAGGCACAAGGAAGCCCAACTGGAATGCCAACTCCATGGGAATCTCTTTGAGCGTTTGTATGTCTATCACCGTACCCGACTGCATATCGACCACCCCCAACTCAATTGCCATACGCAAGGGAATCACCTCACCGCTGACTGGGTCGCGCACCGATATCGACTGAATGTCCAGCTTACCACTGTTGATGGCCTCAACAATGGAGCAAACTCGACCATCGTCAAGCACTACCTGGCCGGTCTGTGAATCGATAGCAATGTTTTCAATGGGAGCCGCTCCCTTTTCCTCGGGATCAGCTCGTATAATCCATTGGCGTTCGATGCACTCGAAGAACGGAATTTTCTTGCCTGTCTTAGGGTCGACCATATGGCCGGTGTGTCTATCGAGTAGTGGACGTTCCAGAGCTGCCGTCAGGGTCTCGTATTTGCCTGTGCTAAAGTTCTTAACTAAAATAGTCTCGGGATTGAAAATATTCATGTCAAAGACTAGAGTTTGGAAAGAGATCTTCTGTCCAGTTGTGGGGTCAGTAAAGTATTGATGTTCGGGGTCGTAAATATTGAGTTCGTTGAGATTTTCGGGTGTCAGGTCGGTATCAATGTCCACCACATAGTTAACCTGTTGCAGTACAATCAGTTTGTCATCAATAATCTGTACTTCATCTAGCGGACTCAGCTGCTCATCTCTTAGCAGGGTAGATACAGTCTCCGTCTGTTGCTCACCATCTACTATAACTTGGCATTCATCGGGGCTGATCAATTTCTGTGAGATGGCATCACCAATGGGCAGTGTCTTGGGCACTTCACGTCTGCTGATTGTCTCATCTAACAAAGCTGGCTCGTCCACTATATCACGATCCTCATCATCAATAGGTAATGATTCTGCGGTACTTGAAGTTGTGGTGGTGGTGATTGTAGTGACTTTAGTGATTGTAGAAGTGCTGCTGGAGCTCTCATCCGAAGGCAACGGCTCTGAGACGATCACTTGACTGGTTGATTGTGAGGATTTTGGCGCCTTATCCGTGCTTAGAGCATCAACGATAGCTTTGCCAGCTAAGACAGGGGCTCCCACAATGGCCAGAGCACCCAGCTTGGCTGCATCTTTAACATTTTGCATTATATTGGTAGAGCTGCCTGAGGAGCCCTGAGGCCCCTTTTCACGTTCAATGAAATCAGTTACGTTTTGATGCTTGTCCAATGGCAATGTTTGAGGCTGTTCGATTTGTGCGGGCTTCTCTTCACTAACAATTGTCTTTGTAATCACAGTTTCTTTAATGATTGTAGGCTCGTCTGGGACTACTTCTACAGGCTTGGATGGTGTCAGTTCTTTGACTATTTCGGTAACCGTGTTAACTTCTTGTGGTTTCAGTTCCTCGCTAGTTGTAGTTGTTGTGGTGGTTTTAGTTATAGTTGTCGTTGTGATTGTAGATTCTGTAGTCGAAGGTTCTTCGACTGTAGTAACTCGTTCTTCAAGCACTGTAATGTTGGGTTGCTCTTCGATTGATTTGCCCACATCTATGGT
This sequence comes from Lordiphosa collinella, assembly GCA_018904265.1. Lineage (NCBI taxonomy): Eukaryota > Metazoa > Arthropoda > Insecta > Diptera > Drosophilidae > Lordiphosa > Lordiphosa collinella. The sequence goes on along the minus strand of JAEIFV010000286.1, from coordinate 322,973 downwards.
TTCACTTGGTTCTTCAATTTTACTTGGTGTTTGGACGGTTGGTTCTTCCTCTAGTTTCTGTGACTTTTCCTCGCTAATTACTACTGTTTCAATTGTGGGTTGTTCTTGCACGGTCGCCACTGTAGTGGTTATAGTCGTTATAGTTTGTGAGCTGGAAAGGGGCTCTTTAGTGTCTGAAATTGGTTCCGTGCTTGGGAAAGGCGCTAAAGGTGCTGTGTAAGGTGGTTCGAATTCCGTAACTTCTTCTTTTTTCACCAAAGTTCGGGGAGTGGGTTCTGGTTTTGCCGTAGGCTCTGAGCTTGGTTTTAATTCAGTCTTTTCTGAGATGGGCTCCTGTATTGGCTTTTCTGTTTCCGGAGTTGGTTTTTTCTCCACTGTTTCGGGGGTTACTTCCTTTGTGGTAACTGTTGTGACAGTTTCAGTTACTTGAGTGACAGTTTCTATTTCCTCAGGTTTTTCAATTGGCGTCTCTTCCTTAGTTTTCAAAGTCTTGATTTCGGTAGATACAACAACAGGTACGATTTCTTCAGTTACCTTTGTGGTTTGTGAGGTATCAATAGGTGTAATAGTTGTAACTTCCTTCTCCCGAGGCTGTTCCTTTACGGGCGGCTCTACCTGTTTCTGTTGTTCGTTGGCTATGAAATTGGCAGTTGTTGTGCTTATAAAGTTCTCTGTGTCTTGCAGAAGATTCTCAACTTCAGTTGGCACTTGTTGGGGCTTAAGTTCCCGTTCGCTAATGCTAGCTACAGGTTTCTCTTGAGTTTTTGGCAATGATTCTTTAACGTTAGACTTGTTATCTTCTGAGCTTGATTTAGCAGACTTGATGAGGCTTTTAACACCGCTTACAAGGGCACCACCTGCCAGCACAGGTGCTGCAATAACACCCAGTGTGCCCAATGCGCCCATTTTGGCTACTTCTTTAACATTCTGCAACGTTTTAGAGGGTTCTTTTTGGGGTTTATTGTCGACTTCAGTTATAGTCGGACTGGGTGTCTTATCCTTGGTGGATTCCGTGGTACTTACCACTTGAAGCTCTTGCTTCCGTGTATCCGAACTGACTACAACTGTTTGGGTGCGTTCTTCCACCACTAATGTCTGTTCGCTACTCGTGGGCTTTGGCGTTATAGTAACTGTTGACTCCTGCTCCGGAATATTTCCAGCTGTAGCCTTAGTCTCACGCGTTGTGGATTCTTCGCGTAAGATGCCCAACTCTTTCGCCTCCTCCAGACTACATACTTCTCCTGTATTTACGTTTTGCACCTCATTGTTTGAGATGAGCACATATCCCTGCATAAGTTCAATGGTCTTGGTGGTCACTGTGTGTACTGCTCGCACTGTTTCCATGATTTCTGTCTTAGGAATGGGTTTCTGTGTGACGACAAAGTCTGACAGTTGTTTCACCACTAGCACACCTGTCTCAAAAGCTTGTCGTAGTGGCAAACGCTCGCCAGTTGCTGGTAGGGTAAAGGTCTGGGAGGCCACATCGATAAGGCCACGTTCCATGGCCGTTACTACTTCAAGGGCATCCGGTTTGGGTGCATAAGGAATGGACATAATAAAGTTATCTTCAATGGCCTGCTTTATGGGCAGCTGCTTTTTGGTTGTCGGATGTAGCACCACACGTTTTGTAGGCTCCACGAGACTTTTCTCAACGGCCACGGGGAATATCATGCCCACAGGTGGTATTTCCACCTTAGACTTTTGCTGATCGTAGCTGGTATCGAAGAGCTTTGCCTCAATGGCTTCGGTGATGTTAAGGGTTTTCCCCTTGTAGTTGAAGCTCGATTCGTCTGCATTGATTATACCTTTGTCGATGGCCTGTTCGAGTGTGCACTTCTCGGGCTTTTGCAGCTTGGACTGTGCGTCCAACACCTCACAGACAATGGCCTCGTGTATGCTTAAAGGATAACCACTTTCTGGATGTACAATGGTCTGAGTCTGCGGATCAATGAGACCCTGAGAGGCTAACCTGGGTACGGACAAACTCTTGGCCAGTGGCATGAGTATATGATTAGTTTGCTCGGGATCTATTATCTTGTGTTCCACGGCCTGACGCAAATTCAATACACGGTTACTCTGGGGATCCGTGATTTGTCCGCGGCGGCCATCGATTAGACCCGTGTTAAGAGCCTCGCTAATGTTTATCACGTCTCCCTGAGGATTGGTAAAGTTGCGAGTATCCTCAAGCATTTGGCAGGTTTCCTCATCAATGATTTTTTTGCGTAAAGCATCCTTTGGCTTGAGAATAATCTTTCGCATCTTCTGTAGCACCACCACCTTCTCCTCGGTCACGGGTTCGCTATCGAAAGAACGTCCGCGATGCAGTTGATCGCGTGAGACAATGCCTCGCTCGTAGGCCACTTCGACGGGGATCTGTTCTCCGGTGCGTGGATCTGTGACAAAACGCACGGTTCGCAGAGCACCTTCAGCAGCTACAAGTGGGGCACCGACCACACTCAAAAGACCCAACTTTGTGGCTGTAATCAAATCCACGGGTTGACCTTCGGCATTCAATATGGTAGCTGTGCGTGGATCATAGATGGAACGAGCAATGGCCTCCGTTACCGAAATGGTTTGCTTAGTTGTGGGATCCACAATTTTTATTAGTTGTTCATCGATCAATCCCTGGCGCGCTGCATCGAACACATTCTCTGTTTCGCCGCTTTGCGTAAAGATCACCAATGCAGTAGACGGATCGTAGATGGCTCCAGGCGCTATTTGCAGTGGCTCTGGGGAGGCCAGTTCACGCTGACAGGTGATAACTTCCACAAATCGTGGCGGAGCGTCTTTTAGTGGTGTGGAAACTTCCAAGACATCTGGCATATTGTTTACTCGCGTGATGCGTAGTATAGTCTTCTGACTGGCACCCCTTGTGGCTGGGACTGTCTCTAGTATGATCTTGCCCTCGGCTATGGCACTTCGCATGCCCAATACCTGTTGACGACTGTTTGTATAATTGCCATAGCTATCCAGAATGTCACGTTCGAAGGCTGATTTTACGGAGATCTTGTCTCCTGTGCCGGGGTCAATGACAGAAACCGAAAGATTGTTAATTAAGTGCTTGTCTATGCTTTCCTCAAAGCTAACCAAACGATCAGTGCCCTGCACATGGAATACACCCGTATCAGGATTGAACAAACGTTGCTCAATAGCTTCCTTAAGTCGCCATCCTCCCGGTGGTAGTTCCATTATTTGACGTTCAGTAACATTCTGCTCGATGTAGCTACTTTTCTCCATGTTAATAAAGTCAGAGACTACCCTCTGCGGTTTGAAAAGCTCCTGAGAAATGGGAATCTCCACAGACTTTTCCACATATTTGGTGTGCTGGGTATTCAGTTTGATTGGCTCCGATTCGGGTATGATCTGTTTTGTTACTATTGTGATGGTAGACTTAGTTTTCTTACGATTGGTAGGTTCGGGTACGGTCTGATTGCTGTCTGGTACTAGTAAACCATAATTAAGAGCCTGTTGTACAGAGTAAACGTTACCCGTTTTGGGATCCTTAAACAGCTGTCGGTCTTCGTCAATGAAACCTTGGCGTACTGCTTCTGTAAAGGTTAACAGTACACTATCGCCAGGCTCTTGGGAGCCACCCCGTATTGTCACATAACGATTGATGGTTCGAGTCACCGTCTCGGTTGTCAAAGTAATGTTGAGTAAGCTGCTCAACAGCAAAGCCCCTTCGGGCGTGATGAACTTGCGCTCAATGGCGCTGTCTAGAGGAACTGTTTCGCCGGTCTTGGGGTCTAGCAGGTAGCCCGTCTTGGGATCAATCAGGTTATGATAGACCAAATCAAAGACACTGAGCTCTTTGCCACTGGCATCGTGTACACCAATACCACGATTGAACATCTCATACACCTCTTGTCGCACTAGACTCTCACCTACAGCCACCTCCAAAGGCACTAGGCTGTCTCTACCTGTTTCTAAGGCAAAGCCCGTACTCTTGCGACGTAACAAGTCACGTGAGAGGGCCACATTAAAGCTAACATAATCATTACTGCGCAAATCTTTGAACCCATCGATATCGAAGATCGATCTTTGCGCCACCGAACTGATCAGCCCACGTTCTACGGCCTCAGGAATGCTGATTAGTTCCCCTGTCATAAAATCACGATACTTGCACTCTGCCGGCAGTACAATGCCATCGGCAATGGCCTCTTGCAGTGTTATCAACTCACCCTTACGCTTTGTGATGCACTTCAACTGGTTACCATCCAGGACGCCCGCTTCGATAGCCTGCATAATGCTCAATTTCTCGCGACGCATGGGACTGGTAATCAGCGATTGCTTGTCCAGCAAATTCAGATCACAAATGTCCTTTAGCGTATACGGTTTCACGATCAGCTGACGGTTACGCGCCTCGTTGAAGCTAAGCTTCTCCTTTGTCACTTCGTTGATATACCGACCCGTTTTTGCATTTAGCACGCCCGACTGCAGGGCCTCCTGCAGTGTAATCTTTACGTCGCGTTTCGCGTCAACCACTTCGCGCACACTCGCATCTATCAGCTGGTTGGCAATGGCCGAGTCCAGCCGGAACTTGTCACCGGAATTACGGTCTGCTATCCAGCCGGTGCCATCGACCAGGCCATGAGCTATGGCATCGCTCAGGCACAGGGCATTCGACTTGATTGTCACCGATTCGTGCCGGATGAGGTAGCCACGCTCGTAGGCCTCCGCCAGGCTGATTGTCTGTCCCGATTTGATGCGGTATAGGCCCGTCTTGGTGTCCACACTCCCCGCGGAAATGGCGTCGGCAATGTTTTTAGGATTCTCGGGCGAACCGGCCGCCTCCGACTGCTCTACTGTGATAGTGTTGTTTACCTTGATGCGCTTCTCGGCCGTCTCATAGCCGGATTCTGCTTCACTGATCTCGCGTTGTATTACCTCCAGTAAGGACAGTTCCCGTCCACTGGCGTCCCGTCCCGCTCCTGGCTGCAGCAGCTGCCTGGCCAATTGAGCGTCGATCAGTCCCTGATCAGCAGCTTGTTCGAGAGTGATGCGGCGTTCACCCACCAGCATTTCACCAGAGCGAACATCTAGAATGCGCAGTTGAATGGCCTCGCCTATGGTCAGTACACGACCAGTGCGAGGATCACGTATGCCGGCTATATCCAGCACGGAGTTCGCTCCACCCAATTGCTGCGAACGCTTGAGCGTTCGAATCTCGTTAAATTGGATCTGCGACTGTGGTGTGTTGTCCTGAGTAGCGGCGTCCAAGCCATCGCTGCTGTAAATGCTCTTCGTAGAGCTTTTCGTTGTTTTCGTTGAGCTAAATCTGAAAATATATGCAAGGATTTGAGTTTAAAGTGATCTCTAAGCTATTATTAAGCTGTACTCACTGTGTAGTGCTGTAGGTAGTTGTATAGAGATCCTCTGGACGTGCAGCGTAACCATCGCCAGTTGGTACGCTGCCCGCACTAAAGTCAACCCTAAAGGTCTTGAGCGGTTTCTGCAGACTTTCAGCGTATTGCTAGATTGAGCAAATAAAAATCCATTAGAAAGATTCAGGTAGGCAAATGAATAACAATAACTAGAGGGAGAGGGGAAGCTTTGCGAGGACTGAGGGAAGTGGTTGTGGGAGCATATTACCTGAAACTCGAACGCAAAGTCGTAGTCACTTTCCTCTGCCACTTGGACAGTTGTCGATTGGGTTTTGGTCGTCTTGCGACCGGATCTATGCTGAGGCATTGCTAAGGCTTTTGTTTGATTCAATTGGACAAAATCATAGTCAGCAATAGGCACTTGTTTTGGGGAGTGGTTTGGGGCTTCTTGAATACACTGTGCGAGATTTAATTGTGACAAGAGTTAGAGATGCGCGACACGAATTGTCAAAGACTTTCTAAAATGTGTTTGTTTCGAATATGAAAAAGCTTTAGAAGTCGCCCCTATGTCTGTTTAATGTTTCGTACATTCAAATTCTTGAGACTCTAACTTATCTTAAAAACAAAACGAATGCCACTATCAACCCATACCAAGGCACATAAATCACACTAACGCACATGAAATAAACGCAAGCCCAAAAGCCTTTATGAAAATAGAAATGACGCTATATACATGTATAGCAGGGCATTTATTTGATGGAAAGGCAAATAAAAAACGTGCTCAATTCACTCTGCAAATACGAGGGCTGCTTGTTTTATCAGATAATGACAAGCTTCATTCATTGTCGACCCGATCAAGAATTTATGAAAATTTTTTCAGGCAACAAAGACTGTACTAATCCTCTTAGATGACTCAAATCCAAGCATATTATATTGTGTCAGAAGTAATAAAGAAGGAATCTTTGGAAAGATTATAAAAACCGACTTCTCTGATGAATCATTCTCTTACGAGGCCAGCTGTGTATATTTTGAGTATTGGGAAAACCAAACTATTGAAAAGTTGGGTATTTTTAGCGTAACCTTACTCCAAACTATTCGTTTAAGTCGACTAATCATTCTCTTACAAGGCCTACTGTGTATTTTTTCAACAGCGGGAAAACTAAGCCATTGAAAAGTTTGATATATTTTAGCGTCACCTAACTCAAAACGTTTTGTAAAACGATCAATTTTTCAATTGAAAAGTTCATCTTGCCCTGAAAACGACAAATCATTCTCTTGCGAGGGCTGCTATGTTCTTTTGTTATGAGGAAACTTTATACCACAACATTTATGCACTCATGATATCAAAATAATGACGATTTCTTATTTTTCCCTTCTTATCAAGGGAACTTTGAGGTCTATGAATACCAAGAAGTGATTTATTTCGAAGTGACGCAAGCAAAAATGTAGTTTTGTATAATATCATGTGTTCTACCAATCGATACCGACGCAAAAACGAAAGAATATTTGATGAAGCAACCCTCGTGTCATAAATTGTGCTCAATCCACTCTGCAAATAATTCCATTCTTTTTTCCACAAAGTGCACTATAAAAGTTCATACAGATGTAAACACGCTTAAGTCAATCTTTTACAAAAAGGGTGAATACCCAGCGTAAAAATGGTAAATAAAGTTCTTTATCTTCTTCATTTGCCGGTACTTAAAACAACAACAAAAGCGGCATTGATTCAACAGGAAGAAATATCTGACATATGGTCAAGTTGTAGCGGCAATTCTGTTTGAGTTGACGTCATTGGTTTCAATTACCAGATCATCAATATCAAAGTGTTGCACTCGATTAGCAACTGTTATTCAAGGTCGCGCTAGAGAGTAGGTAAAAGCCACAAACAATTTAAATTATAATTAACAAAAAAACACACACAAAAACACCGACCCATCGACATACACACACGCACACAAAAACAGAAAATACGAGTACGTACAATGATGTCATCAGAATTTTAAATACGTTTATCATATGAAACAAGTTTGTTGAGCGCCCCCACAATACAACACACAAACACAAAATAAAAAATGGTTTTGAAATGATTTGTAAGTGGACTAAAGAATCTTCTTGGCCCCAATCAGAATTTGACACTGATAATAATCATAATATGACTAATACGTCACGTTGTACCGGCGCCTAAAGAGCACAAAAAGGGAGAGCAAAGAGAGAGCGAAAGCTTTGCCAAATCGAAAGCTTAAGCTGCATGCAGCATGCAGAAACTGCAACATTTGGACCTCGCCTATGAAACGAAAATAGAGGCAAGCAGAAGACAAAGACCCCAAAACGCTTGCTTTCATTTCTAATTTATTGGACACACACAAAAAAAAAAAAAAACAAATTCCGCTATAAATATTTGTAAGTATATAAAACAGGGCCCCGCGTTTAATCAATAATACATTAGAAAAAGGACAGATATTCTAGGGTAGCCTTCTACTTAAGGTGAGAAAAGTCTCGAAAAACTTAAAAAAATTTAAGTGAATTTTTCGATTTTGCAACCATTTTTGAAACTAAGTTGAATATATCCGTAAAAAAAGTTCCAAAATATTAATGTGCTAAGTCCTAGTTTAACCTTTGAGAGCTAGCATGGTCACAGTGTAGAATGATTCGTGTTCCTCAGTTGATTTATTAGATTATTCCGGCATTCTATTCCAAAATTGACTGTATTCCTTCTTAAATTTCCAAATAAAACAAAGTCAGAACAGCTTCATGTGAAAATTTTACCTAAGATTTCTGGTTCGATACTTGGTTCATAGCTTTAGGGATTGTTATAACATTTTCCCCGATATTTAAGCAAATCGATAAGCCGATAACACAACAAGCGAGAGCGAAAGTTAATGTCGGTCCTGCCCGACTTCGATATAAATGTTTATTATGTTAATAAACAATGCGCTGACATTATGTTAGCAAACAGCGCATGCTGCTCCGAAAAGTATGCAACGCTTTTTAATAAAATTTATAGCTCTGCCATTTATTACCCGATCTTTATAAAAATTTCATACACTTTAGTGTAACGGGCATAAAAATAATCAAATACATGTTTAAGTCTCATACAAGGCTACTAAAAGTGTTTCGTGTTTGAAGTTGAATGGAAAAGTAAGCCTATCCTATTCCTAAAATTCACTCAGAGAAAAAATAAATAGAATTTCTTCGTTGAATCAAAATATTATCAACATCGAAAGAGCGAAATGATTGAAAATTATTGAGCCCACTAGGAAATTTTCTATTTTTTTTTTTAAAATTTCAAAAGTTTTCAATGTCAAAACTACGGAAAGAATGCTAATTCTTTATCCAAGAACCAATTTTCTGTTCCAAGTATGATTTCTATAACCTGCACCCATTAAAAATGGGTAAAAGAGGATCATGAAGTTGTGGAAAAGTATGTTAAAGAATCTAGGAAGGGTCTGTTTAAAGTATATATTCTTGTTCAGCATCAACAATCGGGACCATATAGCCATGTCCGTCTGTATGAACGCGTCTATCTCAAAGACTAAAAGAGATAGAGCCACAAATACCCCGATCCAGTTTGTTTCTATATTTGAAAAATCTGCTAGAGCCACAATTTTTAAGTTAGAGCCATGTGGCTTGATATGAATTAACTTGGCCTAATATCTATCTATTCTGACAAGCACAATAAGATCGGATAAAAGGCACCGAAATTATACAGTATAACTAGAACAACAAGATGAACAATAAGATGAGTAATGGCCATACAAATGAATGGCAAGGAGACAATTCTATGTGGACCTTCTTTTTTCCCATGAGTGTGCGGTGCTTGTGTGAAGTCTGCCGAACAAACTTGGCACACAGCAAATTTCCCTTAAAATTTCCCTGACGTTCACTTGAAAGGCCGTTACTCATCTTGTTGTTCTGGATTCTTTGGCCGGGGTACAGTATCGCTAGCTAGGGCGTGCGTGCTTGCGCGGCTAGAAAATTAATGAAAACACATGAAATCAAGGGTTCAAAGGGAATTCAGGCTTCAGGAAACTCGACTACAGCGCTCGATTTGTGTTAATTTATAAAGTTTAATTATGAAGTTTTCTATTTTTCAAGAGTTTTCTATGTCAAAATAATGAAACAATGAAAATTCTTAATCCAAGAGCAAATTTCTTGTTCCAAGTCAGATTTTTAATATTTGTAAAGCTTAATTATGAAGTTCTCTATATTTTTAAGAATTTTCGTGCGAAATTACGAACGAATGAAAATTCTTGATCCAAGAGCGTATTTCTTGTTCCAAGTATGAATTTTTTGGGTCTGAATATCTTGATCCAAGAGGTTTGAACTCTATAATCTTTAACTTGGCTTGCTTTCTACTTTCTAGCCCATCAAAAATAGATTTCAAAACGATTTCGGGGTAGAGAACTTAAGTGTATTAAAACTAGGCTATTCCCAAAACGAAAAAGTCAACCCTCATACTTTCGGCTGTCATAAAAAGAAATTATACATTAAAAACTTAATTGATCACAAAGTTAACAAACTATATTTATACTCAAATATTTTGTAGCAAACACGTAGATTAGATTGTAGCGCCACAGTCCCTGACACTAACACTGGCTGTGACAGCTGATCTCAGGCGTTGATAGGTAGACCGAGCTGTGGTATTTTTCATACCAAAACAAAACCCAACAAGCGTAGAGTTTTAATTGTTATGATTATATTTTAAACCTTTTTGTATGCAATTTTAACGAGCTGCCTTGAGTCATAGGCATAGGGAGCACATCAAATACTTTTCAAAGTGTATTTTCATTAACACCAAACAGACAGCCAAAAAATAAACAACATTTTGTTCTTGCGACATATTCAAGGCTATATCAATAATGGATTTCTTTTTATATTCATTTTCACACTTCTAAAACTTTCCGATCTTAGGCACGAGTGACTTCATTTTATGCTCTACGTGGGTCGATGGTTAAATTGAAATAAAAGCAGGGCAATTGCTACGCGATTCGCATTCAACAACAAACACACTTTCTATACGCCGTATACATATGTGACATCATGTATCCGGCGTTCGGTTCCTAAGGGTTATTCTTTTGTTTTGTCGTTTGCCAAAAGTATTTCAATTATCACTGTTGGCTCATCGTTTTACACACGTTTGTTTTAAATTCAAATTCCTTATATATTTTTAGTTGCCTCGCAACCTTTGTTCATCTACGTTTACGGAACGACAAACGATGTCGCAGCACTCACGAATTTTGTGTCGTTATACAACCACGTCGCTTTTGGAACTGAATGGAGCACCGCACCACAACACTTGCACTCTGCTGCGGGGCTGTGAATAAAGAGCGAGCTTTTGTAAGAGAGAGAGAGAGAGAAGGGAGAGGGAGAGCTTGCAAATGCCGGCTACTTGGCGTATGAGAATTTCTCAGCTGTTGCGCCAAAAAATACAAAATAAACAATCCATTTACAAGGGGTACACAGCAAGAGCTCCAATTTAAAGTTGAAAACAATAAGCGGAAGTTAAGAACCCGAAAATATGCTGTTTTGGATTGGTTATAAACCAGTTTTTTGGTAGCGGCTTCTCTAATGCTGAAGTAACCTTCTAATGTTGTTGTTCATTCAGTCTACTTAATGCTAAAGCGCTTGAACCGCCCATGTTATTTATGCATATCAAGTTTAAATTGAAGGCAAAGTGGTAATGGAGTCAGCAGTAGTCATGATGTCATTCAGGCCTCCAGGCGAAGGCAACACCTTTTCAGAGATTTGTACATAAGATTTGGCATAGTTAGGGATAGCTCTTTAAGATCCCTTCTCCATTATGGTAATTGCCAGCTAAATATTTACACACAAAGCCACAAAGAAAATACCAAACCAGTTGGTAACTTTTTAGGTCTTAATCAAAACAAAAAAAAATTTGTTCATCAACAGAAAATAAAACCAGTTGCCAATTTCAGTAGAGTTGACAGATGAAATAACACTGCCGATGACGTTCCCATTGTATAGTATATAGGAACTCATTAATATTTATACAGAATCCAAAATCGTCATTCTTAATTCGCTAGCTGTCTTCCAATTTGCCTAATTGGCCAGCCATGTGACACAAAGAAACTTCTGACGAATGGTGTTGCAATATTTATTTTTGCACTTCGCACACAAAAATTGTTTTAAAATTCTTTTTTTCTAAATTAATCAAGTTGTGATTTATGAGGCAACATTTCAAGCGTTGTTAATTGAGTATTCGTCTGTGATGTCATTATTTGGGAGTAAACACAACTGAAGGTTAATTCAATAGAAATAATAATAACACAAAAATAACATTTGATGCGGTATTTGCATGTCGATTATAGAAAACGAAAGCATGAAACTAACTTAGCGATACGTCGTTTAAATGGGGAGAATAAATAATGAATAACATACACACAACGACACCCAGCTAGCTTAAACGAGTCTTCCCTTGGTCAGAGAGCAGAGTGACCATTACTATATGACACTCAAATCTATTGATTTTCCACCCTCGCCAAAGAAGAATGGATTGTTGTTAATAAAATAAGCCGTATTTGTTTTCTATTCACCAATAGGAAGTTGAGGGTCTAAAGAGCCCAGAAATGTTTTGTCTTTTGATTGTCCCAGGGACAATTAAGCAAGAAGATTTTTCGTCTAGCCCTCGCCCTAAGCTAGTGTAAGCTATTGTTCACCTTAGTCTTTTAGTCAAACCTGAGATAGAACCCAGAACATTTTGTAGGAACAAGAAGTTTTTCTATAAGGAAATCATACCATAAATCAAATATTTATATTGATCCTTCGAGCTGGATCCATTTTTTTAAATCTTAAATTAAATCATACCGCAATAAATTTTTTATATATATGTTTAATTTCTGACAGATGACAAAATTTCTTTCAAAGAAGTTTTTCTTTGAGGAAATCAAGTCTCTCTCATATTCATATTGGTCCTTCGAGCCGGATATATGTAGAGATCCAACTTCCGAAGCCGCAAAAAACACCATTCGTCGTAGAGTTATCAATTATAGAACTTCAATGCACATTCATACAATAGGTCTTTAAATATATCTTAATTTAGTTTACACTTTTTCATTTACGCGTCGCAAAGATTTCCTCACAGGTCTTTACTCTTCAAAAGTTAAAATCTCTCTCTTCCTGTCGCTTACTGTCTATCACCTACGATATCGATAAGTCTAGAGATGCTAACGTTCCTTGCGTGCCAGTGAGGACAATCCTACATGTATGTATATGTATTAGGGTGGTTTAGGTATTTCTCGACCTCAATTATATTAAGGTATGCGGAATGAATTACGAACAAATACTGTTAGACCAGTAGAACACGTATTTGATGCCCAAGGAACTTGAATTCTAGATATGTTATTATTTACTCTTTACAAAAAAAAATAGGGGAAAGTTAACTTCAGCTCGGCCGAAGTTTTGTATACCCTTGCAGCTTCCATTGATAACAAAAAAGTTTTTCACACTAAGACTACTTTTCTATGGGATATAAAAACTTACTTTTCTATACTATATAGACGTCTGATTTCGACCAAACTTGGTGAAATCATGGAAAAGCGTAATACACTGTTATCTACGAAATTTGGATGCTATCCCATTTAAAACAAAAAAGTTTTTCTCACTAGAACTTTTTTTTCGACCGATCATTCATACTGCAGCTATATGCTATAGTCATCCGATTTTGATAAAACATTGTAGAAATGTGTTAAAGTATATAAAATAAGAATAAGACAATAAAAAGGAGGTTTTCATTAAAAACAAAAAAGTTTTCCTCACTCGAACTAGTTTTTCGACCGATCGTTCCTATGGGAGCTATATGCTATAGTCATCCGATTTCGACCAAATTGTGTAGAATTGTGTAAAAGTATACAAAATAAGTGTATGCCAATGATAAGGACCTTTTCATCAAAGTTAAAAAAGTTTTTCTCACTAGAACTAGTTTTTCGACCGATCGTTCCTATGGCAGCTGTATGCTATAGTCATCCGATTTCGACCAAACTTAGTGAAATCATGGGAAAGGATAGTAAACAAAGAAATACGTTCTTTGGAGGCGTTTCCATTAAAAACAAAAAAGTTTTTCTCACTAAGACTAGTTTTCCGACTGATCGTTCCTATGGCAGCTATATGCTATAGTCATCCGATCCGGCCGGTTCCGACAAATGTGCAGCGTATTTATACCAAAAGACTTCGTGCAAAGTTTGGTGAGGATAGCTTTAAAACTGACGGAGGAGATAGCATAGAAACAGACTGAAATGCTAATCAAGAATTAATATGGGGATATACAAACACCGCACAATTTTATAATACCCTCTGCAAAGGTATAAAAATTCATGACCATAGCGATAAACCTTCCTTATAAGTATTATGGTAACCTTGCCAACCGCCTCCTCAATTTCGTTTATATCGATTTGCTTAAGCTTTCTTTTGATTTTAAACATCAAACAGTTGATGTTTTTGGGCTTAAATGCTTTGCCGTAGACCTTTCTTTTCAAATTAGCCCAAAATTGTTTGATTGGCCTTATTTGGGGTACATTGGGGGGTTTTTAGATACAATTCAAATCTTTGATAAGTTTGAAGCAAACAAATTTCTGGAAAGTGCTCTTAGCCGATGTTTAATGGTTTCTATTTGCTGTACAGAAACATAAGGACCGGGTTAATTTTTTATTTTTTGATTACTCCCATGTCTGTAATATATTTTTGTATAGTTACGTAACTCCCATTATTACTTTTGGCCAGGGCAGGATATGAAAATTTCAGCCTCTAATTTGGCTCTTACTTTAGAAAGCTGTTAGTTGCATTTTTTCGAATCCAGGGTTTTTTCTATAATTTTTTTCCACTCTTTACATCCCAAATTTCTTTATAAACAAAACTTTTCTTGAATCCAATAGCCGAAAAATAGAGAATTATTTTATTATTTATGGGTTGGTGGTGCAATATGGCGCAATCCAATTTCGACACTCTGCTGCAGTCAATGACATGATTACTATTTTTCAATATCTATAAAGCTCATCTTTGGTGCTGGAATAGTACACTTACATTTTCAATAAAATATTTTCTGATTGACTTTCGTGAAACTTTTTGAGAGCCTTTAGAAAAATGTTCGTATTTCATTCCGCATACCTTAGAATCGCAATCTACGGTAAATTCTAAGAAAATTGGTCCTCTATAACCTAGTCCCAAGCTAAGATCATGTAATAGTAAGCCAAGTGAAGTTTATTATTAGCCATTTTCGAACACTATTTTGTTGGAACAAGCACAAACTCATATGAGTTATCACATACTCATATGAATTATGGTTGTTTGGGTATTTCTCGACCTCACTTATAGTAGGAACCATAAGCTACAGTAAATTCTAAAAAAATTTGATCAACTAATCATAGGTCTAACATCAAAATCGATATTTTACGTGAAAAATACCATCATTTGAGAAAGAATTTTAATTATATCTTCTTTGAATCAATAATAAGTTTAATTTTTAGAAGATTTCGAAATTTTCTTTTCTGAAAAGTTTTCCTTTGAGAAAATCAACCCTCTCACATATTTATATGGTCCTTCGAGCCGGATGCATTAGGGCCAAAACATTATCTACCGTAAATTCTAGCAAAGATTTCCCAAGAAACCTCACATTAAAATCAATTTTTTTACATGAAAAATTCCATCATTAGAGAGTAAACTTTAAGTCAATCTTCGCCGAATCTTATTACAAAGCGAAATTAATTGTTAAGTATTAAAATTCTGAGAGATGACGAAATTTCCTTTCAAAGAAAAATTGGTTACATTTCCGTTTATTCCGATGAATTTGCTATGATAAGAAAAGAATTGGTTTTGTAAAAATTTATTGTTTTTCCAAGAATTTCGAAGCTACGATCTATTGTTTTACGATCTATTGCCTTATTTATCCATTATTTTGATGCTTAATAGTTTTTGTTCTCTTTTAACGCTGTCAAGAGGGACTTATTTTCGATATTTAATCTATAAGAGAGACTTTCCTGCTTAATCTTCGAGGAGGGTTAGTTATCATGACTTGACAAACTTTTATTGCAACATGATCTGTCTATCATGCTGCATATCAAAAACGAGCATAATGTGAGCTATAAGACTCATTATCATTCATATCAATGACCGAAGAAAATCATGGTAAATATAAAGATAATATCCAACTATTTCAAAGGAGTTTGTATAACTGGGGATATGGTTCGAGTTTAGGTTTAGCAGGTTTTGTATTGCATTTGTCAACACTCGCAAAGCCCCTTCGATTTGTGGTAGAGACATCAGTTACTCACCAGACCATCGCTGCCATTAACTTCGATTGCAGTTTTTAGCCTCTGTGACAGTTGTTCCAGCAATCTGTCGTATTTCGTATTAAGATTGTCCAATCGATGACTGTAATACTGTGTGGCGCCCGGATCGCTGTCCGCTGGCCGTAGATCTCGACGTGGCGGCGAGAACGATGGACGTACCTCCAAAAGCCAATCGACAAAGCGTAGGCATTTGCTGTCGTAGATCTATAGACGACGTTCCCGCGAAGGTTGATGCCCACGTTGGTTGGTTGTTTGTTGGTTGGTTGGTTAATTTCGGTTAAATGTTAGTAATTTGGTGTTGTTGTTTTTTTTTAAGAGAGGGTTTGGGTTTTGGGTATATTTAGTGCTTTTTACTTCATTGATTAATCAATACGATATTACGTTGGGTAAAAATTGTTTTTTAATTGTTTGTTTGTTTATTTGTTGTTGGTTGTTTGTGTTTATTTGGTCAATAAATGTTGTTCTGCCCCAAGTGTTATTGACGCACCATTTGCCCACAAGAGATAACTAAATAAGTCTGGGAACTCAACTCACGCATTGAGTCCACAATTGTTTAAAAAGCATTAAATATAAAGAAGTTGATAGTGGAAATAGACAACAACTACATAGTGTTTTGATAGGAGGATTCGTTTCGAAATATCACAGTCATTTAGAGCTCAATCATACGAAGAGAGTTGGTGGACTTAAAGCAACGACAGGTGCGAGGACGACATAGTTTCGCGCGGACTTATGTCGCTTTAAAACGATCTTTTTAAGCAGAGTAAAGAGTTTTTTTTTTTAAGAATCTTATTGTTCTTTCATAGGTGAAATAAGTTGGTTTTAAGTAGACTTTAAGTCGCGGATATAAACTAGCTTATTTGGAAAGAAACTTAGTGGTTTCGCGCAAAGAACAGCCGATTTCTTTTTAGAATAAACGAAGTCGTTTTTAAGTCGAATTACTTTGCGCGGTCTTTTGTCATTATAAAGCGAAATAGTTACGCGCGGCCTTGTGTCGCTTTAAACCGAAATAGATTCCCTAAACGTTTTAAAGCGACATAGTTCCTTGCGGTCTTTTTGTAGTTTTTAAGCGACGTAATTCCGCGCGGTCTTGTGTCCTTTTAAGTCGACATAGTTCCGCGCGGTCTTTTGTAGTTTTAAAACGGCATAACTCCGCGCGATCTTGTGTCATCTTAAGCCGAAATAGTTTCCCTACACGTCTTAAAGCGACATAGCTCTGATCGGTATTGTGTAGCTTAAAAGCGACATAATTCCGCGCGGTCTTGTGTCGTTTTAAAACCACATATTACCGAGCGGTTTCGTGTAGTTTTAAAGCGACATAGTCTCCCGTTATCCAGTGTCGTTTTCAAGCGACATAGTTCCCCGCGGTCTTGTGTCATTATAACTCGAAATAGTTACGCGCGGCCTTGTGTCTCTTTAAACCGAAATAGTTTCCCTACACGTTTTAAAGCGACATATTTCCGTGCAGTCTTTTGTAGTTTTTAAGCGACATAATTCCGCGCGGTCTTGTGTCCTTTTAAAGCAACATAGTTCCCCGCTGTCTTGTGTCGTTTTGTGCCAAATTTAAAGGCGACACAGTTCAGCACGGTCGTGTGACGCTTTTTAATGACTTCGCGAGAGTTTTCTTCAATCAAAACTATGTTTTTTTTTTTGGAGCGACATAAGTTCGCTACCAATTTTCAACGTTTTCAAGCGACATAATTCCGCGAAGCACCACCATTACTCTAAGTCACCTCACTCACTCATCATTCAGACTCAATCACACAAAATTTTTACCTTAGCTTCGCGTATTAGACGTCCTCCAGCCACGTTGACATTTTCGATTTTTGGTTTTCGTTCAATAGCAGCTCCAAGCAGTTTCTATATGTTGCGAAGGGGTAGTTTTTTTTTTTTGGATTTTTGATTTTGTGGGACAGACGAGGGGTTGTACAAGTGTGATTTGATTTTGTGTGGTGAAATATTTTCGATACAAAAAATTAGACAAAAATACATATACAATTAGTTTTCAACTACAAAATACAATAATACTTAGGATATTGGGTGAGAATATGAATGTATAAATAAATATATATTGGTGCAACTTAATCAACTAAAGTGGACAAAACTACAAAACATAAATAATCAAAAAGAAGAGGTAATAAAATTCAATAGCTACAGACACAAATTTGGCATACAAATTTACAGTGAAATTTCGTATGTATTGTATATGGAGTGTTCTGTGTGGGTGGCTCTCTAGAGCCACACTTGGACATAAAACTGATATGTACATATGTGTGTAGGTGTTGGCCAAAGTTGTTTGGGATTAGACAAGAACTACTGTAAGAAATACGGACAAGGGACTTGAGTTAACAAATGGAGAAACACATGTCCAACACCAGGTATAACCCAACTACTTTTTGGACAGGGCGGGGCGGAGGGCAACTACTACTTTATATGTATATACTTTGTGTTGCTTCAATAGCTTAACTCTTGGTTTACTCTCTGGAGTAAGCACTGTACCAGGGGTTTTTATATACTATCAAAAGATCTCACATCTCATAAAAAAATGATAATTGAATAAACATTACAGGGGAAATATGGGTTTGTGTTATCATGGCACTCTCTACTCACATCTAATTCATAAGCTGAAGTGGCTGTGGGCATGGCCGACAAACGTTCTGTGGTGCCATCCACCCATGATTCCTCAACTTGCACGCTTGATTGGAGATTCTTCATTAGCCCAATGGCCGTCTCACATGAGCGCATTCTGAAAAAGGTTGGTGTGAGACATTATGAAGCAGGTTCTTCCGTTTTTTGACAGGTGGTGTGTACTCACCTTTCGCCCAACTGATTGCACACCGCACTCCAGCGCGTGTTTAGACGCTCTACATTCGAATGAAGACGTTTGAGATCGCCCAACACTTTAGTGGGCACACCCATACGTCCCAGCTGATCGGCTGCATCGTTCATTTTGTCCATTTGTGGCTGTTGTTGGGTTATGATATCCTGCATGTGTGTAAGCTGTTTGAACACATGCTGCAGACCCTCAGCAGTGGAGGGTAGATCATGATGCTTGGCCAATTCGTTTTCAAGTTCCGAAATGACATGTTCATTGTCATCCAAACCGGCCAGAGAGGCTTCCAATAGCTTGAGACGATCCTTGTGCAAACCGCTCTGGGTATTAAGTTCTTTCCAGAGTTCATTGAGATTGTCCAGCGATTTCTTGAGTACGGGAGTCTTCAGGGCAATGGTACGGAAAGTTTCTTGCAAATGCTTAAGTTCGGGTTCCAGCAAATGCAATCTACGCTCATAGTCTGAGTGGATTTCGAGTACATGCTCCAAGGAGTCCAGATCTCGGGGCAATGGGGCCAATATAATCTGATCCAGTTCACGTGCCATATCCTCCAGTTTGCTCTTGATGGCTATGCATTCTTCGGTGAAGATGCGACTGGCTTGCTTGCTCTCCTCTGGAAAGGGAAATGGGTAAGGTGTTAGTTAAATTTCTCTATAAACGGGTAATTGGCTCTCTTTTAAGAGCTAAAAATTGATCAAAAAGCATCTTGGGGAAGGGAACGAAGAAAAAAGGAGCTAGTCCCGTCTAAAAAATGCCCTGTACCCCTGATTTTGGTTGTTTTCATTAGCTTTTCTATTTCGTGGGTAGTAATTATCGCTGCTCTCCCTGCCGTTTCTTTGCTGAAGGCATGGAATAGGTACTTAACGTTTCCATTTTTGCAAAGAGACGACTTTTAGAACTATCACACGGGTTCTAAGGAATCCATAAGACCCATTTTCATTAACCTGGGTCGATATTTATTGAGAAATGGATTGGATTTTTATTTTTAAAGTTTAGAAAAGATACCAAGAGTACCGATTTTTGGAAAAGTCGGTTTTCGGAGGTAAACTACAGGATCTTACAAGCCCATAATCCCCATTTTCATTCAACTTAGTTCGATATTTGTCGAAGATATAGCCAGATCTGGTCTTTAAAGTGAATATTTGGGATAGGTTTTCAATTTTGAGGATCGGAATAGGTACTTAACGTCCCGATTTTCGAAAAAATCGGTTTTAAGAGGTTTTGTAGCGAACCAAGGCTCCGACGGCGAACTAGTCGTAATGACCTCATGCGGCCCCAGTGCTAAGGGCGATGTCACAAGTCCACAGCTGTCGATACCTGACTTCCTATTTTAATCTTAAGTTCTGTCTCTTGCTTAAGCTGTGGAATTTTCCATTGAACTCACGAGATGTACTAAATTTCGTCTAGCTGTAAATAAATCTGAAGCTCGCTGAATAAACTTACTACTAAATCTCGTCTAGCTGATTGGACGTAATAAAAAACTCTGGCAATTGACTGATTGGCGGATTGTTGCATTCTCATTTGCTCGGCTTGCCTAAAGAACGTCGGCGGGATAACCTTTCTTCCATTCGCCTAATAAATACAGTTCCGTTCGACCAACCTCACCAAGGTGAAGTCCAAAGGGAGTCTTCAAAGGGATTATTTGGAATGGGTTTTTCACTTTAAGGCAAGGAATAGGTACCTAACGTCCCGATTTTCGGAAAAGTCGGTGTTAAGAGGTATAGTACAGGTTCTAAGGAATCCGTTATGCCCTCTTTTGGTTAAGCTATGTCGGCGCTATAACCAAATTTATGTGTGGTCTTCAAAGTTTTTTTCAATTGGGATGGGGTTTCCCTTTTAAGACGCGGAGTAGGTATGTAACGTTCTGATTTTTGAAAAAGTCGGGTTTTGGAGAGATAATAACAGGTTCCAAGGAATCCTTAACGCCCATTTTCAGTAAGCTTAGTCGATATTTGGCAAAGTTATAACATGATTTATAACATTCAGCGTATTTTTCGGAAAGGAAGGCGATAAAAAAGAACCTAACGTATCAATTTGTTGGAAAAGTCGGCTTTTAAAGGTAAAATACGTCCGAAAATAGACTGCTAATACTACTTTCGTTTAATCTATCGAATAATCTTCTCAAAATATTCTCTTTTTGCTCTTTGTCCGTGTTTGGGGAAAAACTCACTGCGTGCTCTACATGAGAGCCTTACAGGCAGAAGAATCATCTCTACAAGTGGAAAGCACTTGTAAGTCAATAGAACCGTGTGTGGGGAAAAACTCACTGCGTGCTGTAAAGCCTTACAGGCAGAAGAATCATCTCTACACGTGGCTTTTAGGTCCTAATTTGGAAGGGAATATTGGTAAGAAACCCATTTCCATCAAATTGCAACCTTTAATAAGGTATCAGAGTGGAAGTTTGTGTGTGTATTTTCATTTTCACGTCAGTCTTTAAATTGAAGAAACTCAAGTGGGGAAATCTATGTCTACCGCCTAAAAATTACCCCTGGTTTTGGCACCCGCGAATAGCTTCTTCATGTTCTAAGCTTTCCGTTCACTTGTATGTCACTCACAAGACTAAATCGAGCTGGGGCTTCCTGTTTATCATTTACCCCCCAAAAACCAAACTATTAAATTCAATTAGTCTCTCTCTTCAAGCAATTAACCACTTTCGGACGGCTGGCCTAATGCCGCCAATTGATTAAAGCGAGTCTCCTCTACTCCCACACTCACCTTCGGCTCGTGCACGCTTTTCGAACTCATCGAACAAACGATTGACCTCGTCCATTTCGCGTCGTAAACGTCTTAACTGCGGATCATTGGGATCGCCCTCGCTGAGCAATTTATCGGCATCATCATTCAAGGCTCGCCTAATGGCCGTACGCTGTTCGGGGCCCATGGCCAAGAATTGATCGAAATCCCAACCCTTGACCACACGTATGGTGGCAAAGATCATGTTCTGTCGCAGTCGTAGATGTTTCTTTTGCCACAAGGCCACAGAACGATCGAACAGTCGCTTAAGACGCTCCGCTGCATCGATTGCTTCCTGATCAGGTGGTGGTAGCAGCAAACAGGCACCGGGTATTGAACCCTCTTGACCCTTCGATGTGCGCACGCGCCATTTAACACGTCCCGAGTTGTCCAGCAGTGTGACAGTCTCACCCTTTTCGATCTGCAGCTGTCCTTGCTGCTTGTAGGCACAGATGGCCTGGACGGGTCCTTGACGATTGACCGGCTGGCGTCGCTTATTGAGAGGCACTATGGTCTGAGCACGACGTTGCAGCGTGGACACTGTCTCACCAAAGGCATTGAGTTCTTCGCGCAGTTCTTGCATGCCACGCAAAAGCGTTTCGCCTTGGTCTAGGCCAAAATCGGATTGCGAAAATTTGCTATTGAGTATTTCATCGCGTTTGGCCAGCCACTGTTCGGCGTCCTTGATCTCGGCAAAATACTGATGGTATTCCGTGGCATGCTTCAAATGAACCTCCAGGCAGAGGGTCAGCTGCAGAAGCCAGGCCCATTGCTGTTGCAAGGCCGTCAAATGCGCCTCAATGCACTTGGAGGCGGGATGTTGTTGGTTCAGCAGAGCCTCACCCCGATCCAGTATGGTGGCAAAGTGCATCTCACGCTTTTCCAGTTCGGACATTAGGTTCTAAAGAAGGTAAAAGGGAATCAGTAAGCTAAGGTTCAGTAACAGTGGGTTAGATAGTGCACTTGGTTGGTTTTTTGTTGGTTGGAATTTTGATTTGAATAAACCGATCTTACCTCGTCGCCATTACCAAATGCACGCTTGTTATTAGAAATGGAATTACAATTCTTAACCATGTAAACTAGCTCCTGGTCGGATGCAGACTTACCTCATAGTATCTGTGCACTGAAGGCAGATCGAGTTGTTTGTCCGCCCAGTCGCGTGTGATCTCTACCTGTTCCTTCTCATTAAGCCACTGCAGTTCGGCCGAGGCTTGACCCAGGAAATGTTGGAGCGAGTCAAGATCGGATAGACGCTTCGTCGAGGTGCTGAGCAACTCGGCGTAGACCTTCTGCAATTGATTCAGACGCTGCTGATACAGATTGAGTTCATCTCCAGAGAATTTCGTCTGTTGACGTTCATCGTTGAGTATTTTGGAGTGGAACTGATCGATGATCTTGTGCTCGTGCTGTTGACGATCCAATTCCTCCTTAACAGAGGGCAAATCGCTGCCATAGTCGGCGGCCATTAGTTGTTTCTAAGAAAGGTTTTAGATGAATTTTGGAAACTTGGGTTGAGTTTGGTAGAAACTTACCAACTTGTTCTGACACCACTCGATGTGCTCTTGCAGATCACGGAAATGGGGATTCGTATCGATCTGCCGGGACTCGACTACCATGCGCGTTTGACGCGTCACGGTTGTCTCATGGACGGGATACTTCAAACCGGACAGTTTCTGTACCAGATTTGTATGGAAATTGGTGCGTAATTGAGCCCAACGTTGGTGCAATTTGTTGACCTTCTTGTGCAGTTCACTGACATGGGGATAGCGTCCCTCGTTGAGCACATGGCAATCCTGATTCATGTCTTGAATGGGTTCCTCCAGGTGTCGGATTTCCGTTTCCAGAGCCTCCACAATGCTCTTGGCATCCACGGGATGTAGACGCTCGATACGGCGACTCTCTTCGCTGATGCGTGTCTCCAGATCGGTAAGTTTCTGATCCACATGCTTGATCTCGCGCTGCACCTTGTCGGCCAAACGCTGCAGGCGCTCCAAGCGTTCAATTTCCTGTTGCAAAATGACCTCACGATCTTGTAGAGCCGTGTTCATGCGATACCAAGCCTTTTCAATGGCATCCGGCCTCAGATCGGCCTCCACATCAACCTCGCCCACGGTCTCAAAGTAACGCTCCAGCTCCTTGTAGATCTGTATGAGCTTGGACTTTTCACGCTTGCGTGCGCTAACCTCTTCACTGCGAAAACGCTGCAAGTCGCTTAGCAAACGCTTCATCTCAATGAGAGTGGGCGGGAAAGAGCGTTCCTGCAAATAGGCCGTCTTCTCGCGGCACCAATAAATGAACTGTTGAGCCAGATCGCGATACTCATGAACGCGACGTTGTGACTCCATATCGAATAAGGGATGAATAGAGGGTGGCTCTGGGAACACATCGTACAGTGAAGAAATGTACGTAATCAGAGACTTCTCATCCGGTTCGTTGGTGTCCACATCTAAGCAAAATCAAGTGTTAGTTTAAAACTATATTTCTTGGCAAGGTCACTTACCCTCCGGATCCAACAGACGTGTCACACCATACTCCTTCTCCACAATATGGAAGGCTGTCTCGAGGCGCTCGCGTGGCCGATCGTTCCTTGCCTTTCGCCAGTCAAGCAAGTCCGGTCGGTTGCGATGCACCAAGGCCGAGAAGGCCAAACCATCGCGCCACGACGATGTAAAGTCGTTGACACGCACACCCGGATAACGAGCAGTCGAGCGGCGTGCCCAGCGCAGCAGGGCCTCACGTGCGGATACGTTGTCTTCCTTGCCCACAACAATATCGGAGATCTAGCGGGGAGAGCAAAGAGGGGGCCATGAGTAGGAGTTACTTTAAAGGTTAAACTTACAAAAAGGAGCAAAACTGTTTGAGAGACCAAATCCCCCGCCCTAACACGCCCACGCTTTACCTCTCTGCGCTGCATGGACGACGACTCAATGGCCGGCGGTGGTAGAGCACGCCGGTACTCCAGCTCTGAGCTGCGTATCATTTTAGCAGGCGGCAATAGATCCTCCGCGGGCAACTGATTCTCCTCGGCACGACTCAATGTGGTCACCTTACGCACAATATGAGTGGTCACACGTCGATGTCCATTGGGAGCACGCTGTGAGGTCTTGGTACTCTCCACACTGGAACCCAAAACTTCCGTTGAGATGCGCTTATTACGCGTCACCTGCTGATAGCTGGCCGAAGAAGAGGAGCCCAATCCACTCGCGGGAACCAGAGCCCGACTGTCCGAGGGCCGTCGACCACCAATTGCTGGCAACGCATCTTGAAACGTAACGGTACGTTCAAAATTTGTGCGTTCGTGCGGTACACTACCCAAGGGTGAGGCACCCGGATAATCCGTAATCACAGCCTCCACAGTACGTTCCCGTTTCGTTTCATGACGATAGCGTAGGCTGGAATCATCAATCTGGGTGGTAATGGCCGGACCGCGGGAAGAATGGATCACCTCACTGCCGCTGCTAAGAATGTCACCGGCTCCTGCTCCGTTGGCCTGCCGCACCAGCTGCTGAGTGCGTTTCAGCGTGGATTGTGAGCTGGATTGCATGGTGTGGTGACCGTGTTATCGTTTCGTTTTCACTTTGTTTCGTTTTTGTTTTCGTTTTGCTCGTTTCTCGTTTTGTGTCTTTTTTCTACGTAATTGTTTGTGCTATTTTGGTGCGTGATTTAAAAAATAAGTTCATTTGTTTGGGCACTTCTCGTGCCCACAGACAATTGAGTTGCCGGCTCCGCAATTTGCGTTTAATTAAGCCAAAAGCTTGTGGAACCGGCACCGGATGTCTTGTTGTCCGCCCGCCGGCGGCATTGCCCTAGACATTGGCCAAGACCCCCCTCCATTGCCGCAGGGTGAGGTAAAGTGGGGCCGGGCCCATTGTTGTTGCGAATTATTTATTGTGTGGTACGTACACATAATTATCCCAGCTGCCTATCTAGCTGTCTGTTTTTGCTCTTTGCTTCTTGCCCACATCCATAACTAAAAGTTCATGTAGGGTGCTGCTGAATCATGAGCTTCGCCACAGCACGCAAACCTCATTTGCTCGAGCGTTATGCAAATGAGGGAACGCTTTGGCAATGGAACATGCAAGTATATGTACTTGTTTACCGTTGCATTACAATATATGTATGCATATAAACAGGAAATGAAAGGGGTGAAATCCCGGAAAATGAAACGATATAGTACTATATTTTGATGATGGAACATTTCTTTGCTGAATCGAGCACTCAGAGTGAAGAAGATTAGATAAGTAGTTCAATAAAATGTAGAATCTTTATGGCCCTAAGTTTACTTAGATTTTATCCTACACGGATGTGAAACTGTGTTTATGATTTTTGAATTCTTCGAAATCGTAAAAATGTCGTTTATAAACAACTTTTGTGATCTATAGAAAAAGAGCTGGTTGTCCTTGCAATCTTCCGGTCCGGTGCAACAGGTTTTACAACCAGCTATCCTTGCAATTAAAGCTATATGCAGTTGAGAATTCCAAAGTAATGCAACCAAGAAAGTACGTGCTAAATTCAAAGAATGCGTTTGGGCTGACGCAGCAGAAGCTTTCGCCTGAACTTAGCAACGGGCCGTTACATAGTTTTTTCCTAGTAAAAATCGATGTCATACATAGAGTTCGACAATAATTCCAGGTTTTTTGCATCGGTGTTGTCTTTTAACGTTGCCATAGCGTTTTTTCTTGGTGAAATACTGATCGATCGGAAACTCAACCAATAATTGTTCAGATTTGGTTCAGCAAAAGTACACTTTAAAGCAGAGACTTAACTACAAGCGATAATAAAGCTCAGATTTTGATCGCAGTTGGTCAGTTTTTAGAAGCTCAAGAAAAATCAAACTTTTGAACACCCCAGTAAACATTTTATAAAATTTTTGATCACATTCGAGTCTTTTTTGAGTGTTCGGTCTGATTAAGTCGTTTTTAACTCATTTTTATGATCAGTTTTAAATCATTATCGAGTCTTCTTTTAATCGACCATGATAGTAATCTCTTTAAAAAAAGGGCTCGAAAAAGAGTTAGGGTGATTTTTGATAAAATGATCTTCCAAATATTGGACGATTACGTCATAAGACGGACTTTGAAACCAAATGGGTGTAAAACCTAGACCGAAAGCCAAGCTACACAGGCATAAAGGTAGACCAGGCTGCATCAGATATATGCTTATGGGGATCTTTAAACGGCATTTAGAACCCTTAATATTCATAGATCACGTTTTCGAAGATCGTTATGAAATATCGATATCAAAGTATGCATTTAAAAGTCAAATAAAAGAACAATGGAAATCCAAGTATTTACGGTTCCGAGCAAAAAACCAAACCTTCTAAGACTTATTACTAGCTTCAAGCAAGTTCCCACTTGTCGACTAAGCAAAGCAGATGCTACTGAAAATTGTTTCGACTCTGCTTGATAGCAGCAAAGACAACTGGCGCGCAGAGATAAAGGGTGTGATTTAGCAGCTTTGTTATTAAACAAGTCAAAACTTAACAAATTTATCATTTAAGGAACAGCTGACAGCATTTTTCCGTAAGTTTGCGTTTGCCTGATAAAGATAGATAAGGGCATCAGCTGTGAAGTAAAACTAGGTTCAATAAGTGGAACTAGTTCTAATGAATTTTAGTAAGTAACCTCAAGAAGGTTTTCAAGCTTTTTCCTTCATTCAACTGCACGCTATGGATTAGCTGAGAAGCCAGAGCTCGGGAAAATTTGGATCGTATCACTTAAAATTGGGACCGTATCGCTCGCAACTCTAAAAGGAAGCGTTCAGTTTTTGAATGCGAATCGAAATTGATCGATAAGACTTAAGTTGTTCCTTCTATCGAGACTTTGCTTTTGAAATTAAAATATATTGTGTTTCACTTCCAAACTGTTTCTCTAATTTGATGTAAGAACTATAAAATACGCTTTTGATGGCAAATGCTGAATTATACCATTGGCTTATCTGCAGGAGTAACACACTTACTTTTTGGATGACTGGCTTTCTAATGCCGTATTTTCACATGTCTGAGATCTCTATGATATGCTTGAAAATCACATGAGTTTACTGTGAGTTGGCTGTAAAAAAAAACTCATACGAGAACTCAGATAGCCCATTTCTCATGCAGCTTCTCATATATTTTTTTTGTGCTTCTCAAATTGACTATGAGGCATGTTCTCAATTCCACTTCCACTTTCGGAATTGTTTCAGTTTCTCGCAACACAAAAACGAATGCGTTTTTCTTTTTAAAAAGTTAGGCTTGGTGGCCTGTGATGTGAAAAGTAATTGGCAAATTACGCACTCGTACAGTTGTCAAATGTACATTAGGTTAATTTTCCTTAATTCTGTAATCAATTTAAAACTTATTTGTGTAATTTGAGTTGCATTCAAGTTTTTAACTTAATGAAAAATAATTTTTTTGTTAAAT
This sequence comes from Lordiphosa collinella, assembly GCA_018904265.1. Lineage (NCBI taxonomy): Eukaryota > Metazoa > Arthropoda > Insecta > Diptera > Drosophilidae > Lordiphosa > Lordiphosa collinella. The sequence continues at coordinate 295,385 of JAEIFV010000286.1, read as the reverse complement.
GTCTCGAGAAATTGTCAGTGCCAGCTAAAACGAAACGTAAAACGTAAAAGTCAGCCTCTCACATTTCCGAATGTTCCATTTTCGATCGTTTCGCTTGATTCTCTCGTGCCGATTTTGTTTGGACAGTGGTTTGCAAAAAGTAAAACGTAAGCAATTTCATTCGGAATTGAGAACAGCAAAACCAAACCGAAACGGAATTGCGTTCGATTTACTTTATAAGATTTGTCTGATGTCATAAAAACTGGGAAACTCATATAAAATATAAGACAAGTGAAAATACAGTTCAAGGCATCAAAATATAACTAAAAGACGATTTAGAAGCAACGTTTTGAGCGTAAAATGGGATCGGGCTTTAAAGGGGTAATGGGTCACTATGTGTTAATCGCTGGCTTGTACATTTTTTACATAATTGTTTGCATATATTATGTCATTAGTTTAAATTATTGAGAATTTGCCGTTTGTGGAACATTTACGAAACTTTTTGAACAAGTCTAAGCTAAACTTTTACTGCAACAAACTGAACGAAAGGTTTATCGATTTTTTTTTTTCGAATCTGTTTTTAATAGTTTTAGAAGAAACTCTACGCTTAGAACCAATCTCAAGAACTGTCTACTTGAATTAAGTATATATATAATAATATATTTCAAGAACAAATTTCCATCTTGAAATACGATTAGATGTATTCAAGTGGAAGTTGTATTTGAGCATTGTCGTGCCCGAAATCTAATATTTATTTTGGACAATGTCCATGATAATAGCCATATAAGCCTCATAAACTTTAGGTCTTTCTATTGTGCTAAAAATAGAGCGCACAAGCCAAGAGATTGAGAGGCTGGCTTTGGCCCCTTGGGGCTGTTGTCTCGCAGCCGATACTAATATAAGTACTGAATTCTTATTTCAAGAACAAATTTTCCATCTTGAAATACTTGCCATAAGACTGTATTCAGATATATTAAGTACGTTTCGAAATATTTTAAATTTCTATCATACTTTTAGGCTGTAATGGGCTTATGCCCGATTAATTGTTAAAAAAAATGTACAAAACATTCTTTCTTTAAGTCTAATTAATTCTAAGGTCAGCTCCAATACATTCTTGAAACAAAATAAGAGTCAACGAAACAAAGAAGAACAACATGTGATTGGATTAAGCCCATAAAATTCTAGAGCTATTTTTGATAAAAGGTCTATGAATTTAATCAAAGAACCAAAGAAGGCTGGGAAGACCAAAGACCAGATGGTATTAAGTCGACCATCATTCCATAAGGGTGCGAGCACACATGCTACTGAAAGATGAACTGACGGCTGAGCAAGATATTTTAGCACATCAGCAAGCCGAAATTAACAAACATGCTTGATTGATTCTGCAAAGATGAGCTTACAACTGATTTTTAGAGAACAATCCAGTGTTTGTTGTGCACAGTTGCATGCACGGTGTGTGATTATTTGTCAAGATCAGCCTTAAGTTCTGCCGTCAGTTCATCTTTCAGCCGCATGTGTGCGCGCGCCATAAGAATAGTGTTTGAACCATTCCGTTAAACACTATTTGGAGCTAGCATTGTAAGACTTAATCCAAGATATTTGGATTTGAACTAAGGGGCGTTTTCTCATGTTTCTGTTTTTGTAATTTCAGCAGGATTTAACGCTATTGCATAGCTCATGCTCAAAAGGAGCAGGGAAAATTCACTAAATCCACCTAGATTTGCAACAACATGAGAAAGAGGTCCTAAGAATGGGCTTTTCTTAATTTGTTCCTCTTACTGAAAGTTCGAAATGAACTGGATTCAAGAATGTGTGTTCTCATTTCAATAATATTAAGGGTCGTTTTTTGACTCTAAAATGTTTCCTGCTAAAATTAAGTACTTCCTAGAACAAAACATACTTAAAACATACGAAAAGTACGAAACAGTATAAATTCTATCACGATGGATCATTGTTTCATGCAAGTTAAAGAAGTTTTTGATATCAGATTGTGAATAAATAAAATTTACATTATCCTCAGGGCCTCTCCAAAGCCAAAGCCATTGCAATTGAAATCGTAATCTATATGGCTCAAGATCAATAATAAAAGTTGAGCTAACCAAAACACTCGCCCACCCAAAAACAAACGTTTCGCATTGGAAATGGAATTGAAACTTAAATTGGAGGTCTACGCCTGCGCACAGTACCGTGACATGACCGCCGCCTCACAAAAATGCTAATTGCAACATTTCAAACAAAAACAACAACAACTACGGCAACAAAAAAGCACCTCTAAACGATCTGCGTTGTTTTTATGTGATTATGCCAAAAACACAAAAAAAAAAAATAAAAATACCTGAGGCTGAGGCTGGCCTGTCTTTGAGTGTCTGTGGAGGCGTCACTAAGAGGCGTTAATAGCTTGACATTTTCAATGGCTTTGGAAGCGGCAGTAGCAGCAACAGCAGCAGCTCCTCCAACTGGTCGTTGCCTATTTGGGGTGGCTACTGTTTAATGTTTCAACTAAGGCAATTTGCATGGGTCAAATCAAACAGCTGTGCATTCCGGGGAGAGCACTAATTAAGCGGAATTGTCAAATTTTGGAGATTTGTGACGGGGCTCACAAATTAAAATTAATAAACCAAGAAAGCAAACGAGGCAACAGACAATAAACCACTTGAGAAAAGCGTTAAAAATTGCAAAATAAAATACGAGAACAACGGGGCAGCCAGCGGCAGTTACAAACAAAAAAGTTATTTAAGTATTTTTTGTTGGTTGTGTTCAAAGCGCTGAACTGGAACAAGGGAATGCGCGGGAGTGGGGGAGGAGGAGTGCGGAGAGCACGTCATTATGTTACAGCTAGCCATTTGTTTGCAGGCGAAACGCTCGAGACCCACTTTAATAAACTCGTCATAAAAAACTAATTGAAAGAAAATTGAAACTGAGATTGAAATCAATTGAAAATTGGCGGCACTTAATAAATCACAAAAACTGATTGGAGTGCATTGAATGATGATGATGATGGAGGGAGATGATATAGATAGATATGGCCGCCAGGCTCTGACATCATGGCTTAATTTTCCGTATTGCACACAACACACACTTTTGATTTTCCGGTGGATTCTTGGCACAAACACACGCGCGGCGCAGTTCAGAGTGTTCTTCCTCCTCTCTGACTCTTCTACGGATTGTACGTATACATGGAGCGGCGTCTCGACAACAACTAAACGCGATCGGACCAAGTTAAAATGCTTAAAGTCTGGCCAGGTGTTGACGTCGCTGCCGACGCCGAGAATAGAAAAGCACGCACACGTTAAGCTGAAACAAAGTGGAATTGGCACACGGCGTTGGCGTCGGCAGCGTTAAAAGCCTGGCTGGCTGGCTGGGCGATCGTGCTGACAGCTGCTGCCTGCATATGTATGTATGTGTGTTGGTGTCTCAGTCGCTGACTCTGCCATCCCCGTTATGGCCTGCTGGCTTCGCTGCGCGGTTCCACCTGATTCTTGTGTTGCGGCTTTGCTTTGATGACGTATTTGCAACCAACAACAACAGCAACGCCATGGCAACGCCAACGTCAACAGCGACGCCTACGCAGCAGAGCAACAACTAAAACAGCAACAAATTACACAACTTCCAACTGTTCCCCAAGCCTTAACCCAAGCCCTGGACTACGTCATCTTCAGTTAAAGTACTGAGGCAAGAAACATAATAACCATAAGAATTTCAAGCAGAAGCCAACCACAAAAGCAAGAACAACAAGTTTTTGTTTAAAACAAAAATAGCCAAAAAAAAAAAAAAAAAAAAAGAATTAGTCAACTTTATAAAAGAGCCGAGAAACCTGCGAAAATGGTTTATTAGAGTGTACCAAAGCAAACCTTCGAAAATTAAAGGAATGATTTAGTACGAAGGTGAGAAGACCCAGGTTTTGGTGGGAATCTTTAGTGCAAAACTTATTGAAACAAGCTTTTCATTCATTCCTTTCTTCAGAAAAGGTTTTCTTCTATCCCCTAATCAAAAACAGATCTCAGAGACCGTAAGACCTAAGGCTAAGAAAACAGCTTTGCATGTCCTGAAATGAGCCCCTGAGAACCGATTTGATTCGGGTTTTTTGGGTTCCTGAACCGGACCATGAACCGAATAAGAAATATGATATATTTCCTGCTTGAATTATTGGGTTTTTCGTTAGTTGACCTGCTGTTACTGTTGTGTACACAAAGAAAAAAAAGGATATTAATTTTGATGATTTTCGTATCCATTTGGACTCGATTTGTCTTTAATATCCTTTCAATCAACCAACGGAGAAAAAAATTGTCCATATGATTATCATTTTTCACATCCTTTGGACGATTTTCAGCTCCGATGGATGGTTAAAAGGATATAACAGAAGATTTACAGGATATTAAAGGTATATCCAGTCCAAATGGATATTTTTTTGATCTTTATTTTTCTAAGTAGTACTTAGTTGTCCCAATATTTAACTTAGAAATCTTCTAAGATGCACAGCTTCTTTTGAGCATATAGACAACATAACTTCCGCTTATGTATTTAATAATGCCACAGTCCGCTGTTTTCGGCTTATCCAAGATACGGTTGCGTTTGCTAATTTGAAAAGATTTCCGTTAATTGATCTACGATCATCAAAATATGCAGACCAGTCAGCGTCAGCATAATCAATGAGACTTTTTTACTTCATTATCGTCCCCTTTAATATCAAAGAACCCATTTTGCATCCGTAGTTTTACATTGGAAACATAGAAAACTGAAAACTTCAATTCCAATTCAATGCTCCTACCATCTTTGGAACGGGATACTTGACTTTCTCTTATTCCCCTACTGACTTTGGACACATCTCTGAATAAGCTTCTCTCCCTGGATTGATTGGCTATTTGTACGCTTGTATTCTTCAATAATGAACTGTCTTTAATGTATTTCCCTTATCACATTGAAAATTGCCTCCTTTCCTAGTTAAGGCTTGATTCCAGATGACATAAAAAATTTATTTCGGCACAATGCTTCATTCAAATAAGTCTGCTTTTGATAATCATTCAGATTTCAAAGCAGCTCAAAAGTGATTCTATTCATGTGAAGTTCGTCATAAAAATTTATTTCGTGCGTTTTGGAAATCAGCCCTTATGGTGAAATTCTATTCTCAAACAATCCCATCAGTTCGGCTTAGTACTGAGTCATAGCTAAATCAGACCTGAAATGGAAGGGCTGGTACTGAATTCATGACATCCCTTATAAGTGTTTTAGCCATGAATTTAAAACAGACATGTCCTACTACGTCTTGGTCTATGCTGATTTCAGGCATGATTTCAGTACTGAATTAATGGGTAAGTTTAATTGGAAATACTGAATCATGCCTGAAACTTGTGAGGAGGATTTCTTTCATTTTTTAAGTCATGGAGCCATGGTAATGGACTCCGTAAAGTATAACCCTAATGAACTTAATTTAATGGCTATAGATTGAAAAATAATTTTAAGTTCAGTCCTACTTAACACAAATTGTTTATTATTTCTTTAGAATTCGCCGAAGAAATAGGGGAAAATTTGTTAAACGACCTAAGATGTTATGAACAAGGTTTTAACTCAGACCTTTGGTTCGACACGCTTAGGAATCGGTTAGCGAACTGAACATTAGATTTCTCGATGTGTTTTCTCAGTACTTGACACGCCCCTTGTCTCCATCGCAATTTAAGAAAAACCACATATCTCACAAATGTGTAAGTAGATTGTTCGAACTTTTACAACGAACGATTTGGTCTGGAATGATCAAATAAACGAGAAAGTCGACTTAAAAGAAAGATAAGGAGATGAGCAGCACTTCACACAGTTCCTCAGGCTCCACATGTATTGCTTACTAATATTATAAATCTAAAAGTTTGAATGTTTGTTCTCTAATTTCGCAGAAATGACTGAACGGATTTGGATAAATTTCCATAAACTGATATAAAAATATTCAGTATTTCATATGGGCATTGGAGGCGTAGAGGGAACGGAATTTAATTTTGTGTATGCAAATCATAAATACTTGGCTATATTAACACTGCTCTTAATGCTAAATAGGATTAATTATACCTTATGGGTCCATAGAATCTTCCTTCTATGCATTCTTCAAGTTACTAAATGTAGCAACATTCATCAAACACCCTGTTTTTATAGAAAAAGGTTCAACCTACTGGCAAGAATTTCTTGATTTCTTGGTTCGCAGATAAAATCAGAAATATAAACAAGCACTCATGGTCTGAGTGACCCCTTGGTATTTGGACTTGGCAAATTTGTAATTTTCAATCTCATAACACATCACGACAAAGTCATTACAGAGAGTGACCCAAAAAAATAGAAAACAGCTCTCCAAAAGAAACCCCAAAAAAGTAATGACCAACCAAGAATGTTAAGGAAGAAGAAAAAAAGAGAAGAAGCACTTGATGTGACTGAGGTAACTGGGCTAACTAATTGGTGTATGAGATTTGGTTTAGTAAACGTAGCTGTGGGTGTTGAAATGTCTCTTTATAAATGTAGCATTTATAGCCCAGACGGAAATGCTGGCTTAATTTATGCGTATATAAGTGCCAGTACATAGGGTTAATTAGCATGTTACATGCCCTATATGGCTAAAAGGCAGTACGTAGTAAGTACAGCTGTTCCGGTAGAGACGTGGGTAATAAATACTACTACACACACACACACGTCGCTACAGTAAACACACAGTTGGTGGCTGGGTCGCCGTTTGGGGTCGGAATTGCAAATCTAATTAGCCACTGCATAAGTATTCAGAGAACGGGGAAGTATGCTTATTAATACCAATATATGATGCAAGTTAGTCAACAAAATGTGTGTGGCTTTCTGTTCGTTTGTAGGTAATTTGAGAGGCGCGTTTTGTACTTGAAACAAGTGTTGTTTGTGGTGGGAAAACAAAATGAAACCAGTAGCTTGAGCGAAGGGTTGGGATTTGTGTGTAAAAAATGGGTCAATATGCGAATGAATTGAAACCCAAATGTATTCTAGTTGGTGTGGGCCCATCTCATTCCATTCCATGCCAAATATGTAACATTCCTTTGATGTGTGGGCTCGTCGATGTCGTTGTCAGCACCTTAAACTGTTTGCTTAGCTGGTTGTCTAATTCAGAGAAACTCATACACACACACACAACAACTGGAATTCATACGAGGGCGGGTCTAAAAGTAACAATATACTCAGTACTCGATACTTAGTGATCGATACTCTATACTAGGTACTCGATACTCAGTTTTTGAATAACGAAACTAGACACTCAATACTCAAAGCACAGTATTCGACGCTCAGTACTCGATACTTAGTACTCGTTACACTACTAAGTACTCAATACTCGGTACTAACTACACAGTACTATGTACTACTCACTCAGTTCTCGATACTCAGTTCTTGATATTCAGTTCTCTATACTCAGTTCTCGATACTCAGTAATCGATACTCAGTTTTTGATATTCAGTTCTCTATACTCAGTTCTCGATACTCAGCTCTCGATGCTAAGTACTCAAAACCCAGTACTCGATACTCAGGACGTGATTCTAAGTACTTGATACTCAGTACTCGATAATCTATATTCGATACTCAGTACGCAATAGTCAGTACTCGAAACCCAGCTCTCAATAGTCGATACTCAATACTCGAAACGCAGAGCTCGATGCTTAATAGTCGAAAATCAATACTCAATACTCGCTTCTCGATACTCGAAGACCATTACTCGATACTCAATACTCGATACCCATTTCTCGGGAGTCCGTTCTAGTTACTAAGTACTCGAAACACAGTACTCGATACTTAATAATCGACAATCAATACTGACTACTCTTTTTTCGATACTCATTCTGAATACTCGAAGACCATTACTCGATACTCAATACTCGATACCCATTTCTCGGGAGTCCGTTCTCATTACTAAGTACTCGAAACACGGTACTCGATACTCAGTTCTGGATACAGAGATCTCGATAATCAATACTCAAAAATCAATACCCAGTTCTCGATACTCAGTACTCTATACTCAATACTCAACACCGGTATTCGACACTGTATACTCAATAATCACTGCTCGAAACTCAGTACGCGATAATCAGTATTCGATACTCGATAGACAGTATTCGATACTCAGTACGCCATGTCAGCGTGACGCTTGACGGTGAAATCAAAAGCTGATCCTACTAAAATCTTTCGTACTGGAATTACATAAGTTTTCCATCTAAAAACAAACCCATTGATCAACCCTCTTCAACAACTATCAATTCAATGGATTCTCTGTGTGTGTTTTCATTCACATTAATTATATGTCATTTGAAACACGCTTACACGGTGTAAATGTTTTTCGAGTGCACATCGAACAAACAGCACACACAGTCAGTCAGTCAGTCAGCCAGGAGTGTTATGTCGGTATTAACTTATATAGACAGCTTTAGCATTTGCATATGTGTGGAATTTTTGCGTGGCTGTTGGTTGACTGGTTTCCCTTATTTGTGCAAAACTGCTATCGATTTTCAAAATTTATTAATGAAACAAAAATAGACGAACGAATCAAGAACCCACACAAAATAAAAACCAAAATTCAGTCATCAATGTTATAAAATTTTGACAAATAAGTGCATAGTCGAAGCAAGTTCGTTGCTTGCGTTGAAGTCTTTCGTTTTAGGTCAGAAAGTGCTGATGTCATGGGCAGTGTCAAAATAAATTCTTGTTCCACCACCTGACGACTTGAAGGCCTGGCATTGACTTTATTGTAACACATACCGAGGCGTATTAAAATAAATCAAAAGCCCCCTCAGATTCGGCATGATGACGTGAGAACCGCCTGTCCCCATTGTCTGTGCTTTCTTTCGCCAAGGCGTTACTTTTTGTATGCCTGGCTGCCTTAACTAAACATTCGTGGTTATGGTATTTTGCCCAAATATAAATGCCAAGCACACACACACACATCTCTATCTTCATCCCACTATCTGCTAACGAACGATGAAAAATGGCAAATTGTTTGGAAAATTATCTAATATTCATAATGAAAACGTTTGTCAGTGCAATTCGACATAGTTGGAGATTTCACACAGATTTGTCTGATGCCTAGCCTCGAGTGTAAAGCAATTTATTATTCAAATTATTCAAATTATTGTTTAGAAATTGGTCAACAGCTGAGGAAGTGTTTGAGGCTAAAACAAAGGTTGCACAAATTTTAATGAAAATTTAAAAGTAGAAAGGCATGATTGCAAGTTTTGCAGAACTTAACATTAAAGCTATGGTTCCATACGCAATTAATTAGCTTAAATATTGCCAAAAAGTTACATATTTTGCCTATTTAGCGATTTTATCATCAAAATTTTGGCCAAATTATTTCTATATAGGACCTTAGCCTTAGTTAATGACAAAATTTGGAGAAATATATTCTTGAATATATGTGTATGGGTCAGGAATGCAAACCACTCGAAAATAAGTACTGGTTCGGTTCAGTGGTTCACTCAGTTTCTGAACCGCGTTTCGGTTCATTACATGGTTTTTGGAGCAAAGTGAACCATGGTTTCGGTTCGGTTCAGTGGTTAAGAAAGGCATATTATGAAGTACTATGATTTTTATCGTAATGTGACTTTTCGCACAGTTTGGAAATTGAATTCCTAAACACCATTTGAATATCTTCAAGATTTTTAAAAATTTGTCTATTAGTTGAAGGAATGGACTTTGATAACGGAGAATGTCGGCTAAAAAAAGACGTATTATACATCTTACACACCCTATTAATCGTATGAGAAAAAACTCTTCTAGCTAAGATTAAATTAAAGTGAAGAAGTACTACAGAAAATTGAGAATATTGTCCAGTAGAGGACGACAAATCAATTATCAACTTTCAAGAGAAGAATGCAGACTTATGGCAGGTAAATTAAGAGATCGGCGGGCAAATGCGGTAGAAAAAAATGTAAGATCTCCTAAGGATCAATTCGGTCTATCAGTGGTCCTCTTTGTAGAGGGTCGAATTAAAATTAGCTTAGGAAAACGAAGTTAATAAGTATCATTGTCTAGAGAGAAGCGATCCACGTTTTTAAACTCATCAGAGGACTGAACCGAACCGAAACATTCTTCTTTGTGGTTTTCGGTTCGGTTCAGCATTTCTGAAAGGAAGCCGGTCCGGTTCAGAACCGATTTGCATCCCTGGTATGGGTGCCTCGTTTTACTCACAGTCAGCAGCTACTGCTGGTACTTAGCTTGATTGCATAAACCATATTGATTCATATTCACTTTTGCAAAAGTTTTGCGATTTGAAATCGGTTTTTTGGGCAATTTTTGTTTTTAAATAGTAAAACTTTTGCGAAAGTGTCGAAATTTTCATGGAAATATTCATTTTTGATCCGCCCCTCTGTCAGTTTTTAAGCACACAAGTCACTCTAGAGTGTTTTTCAACCAAAACCTCTTCTTACTGCAAGCTTCCAGTTTGTCGTAAACGTGCAAATCAAATGACTATATATAATAACTGATTGGTCGGAATAGCTCTGCAAAATTAAGTTAAAATCAGGTGCCTATATCAAACACTTGGCAAAGGACTGATCGGTAAGAATAAGGTTATAGCTTGGTTTCTTAGAGCTTAGATTTTTAGGGCCGATTTCAAGTCTTCTAAATAGCAATTATGTTTCCAGTTAGGGTTTGTTAGTTTAGAATTAAAAAAAAAACTGACATCTTTTTCCTCTTTCCATCAAATTGGTAATATTCATTCCATGTTTTGACCCAGAGTTGCTAGATTTTATATAAAATTTTTGGTAGCGTGTTGTTTAAATGTAACAACTAAGTATTAGTACATGGCTTTATCTCTTATGCGGGGTAGACACATTGAAATCTCTAGAGATTTTAGCTGTCAGGCTTGGTTGAAAATCTCAAAAAATCCGTCGGTGCCACAGGCTTAATCGAGAGACTTAACGTTTTCTTTTTCGAATTTCCAGTTAAAAGGTGTGTGCATTTAAGATTATGATTCAACTACAAACAATGTGCTAAATTTCGTAGGTTCATTCAATTCGTTTGGTTGGTTTGTGGTTTGTGTATTGCTTTTTTCAAAAGCTCCTAACAAATATCAAAGTCTGTGTTGAACGATTTTTTTCGGTTGGAATGTGGTTAGAAGAGGTTGTCTATGGCACCCCTGTATATGTATTGTTAGATTTATCAAATTGTATGGTTATACCAATAAGAAACTAGGACCGATACTTCAGATCAGCAGTAGATCCCTCTTCTTTCTCATATCTTAGAAAAAATATTTCTTCTTTCTTTCTATGTCTTTGACTTTTCTTTCTGGAAATCCCCTTTCTTTTCTTTCTGTAGAGAACATTAGTAAGCCAATTCGAAATGATAACAAAACAGATGGTTGGCTAGAAAGCCTAGCACTGAGGCTTTAATCAGACCATTCTGACAAATCAAAAATGATACACAACCAAAGGTTTTAAAAAAGATAAGAAAAAAACAAGCTATTCGTGACGAATTATGCTTCACCACAACCCCATAAGCGGTTGCAAAACTGCCTATCTAAACACTTTTAATCTAGAATTTATTGGTCATTTGACGAACAGCACTGACTTATCACCCAATGATTTCATTTTATTTCTGCTAATCAAAAATAAATTGTGGTCGAAAATGGTCGCATGTACCTAAGTTACTGTGAAATGGAAATAATGCTTCATGTTTCTAAGATTTTGCAGAAGGTTTCGCCCAAGGAATTCAACTGGAAATGGGCGAGAGTAGGATTTTCCCAAACAAGTGGGAAAATAATTACTTCGGTTCGTTTGCGTTTTTTCAACTATAGATTTAAAAATCTTTTGGGTTTTGAGCAGCTTTCATGTTCCAACATAATTACGCTTTAACAATGAAACTCAAATTCGCCAAATCACTAGATTGCAAAAACGGGAACTTGAGTGACTTTAGTTAAGTCCAAAAATCAAGTAGCCACCCGGTTCGGGTCCAAAGTCCCAGTTTCATAGAGACTTAGAAAAAAGCGAAACAAAAGTTTCCCATCATTGATCGGAAATCTTGAATTGATCGTTCAATTTGGATCAAGAATTTTCTATTCTTAACCTACTTTTGACACTAATTTACGCTCCTAACCTTCTTTTGACATGGAAAATTCCCTTTCAAGGAAAAATTTTTGAGTTTTTCAATTTTATATGTCAAGAATGGATAAGTCGTGATCCAATTTGAGAATTTAAGCTCTAAGCTTTAAACTACTTTTGACATGGAAAAATCTTAATCCAAGAAATTTATATTGAATTTCATGCTTGAATGAAGAATTTTCTATGACAATTTAGGAATTTCCTGCTTAAAGGTGAGTACTGAGAATACGTTTTGAATTTTTCTGATTTTAAAGAGTGTTGAATCTTAGCTGTCAAATTCTATATAAAATTACTTAAAAAATTTTTCCTGCCTGATTTTGTTGTTTGATACTCAGAAATAAAGCAATACACTAAAGTATTTTGAAAATTGTTACGAGAGCTGGCTCGGCTGTTGTGGGTGGTGTGCAGTCTGCGGTCGAAGCGTATGATTTTGGGCCTTCTTCAAGCGAGAAAAGAATATCTAGTAAATTTCTGCAAGGAAAATTTGATCGTTCTCAGTACCCTAAATAAGGAATTTTTCATGTCCAAGTAGGAATTTAATACTTGTACAAAGAATTTTCCATTATAAAGTAGAAATTTTATACTTGTATCAAGAATTTTCCATGTCAAAATAAGAATTTCATACTTGTATTAAGAATTTTCCTTATCAAAGTAGGAATTTCATACTTGTATCAAGTATATTCCATGTCAAAGTTCGGATTCTATACTTGAATCAAGAATTTTCCTCTATGAAATTTTAGACTTTGATCAAGAATTTTCTTTATAAAAGTATGAATTATATACTTGAATCAAATATTTTCCATGCCAAGGTAAGAATTTCATACTTGAATCAAATATTTTCCATGTCAAAGTAAGAATTTCATACCTGTATCAATTTTCCATTTCAAGATATGAATTTCCTACTTTTGTCAAGAATGTTCCATGTCAAAGTGTGATTTTCATTCTTGTAACAAGATTTTTTGATATCAAAGTAGGAATTTTAAACTTGTACCAAATATTTTCCATGTCAAAGTAGGAATTTCATATTTGGATCAAAAATCTCCATTGCAAAGTAGGAGTTTCATATTGGGATCATGAATTTCCCATTACAAAGTAGCAATTTCATACGTGTTTCAAGTACTCTCAATGTCAAAATAAGAATTTTATACTTGTATAAAGAATTTTCTATTATAAAGAAGAAATTGTAAACTTGTATCAAAATGTCAATGTAGGAATTTCATGCTTAGTTAAAGAATATTTCATGTCACAGTAGAAATTTCATGCCTGCATTAAGAATTTTACGTTATAAAGTAAGAATTAGGAATTACATAATTGAATCAAGTATTTTCAATGTCAAAGTAAGAATTTCAATATTATATCAAGAATTTTCCATATCTAAGTAGGAATTTTATATTTGGATCAAAAACTTTCCATACCAAAGTAGGAATTTCATATTTGGATCATGAATTTCCCAATACAAAGTAGCAATTTCATACTTGTATCAAGGATTGTCCATGTTTAAGTAGGAATTTCATGCTTGAATCAAGAAATTTTCTTGCCAAAAGTAGGTTAAGAATGGAAAATTCTTGATTCAAGTATGAAATTATACAAATTTTCTCTGTATGTGGGATACATTTGGCAATGTATGAACAAAATTTTGATTTAGTCATAAAAAAATTCCCAAAAATAATAAAAACAATTTCACTTATCACGCACAGCTCAGCATTGCAACGAATCTTCAAGGCATTTGCTTAGTCATCGTCAGGCGTTTCCGCCAAGTCTCGTCTCAGCATGTGTGTATGTGTGTCAATCTCATCATGATCATCATTATCATCATCGACTACAACTAGATGCAATATAAAACTTGGCTATTTCGTAATTTGCGCCGGCGCATGCCGATGCACTGTGCGACTGCGCCACTGCTTTGACTTGATCGATGGGGCACATAAATGCTCAATGATGCTGCCAGTCCACCAGACACGACCATGAGGCAACCAGAGGCAACAACCAGAGGCTGCCAAATGGCGCTCATTCAATTGATTCGAACGAATTGTAAATCACTTGACAATGTGAAACTCAATCGCGTGTGTATGTTATTTATTATTTCTTGTCGACGCAATTGTCGTTGTCGGATCAAGGATTTATGTATATTGGCTGCAGCCAGTTTTGTGTTGCGGGTGATGCTGCTGCTGATGTCATCTTCGCTTAACGTTAAATGCAAATCTTGCGGCGCGACTTAAAAGGATATTTCAAATTGCTCACCTACTCACAGAAAGAATTATGACATAATTCCTATTTTTCGATTTATTTTTGTAGGTCAATTTTATTATCCCAGCAGCAGCAGCAAAAGCCACAGATTGTTAGCAACTTGCCAAACAGCAGCCGCTGGCGTTTTGTAACGCTGCTTTGGCTTATAATTAAGTTATAAATTGTGCAAGCAAATTGCCTTTGATCTTAGGAACCACCCACAAACAAGACAATTACAGCGAGATATGCCCAGCCTTCGCCTTGACTTTAAAAGGCGTTGACGGGCAGTTTTTGTTTGGATATCGATTCGGATCTCAAGCCGAACCTTAGGCATTAAACTTATAAGTTTTGAAATGAAGAATGAAGATCTTTTCAAGAATTTTATGGACTTCTAAAAAGAATCATCAATGTTTTTGGCTGTGAATTCTTTTGATGGGAATCAGTAAAATCTTTTTCTTTAAACGGAATCCTTTACCAAATTCAAATCCCTTATTTCTCCTCTTTTCGAATCTCCTGTAACAGTTCCATAACTAATGATCAGTTTTGTATAAAGATCCCCCTCATTTCTCATCAAACTACGACCCTGTCAGTCTGCTAAAAAAAACAGGCCTTTCCAGTGGCTTTCGCATCGTAAGGTGTAGGTGGCCCCAACTGTTTCATTGCCTTAGCTGCTGACTGATCACTCACGGCCTTGCTCAAAGCAGCAGTTGACGAACTGTAGCAACGACTACAACAACAACATCCAATATGTGTGCCAGTTAGTGCGACGACAGCGGTGAAGAGAAGGCAAGCTGGTTACCTTAAAAGGCAACGCCGCATTCGCCAAAAAAAAAATAAGTTCACTAAACAGAGCAGATGTGGGTCCAAACAAAAGCTTATAGCGTGTCAAGACTGTAACTCACTTAAGTAAGTATTTGTGGTGTGTGGGCTGTTCTCTGTCGTGCCCAATGAAAACGAATTTGGGGGTCATTTGGTGGGCGGCGTTAAGCCCACAGTTTTGCTCCAATTTATACTACAATTGGTTAACCAACTCACCTGGAAATGCAATATGATGGTCCAGATCAGACCTAGCGTTAGCTTCGGATTGCCATCCACAATATCCTCGGCCCGTATGTTAACCAATTTGATCTTCTTGTAGCGCAAAAAATCCAAGGCCATTTGTGCATTCTGCAGCATGTGGAAACGCATTTTACCTTTCTCGCGTGGCTGGAGGAGGAGAGGCGGAAGAGAGCGAGAGAGAGCGTGACAAAACTATCAAGTACCATTGTTGAATTGCTGACCACTTACCAGGTGTTCGCCAGATAGCACCTCCAAGAGTGAAAGTAAATTGTGACCATCGCGCAAATCTTCAAATAAATCCACCACACGTCGATTGGCCTGGAGGATTACATGAGGTGGGAGCGTAAGTAAAAGGTAAATTGAATATCGAAAGTGAGTATGGGATGAGCTGGTGCATTTATTTTCAGTGGACACAACAACGAAATTTCAACTGAGCTGAACTGAACTGAACTTACAGACTGTGTACAACAGGGTATGCCATTTGTGGTTACACAAACATGTAGCATGGTATAAGTCTGCAATATGATGGACAATTTTTTGGTTGTTAGGAAAAAAAAACTTAAAACAAGAACTACTTTCGAATAGATACCTTGGCATACTTCCAATGCTGCTTAGGAAAAGTCAAGAGAGAGAGAGAAAAAGTTAACAAGACGAACATGTCAATGCACATTTAGGGGAAAAACATTTTCCACATACGTTTTCATGTTTAGGTTTGAGTTAATGAGATGAGCGAGTGAGTGTTTTATGGCTGGGATTTGCATAATCTGGTTATGTACTCACCTTTTTAAGATGTTTGTTAACCCATTTTGTGAAAGTCTTTTTTTGAATGGCATCGCGTTCATCTGAGGAAGTGAAAAAGTAATTTTTAAATTAAAATATGATTTCGGGTTTGGGTGGTGGTTAGTAAGTAAAATCATGCTTTCAAAAAGGTTTTATGCCGAGGAATAGGCTAAATATTGAAGGGAAATAGAATCGCTTTAAGCTTCTGTCTCAATTTTATCTACTAAGATTATATTCAACCAAATAAGTTTGAGCTATACTATGTAGCTTATACCCGCGGCTTCGCTCGCATTTGTGTATGTAGATCTTCCAAAATTTGTAAGTCACTTATTCCGTACTTTTTTTGTGAGCCTTTGCAAATGAGTATGAAGCTAATAGGGCGAAAATTGAATATTAACCCCACCAATTTGCACCAAAAAAAAGTTATTACTATAAATATGCAAATCCAAATAGAGCTTTGAAACTGATTTCCGCCAAATTTGTCTGATTTTCCAAAATTCAAAGATCACATTGGTAATACATTTTAATGTGAAGCTTTGAAAATAAGTTTCAAGCTGATCGAATGATGAACAAAAGAGTTTCATACAACAGTTTCCCGCATATTTTCAGACTTTGTGGATACGCAGAGAAAACAAAATTAGCTACACACAAAGTGTAGAAACGACAATCCTAAACAAAGCGAAGTTCACCCTGCGAAACGTCACATGAAAAATGTAGAAAGCAGAAAGTTACACGTGGCATGTAGAAAAATTACACAAACATGTAGATATAAAAAAATGTAAACGAGGCATGCAGAAAAGTTAAGTGCTGAGTGGTCAAATGCAAAGAGTACATGACAAGAGAAAATCAGTGTTTTTTTTTTCTAGTTTTTTACATTTTTCATTCAACTATCTGAATACCACACGGAAGCTTAGGTTTTCTACATTAACGTTCAGATATTGAACAAGAAAGAAAGTTGGTCAAGCCCGACCAAAGCATACTCTGTACCTGTGAAGTGCTGCCCATCACCTATGCGACCGATGTTACCCATAATTGTTTGTTTTCCGAATAACTCGACAACCGTTCACCCGATCTTTACCATTCCTTTGGCGGATCGATAAACAATCCTGATTACTAAATATGTCCAAAAGAAACGAACCTTCTGTCTATAAAACTGTGGGAGATATGACGTTTTTTCCAATTTGCGGGGGCGGGAGGGGGCGTGGCAAAAATTGAAAATAAACTTGATCAGCCTGCAAGTATAAGAAGCATATGTCCCATACATGTCAAACCTCTATCTCTTACCATCTCTGAGATCTGTTTGTTCATACGGACAGACAGACAGAAGGCCAGACGGACATGGCTAGATTGACTCGGCTGTTGATGCTGATCAAGAATATATATACTTTATAGGGTCGGAGATGCTTCCTTCTGCCTGTTACATACTTTTGCACAAACTTAATAGACTCTGTGTACCTCTGGTACAGAGTATAAAAACTACATGCGCGTGTGGAAATTCTAAACGAAAAATGTAACGTAAAATCAGTTTAGAAAAGATATATTTTTCATTTAGAACTCTGTTTTCCATACGTGACATGTAGGTTTTCTAAATAAACGTCAAGGATTTCAAATGCTAAATGCTACATTTAGAAAATCTACACTAGACTTGTAGCTCAATGTCGCTTGTCGCTTCCCTTTATAACAGTGATTTGTGGCATTGTCGCGGGATTGGTTAATAGTCGTATGGGCTAAGATGCCGGCAATTGTATTTAAATTTCCGAGACAAGGTAAATAAGTTGTGAGTTCGAATCCCAGACAAGGTAAGTTAAAAAAAAATAAAGTTGTACGTTTTTCAGAAGGAAAGACCTTTCCCTCTGTGTGCCCCTTCCTCCCGTTCCTACCCACACTATTCCGCTACACACATTCCCAAGTGTAAATAGGATTTTTTTTTATATGGGCTGGGCCCTAAACGTGTAGAAAAGCTACATAACGCATGTAGAAAAGCTACACAAACGTAGTGAGTGGAAAATTCCTGTGAAACGTGTAGAAAAACTAAATTTTCGTGTAGTTTTTACATATTTTTTCTCTATGTAGAGCTTTTAAAATGAGTTGTCCGAAGAATGGAAAAGAAAAAAGTGTTTTTTAAACTGAAAAGATTCATTCAGCGTTTCCCGCCCATTTTCCGACTTTAGGAGTTGATTTTCCAAGAATTAAAAGGTACCTATTCGGTATATTTATGTGTAGTTTTGAAAATGAGTTTCGAACCAAACTTACGCCCATACAATCTTGATCACCCAGTTTCCACAAAGGATGGTGGATTTTTCGGAAGAAGAATGCAGTCATTGCTGAATTTTTATAACAAAAAAGTTTCATACATCAGTTTGCTACGAATTTTTCACATTTTAAGATAGAGTTTAGCTTGCAGTCCAAAGGAAAACAGCGCTGAGGATAATTAGTGCATAGCTGTCATTGCAGGAGTGATTCCGATCGACCTACTTGCAAGAGATCTATACGGTGCGACAAATCTTAGTACAATACAATTTTCAGGCTGAAAGTTTCAGCATAAGATAAAACTACTGTGGAAAATGCAGCTTCCCAACTCTCATGGCTTGGGCTGCGCGGCAGTCACCACGTGAGTTAGTCAGTCAGTCAGGTTAAACTCTTTTATATAATATCTTCGGGTCATTTGGGCATCAAGTCAAGGCAACCTGAACCCCAAGAACGTGTTTTCACTCAGGAACAAGGTCTGAAATACAAGGTCATTCTAGCTCTGGTATGGAAGATTGATCTACGGATCTATGTCATCGCAGCAAAGACTCAACTAAGCAAAATTAGATTGGTTCAGGCCAAAATTTTAGAACAAGAGATATCAAAATGGTCCTTGCTGTTCCAATGGTTGAAAAAGTCATCAACAAGCAGGCCGCCAGATACCTTGACATATTATCACAAACAAACTGACAAATAATTTGTTAAGAAGACGCAGAATCAGAGGAATAGTTCAAAGGAGAAGGTTATAGGGAGTCCTATCCAGGGACATCTTCTCAAAACCCTATCACTATCTATAGTTCTAGCAGAAGGCTAATGATTAGAAGAAAT
Source organism: Lordiphosa collinella (assembly GCA_018904265.1). NCBI lineage: Eukaryota > Metazoa > Arthropoda > Insecta > Diptera > Drosophilidae > Lordiphosa > Lordiphosa collinella. Next base: position 276,189 of record JAEIFV010000286.1, on the reverse strand, counting down.
TTAAATAAATGAATGGGATGAGGGGACTACCACGATCCCCTACAGTATAGTCAGATTTTTGTATAAATTACTTTGATATTTCATTCATTTTGACTAATAAAGGAGTATACATTTTGACGATTATGACTACGACTATGATCAAGGGTATTGTTCCACTGGCAAACATTAAAAATCTTTCAAGAAATGTGATGTTTTCTTTTTCCAATGACAGATGAGCATTACGGTCATACTAACGTAAACAAAAAATATCTGGTTGGATTGCATTGCTTCCAATTGTGAAACAAAGTTAGCCTTCGCCCACGCCCTCTTATGGTTGGTCCTTTATAATGTAGCCAGTTTTTGGTATACATTCGTAAAAGATATATTTGGCGTTTACCTTGGCCATGCACAACCCATTAGCGTAGTCAAAATTCAATGAAGGGGCCCCCTAAACTTATCCCTCTCTGCTGAGATCCTCTCCCATTTATCTCTTATGAGGATAAACACAGAAAAAATGAGGTCATTTAGATCATACAGAGAATGACCTCTAGAATGTGCTAGTGGAACAGTTGTTCCTAAAGCTGATACTTCCCAATTCGATAACATATCGTTAGTGGAAAATGCTAATCGTCCCTGGGTGAATGACGATTGTTTGAAAACTGACTTGAACATTCGTCATTCGTAGTTTATGAGAAAATACACTGAAAGAATATTACCATTCAGAACATTCGGTGAATGTTCATATTCTAGTAAAATGGAAGACTGCTATTATACACAAGTACTAAGGCATAAACGTTCAAAAACTAACGGACCCTTACTAAGATAAGGCAAATGCTTTTAGATATTTCACATTTGCTGCGACAAATTTTACTCGTACGTTTTATGGCCAATTAAAGTCCTTATTTTCATGGTGGCTCAGCGGCTTGTGTGTGTGTGCGACCGCTGTGCAAGAGGTCGTGAGTTCGATCCCGCCTCGGAACATCTAATGAAAAGTTTTTTCTTTGAATAAACTTTACACCCGGTCACCCAACTCTGCTGTTGGCGCCAGCTTTGTAGTAATTAGTCATGCAAAAGCTTCTCAAACTGCCGTTCGGGTTCGGCGTTTAACTGTGTAGGTCCCTTTCTCTTGTGGATTTGTGTGGAGATTGAGAGAAGCTCGTCTTTGGCCCTTTGGGGTTGTGTCAAGCCATTTTAAATTTTCATAGTACTAACGGCTTTGTCGTTGTGTGTTTTTAAGCTTTGGGAAACTTTACACTTGTCCCCCATAAAATACAAATTATGTTTTTGTCAGATATTATCAACAAATCAATCTCGTATTTATCTTATCCAACATTTAATGATTTTGTAAAGTTTTATATAGCTCCGATAACTAAACTAAAATTAATCTTAGTGGAAAAATACAATTGTTTCTTGGGAAATTAAATGTTTACACTCCTATAAGCAGATACGTTCAAACGAGGCAACGAGAAGAAGTCTAAGATTTGTACATTTGCGTGCCTTCAAGCTAACTGTCAATAGTAATCAAATCAAAATTACTCAAATATAACCAATCAAAGACTGAGCGGGCGTTAAATTACGATCCAAGACTTTAATAAGCTTGTTCAAATGTTAATTAATAGTTTATTTGATTTTCTATTGCAAAAATACTAATGACAAAACCCAAACAACAGGTTTTTGTCGTGCAATTGACTTTGGTCAAAGGTTTTTTTTTTTTTTGCGATAAAGTCAACTTTTCACTGATAAGTGTTTGAAGGGGGAACTGCTTTGATTTCCATTAAAAATACATACAAACACGAGCATTTGGAAAACCCTATCTTTAGATAAGCTAATGATTATGTTTGATTTGTTTTTTTGGCATAAAACCCCCCGTTTGGGTATTAGTGAAACATGAAGCATGAGTGGTTAAACATTTGACAGCAATTAAACGGTAAGCGATAACTTCAAAAAAAGGAGAAACTTATCATGCTGGAGACAGAAGGAGTAATCTAATCATATGGTTAACAAAGGAACAGTTCTTGGTAGTGGTAAATCAATAAAGTTCAACGTCAATGACTGATATGTTTTTATAATATAAAGGTTCTTGGTAAGAAAGAAGCTTGCTAAAAAAAAAATTTCAAGTGTAATACAAATAAGAACCCAAAGAAAAGAGACTCGAGCAGAAGCTAAAAAGCAAAACAAAATAAAGAGAAGCGCGAAGATGGAGAGGAGAACCTGTTTTAACTCTTTTTCACACATTTGAGTTATGTTCTGAGTTATTCTCTCTGAATCTAGTGACTCATGATGCAGAAATTTCCATTCACAGCTTCTGTGAATGCAAAACTTCTTTGTAATCAAAGGTGAAATATCAATTAAAAGTTTATCTCAAAACAAATACACACTGAACTTTTCACCCATACACAGGTAAGACACTATCTCAGGTAGTACGCGCATGTGTACATACGAGAAGGTATTGGTGTTCGCGTTCGACAAGCGCGTGATGATGTCACGTTCTAAGTTGAATTCGTTTCGACGATTAAACGTTCGTTAAGTTGTTGCTGTTGTTGTTGCTGTTGCTGGAGAAGTTCATGTTAACGTATTTGATTTTCGTTAATGTTTATTTTTGCATTCAGTCATTGCCTTTGATTAGCACACTTCAAGAAATGGCACATAAACAAGATTTGACAGCGTTCAAAAAAAATTTTATTGTGTTTTTTTTTTTTGCTGAAGGACGTTTGACCATTAATAATTTAGATAAGAAATTCTCTCTTTACTTATGCAAGTTCTTATAAATAGACAGAGCTTATTAGCTTTACCGATATCAAATATGTATGAGCTCACGCTTAGAAATTGCATATAGAAGTTTGAACATTGCACTCAATTGGTATGACAGGAATTTTAATCGTATATTTAACTAAAAAAAGCTGCGTAATCTAGTTTAATTTGAAGATCAACATTAATAGTTCTGGCTTTGTAAATGAATTACTCGTTTTTAGAGGTGATCAAAGTTTTTAATTTGCTTTCACTCCAACCAGTTTCTTTCATATCTCCAGAGATCTTGCTCTTGCGCTCTCTAAGCCTTGTCAATTCTGCAAGTAGGAGCGAAATTCTGGAGCCCAAACGAACTTTTGGCGGTGCCAGCACTGTGAAATTAGAACTAAATCAGCGGTGGGCACGAAATTTGAGCAGCGATGCAGACACTGCCTGTATTTTGTGTTTGAAGCCATCTGCTTGTGCGCCAAGCTGGCGCCAGTTCTAAATACAGTTGTTCTTGTAACTCACTTTGATGCGAAGCAGTTGTTTGTGCGACAGAGTGGCGCCAGTTATCGAAACGTAACTCTCTGACCAATGGAAACAACGGCACCGCAGAACTAGTTTATTGGTCAACCAACAACAAAATCTACGATATTGTGCTGGGTATAGACAATTTAGCTTTATAAAAAGACTTGTGCGGTCAGTACAAATCACGGTCCCAAGTATAATAGGACAAAGTAAAGGCGTCGCACTAGGCTTCTAATAATCCGAAGTATGCGAACTAAACTAACTAAGAACTTCGAATCCAAAGCAGCAATCTAAAGCAAAATACAAGCACTATGAATCTGCGCCGCAATATATGGCGAGTAGAAATATTAAGGCAAAGCGAAGCGGATTGAGTTGTACTGCCCTTTTGTTAGATTTTGGTGCGATAGGCATTGAAATTGGTTTCAAGGAATGGTGTCTAAAAAAATCTTAAGAACTTTGTGCCTGAATTAAGTACAACTGGTGTCAATAGTAAGGTAAGTATGACATAACTTGATTCAAGTACAAAATTCTTATATAAAGCACGATTTATTATATCCCTAAATGCTTCACTTTCGAGATATACTAAGTTCTTTTCGAACTTTTAAAAGATAATTTTGATCATACTTTTAGTTTGAAATAGTCTTAACAACCCTTCATAATTGGGGATATACTAGGGGTCTTCGATACTTGCACTTCGCAGTACAATTTTTATTGAAGGAAAAATAAGTTCTTGCAACAACATAAAAACAATTCTAAAACTATTACCAATTTGTTCTTGAAATGAGGTCTCTGAAGTCTCAAAGAAGGCTGAAAAGCGCCAAAGACCAAGATGGCTATCTACCTTCACTCCATAAGTGCTAGAACAAGTTGGGAACTTTAAGAAACTCATTTGAAACTATGTAATTTGCATTTTCCCGTACTTGTACTTCCGTATTTTGTTCTTGAATTAAGAAACCGCTATGCTTAAATTTTCCGGCATTCTATAAGCTCGAAAAGTACTTGATTCAAGAACGTTGGTTCTCAACGTTTGTCGATTTTCTATTTTAAGATATTCGTACTTAAGAAATCAGGGCTGCAAACCCAACAAATTTTTAAAAAATTTAACAATGGTTAAGGTTCGGCAACTTAAGGTTCAAGGTTTTAGAACGAAGGATTTGGTTCAAGCCTTGGTACAGCCCATGCCTGCACAATATTTGAAATTAATTCATTTTGATTCAACAAAAAACGACCGAATCGTGTGAAGAGCATGGAAATTGGTTCGTTTTTGGGTCGGAAGCGAATTGTAGAACATAAGGGAATATTCAAAATTTAATTTACTGTGAGGTAAAATTCCATTTCGTAGTTTAAGTATGAGAAATACTACCAAATTAATGCTTAGCTCTTGTTTTGTAAATCATAAAATAAGCTTTGGAGTCGAGAATCTTTAAAAACAGAGGCTTTTATGGGTGGAGATTCCATAAGTTGTTCTGAAAGTTTTTCTAGATTTTTAATTGAGTTTTCCTGCCGAAACGAACCGAACTTTTAGTTTCGGAACAGGTTCAGGTTCAGATTTTAATTGAAAGAGGTTCGGTTCAAGGCTAGGTTCACAGCATAATAAAAGTCGTAATTCCGGTTGGAACCAGTTCGGTTGAAAAACGGTTTGCAGCCCTGCTTGAAATTTTATAAAATCTATCCCGATCGATCTAGATCGATCAGCCAGGCGTTTTTCTGAGTGTACAGAATATTGAACTTTGACGAATTTTATTTCAAATTTCATATTTTGGATGACTGAAGAGTTTTTAGTTCGGCTTTGTACTGAAATCAGAACTGATTTGGAAGGGCGGATTCTGAAAACAGGGCTTACCACATTGCATTTTCCGTCATGAATTTAGCACAGACAGGTCTTGGAACTCCTATCAGTTCGCTTTTTAGAGACATAAAGAGAAGAACTGGTCGGCTGTGGTGCAGAGGGTAGTGTGTGCGCCTGCTGAGCAAGAGGTTATGGGTTCGGGACATCTGATACAAAAGTTTTTTCCTTAAAAACTTACACACCTGTTCACCTGAAGTATCTAGCCATGAAAAAGCTTCTCAAACTTTGCCGTTCGGATTCGGCGTTAAGCTGTAGGTCCCATTCTCTTGTGCGAAAATTAGAAGCACACAAGCAAAGAGATCCTGAGAAGCTCGTCTTGGCACTTTGGAGCTGTAATGTCAGTTACGCTTGGCCACAAGTTTTAGTATATTGAAGCTATGGTGGTGATTCTTGTGTGCTGAACACGAATCTGTTAATCATCTAGAATCACCACCAAACCTTGGATATACTTGAAAAGGTCCAGTTTTGCTGACTTGTGTTATAATTATTTTTAAAGAGAAGAACTAAATTCATTAATGAATTTCCAGGGTAGTCCATTAACAATTTCTACAGCTCATGTGTGAAATTATCACTTTAAGATTCTGTACTGATTTGTAGTACTAAGAGAAAACTCTGGTAGAATGGCCAAGACAATAAGCCAGCTTACACATTCATTGATGGATAAAATTCCAACAGCTTTCTAGAGCAGATAAAGCCAACTCGCATTAGTTCCCAAGAGTTTCTATACTACACAAATTGAATCGGTGGTGAGCTATCTGAGCCTTAAAGCTGCTTTGTAAAAGGTGCGGGTCGAGGTTGCAGATCCCTGTCGTCTATGTTGTATGTAGGTACTCATACTAAATGACCATAACAAGTGACAAGAATCAGCAACACGTCCAAATGATGAAATTTTTGTAGTTTTGGCAGCAAATTTGTATTCTTCGATGAATGGTTATATAAACATGGGATGATGCCAACCCACAAGTGTTTCATCAGATACCAATGCAAACAATAAAAGTAACTGTTGCAATATGAACGCAAACGTCATGTGGTTGCAACAGATTGGCGCTACGTGACACGGAGTTGAAGCCAAGATAAACGTTTTGCGTGAACGATTTGACGGATCGTGCGATTTCACCCGGTTAGTCTTTATCTGGTGGGGTTTTCTGAAATTCCATCGCTCAAATTCAGCATTGAAATTCGAATTTTGTGCGAGTCTTTTTCTGAAACTCCCCTCGTATGTTCCTCTAAATAATATGCAAAGAATTTCCAATAATAATACTATCAACGCCTAACGGCTCTCACAGCTTTATATAATTCTGTGCCAAATTGAAAATATTTAACCTAAAACCCACAGTCAATAACTTAGAATACCATAAACAAGTTTTTGTTGCATATTTCTTTATTGTGGTTTCAAGAAGCAAATGAGTTCAGACTGAAATTCGAGGAATTCTGAGTTATACTAATTTGTTTCGCCGCCACTTAATTGCCAACTCAACTGGGGAGGGGAGCTCAAGTTGGAGTCATCGACCAACCAGTTTTCACAAATATTTGTGCACATTAAAAAAAAAATATGTTGTTGAATAAATATTTGTCTTGGGCTTGGACATGAACATAACAGTTCACATACCACTTATCGATTTGAATTTAGAGGGAGGAGAGGAGAATGGGAACATTCCCTCGGTAAGAGACATTCAAGGCCAAGGGGACACTTTATATACTCTTTAGAAGTCAAGAAAGGTGTGCTAAGAGTCAACAAAAGTTGTCTTCGGTAAGTTAGCATAAATTATAAATTCATTTTAACACATTTTAAATTAGCATTGATCTGCTTTTGGGAATTATAAAGCTGGCGCCAAGTGATTAAATATGTTTAGCCTAAGCCAAGGTCTAAAGGTTAAGAAATATGATAAACAATTTTCTTATTTATGTGATTTCGAAAGTCTATAATCAGTAAGTAATTATTAATAGTATATTGAATATATCAAAAAGTCTCCATAAGGCTAACCCTTTATAAAGCTAAGAATACAAGCACTTTGTGTGTTTAACTAAAGTCTTTTAAAAAATTTCCTCTGTAACAAATGCGGCCTTTGTTCTCAACAAATAAAAGGTCTTTAATTTTAAATCAGTGCATTTTTTTTTAAGAACATGAACAGAAATCCTGTCATCCTCCTACAAAAGGTTATAAAAAAACATTTAACAACTTAAAAGCATTGCTTTAAATGTAAATTTAGGTACTGGAAACTTTATTTCGTATGTGTGTGTCATCTGTGTGTTCATGCGATAGGCAGAGCTTCAGATTTTTGAACTTAATTTATTGAGCTAAGACATTGAATTAGCGAACGATTGTTCAATTCTTCAGAAAGTGAGTGCACGCACATGGACATCTGAAGCACACATACATAGTCGAATGGGCCATATTCATTATCGAAATCATTCATACGTCCTCTACAACGACTTCAAAAAGTGCCTGATCTTCGAAATTGGTATGTAGCATATCCTACGAGTTTTGTTTTGTTGTTTTCTTCTAGAAATTGCAATATGCCAATTTTGGATATGATTTCTAAAACGCAACCGTTAATTATTTATCCTTCATATGTATATGGCCGTCTTCAGGTCAAGGATTGATAATAAATCAATAATCAACAAAGATTTTGAACAAATGGCACAGCAGATTGGTTGCTCAGACAGACTGTTTCGACGGCCTCCCGGCAACATCTCATCAGTAAGCCGTTTGCAAATACCCATTTATTTAAGCTGATCGGAGAATGAAAACTTGAGAATTGTAAGAATGCGGGATCCCATTAGCTCTATATTTAACTCTGCTTTGTAGCCCAGCAGAAAGGTATGTAATTGTGCTTGAAGGATTTTGCCAAATGTATTCGTTGTTGTTTTTGGCGACTGTTGAATTTTTCTGAACGTCTTACAGAGTTGATCACATAACAGTGCCAATATTTCTTTTTGGCATTTTTGAAAGTGTTTGCTCCTTTTTATAAACACCAAGGTGTTTATTGTTTATTTAATAGAGAAATCGTTAAGGTTTTTATAACAAACATTACAGCGAGACTACTGTTCTGATATATGTATATGGGGTTTAGCGACCTATTTTTGATTTTAGTCAAAGTCATAATGTTGGGGCTAAAAACTTAAAATGTTCGTTTCATAGTCCGTTTCGAGGGACCCAATGCCGCAACCGTTCTTTGTGTTTCGGTTTAGCACAGGTTTGCAGCATTGGTTTCTAGAGATCTTGAGCTAAGCCCTAGAAGGATTTGTTGATTTAGTGAAAAAGTGTTGTCTTGTGTTTTACAATCAGATGGACCCAGGACTGTCGAAAGGGGATTCCGAGCCCGGGGTTTTTTCTCATGTTGTACATAGTTTATTTAAGTTTTCGCCAAAAATCCGGGCTCCGGGCCTTTCTCAGAAGTCCGGGTCCGGGAGGAAACACCCCAGTCCCTTTCCATTCTCGACGGGCTTGGATGGACCGATAGAAAAGCTACAAAGGCTTACCCCAATTGAACCAATTATACCAGACGATTTAAGAAATATATGAGTTCTAGATCATATAAATAGTTCATCTAGTTCTAGCTGAATTCTAGATTGTAAGAGTTGTTTAACTACGATTAACATACTAGGGAACTGGGTCCTTAAATTGAATTGTTGTATGCTCAGAAGAAAAATTCATGAACAATGTACTTGAATTAGGTGAGTATGAAAATACTTGATTCAAGTAAAAATAGTTCTTACTTCAAGTATGATTTGTTCAGTCCCGATTTACTTGATTTAAGACTGTTTCAGGATAAGTTAATTTCGAAATGTTTCTATTAATTTAATCCCGATTAACTCTCAAATTAAGTACCAAATATTCTTCTTGAAATCTAATAAATTCCAAAGTTAACCCCAATACATTTTTGAATCACAATAGGAGTACATCAAACAAGTACAAAATTTTCTCTGTTTAAACCCATACAGTTCTAAAACCAGTGTTTAAAAAACTGCAATAAGTTAAATTTCGTCTGCTTTTGATTCTTAAAGTCGCTTTCGGAGGCAAAGCAAAAAACGATTTCTGGAAAAAGCGAAGCAGCAGCAGTCGTCGCTTCGTGGTTCTTCTAAACTAATTGCTTTCGATCAGGAGCGCAAGTCTGAGCTGCTGCTTTCGAACAAAAGCACAAGTCGGCGCAGCGCTGTCGCGACAAAAGTTGCTCGCGACTAATTTCAGCTTTTGCGTTTTGCATGCTACAACAAATAAAATATTCCGCCAACAACAATGCTATGACAAGAGGGCGAGAAAGAGATTGGGAGAGTGAGCGCGAGTGCACACATACACACAAATTTAGTATGTCTGTGCGTAGAACAAATCAAAAACAGTGGCGATTAACTTCTATCGCGTCGATCAATAGCTCAAGTCTGCGCTGCTGTCGACTTGCAAAATCTTGCTGCTGCCGCCGACTTGTGCTTTTGATTGAAAGCATTAGCTCCGACTGGCGCTCCTGATCGAAAGCAGCGGTAAGGCAATAGTTTAAAACAAATCACAAAACGACAACTGCTGCTGCTGCCTCGCTTTTTTCAGAAATCATCAGTCGGAGCAGTGAAAAGTAAAAAGTTTGCAACGTTTGTTACTTCGACTGAAGCACTGTCTAACCCTATTCCCAATTTGTACCTGAAATGAGGTCTTTATATTGAAACAGGGAAGGCGGGAAATATCCAACGACCAAAATGATGTGTTACTGTGGGTCAGAAATCTACCATTACTCCATAAGAAAGGGTAAGAACCAGCTGGGAATTTTAAGAACAGACTCGCTTAAAAGTTATTCGCATTTTCTATTCCACACTTTTAAGAGCTAGCATTATAAGTCTCAACTCAAGATATTTCGAACTTGAGCTAGAATGTTTTGTACGGAATTTAAGTACTTCCCAGATCAACAGATTTGTGAAGATTAAAGTACAAAGTACTCAGTACTGAAATCATGCTTGAAAATAGCGAACCGCCTGTGTTAAATTCATGACTGAAACTCGTATAAGCAGGCCTGTCGAAAGGGGATTCCGGGCCCGGGGGTTTTTCTCATGTTGTACATAATTTATTTAAGTTTTCGCCAAAAATCCGGGCTCCGGGCCCCTCTCAGAAGTCCGGGCCCGGGGGGAAAACACCCCAGACCCACCCCCTCTCGACGGGGCTGCGTATAAGGGATATTCCATGAATTCAGTAATAGGCCTTCCATTTCAGGGATGAGTCAGCTATGACTCAGTACTGAGACGAACTGAGGAATTAGGCTTTAGCATAACAATATTCCACATAACCTTTTCCCTTACAACAAAACTCTACTAATTATTGTAAAAAATTTCTGCTGTAAGTGCCCTGTGGTATACCACTTTATAGCCCTTTTAGAGAAATCTCAAGGCCCATTCCTAGCCAGTTGATTTTCACACACTCAATTCAGCAACCTCGACCCTGCTAGGTTCATCATCTGCTGAAAAACAACAACAACAAAAATTAAAAGCGTGGCTATTTTAACACATTTGATTAACGCGAATTGCTTCAACATTGTTGCTTTAACATTTTTGCTAAAAAGCGGGCGCCAAGCTCTGAATAACCTTGACCTCCCCACCTCCCCCCCCTCCCCACCTGACAAATTGGCTGAAACTAACGTACTTAAGCCAGTCTTCCGTCATTTTGAAACTGGTTTTGTTGTGTCAGTTAAGCGGAGCGCATAGAATCATATTCAGAATTATGCAAATGCAAAATTGATTTCCGCTCGGGCAATTAATGATAAATTAATCTATGTTAATCTGGGAACATAACAGCAACACAACGGGAACTCTTCATGCCTGAGATCTAGGATATCTTTTGTTGCCGACTTACGCATTATGTCCCAATCTTCTATAAAATGATCCCAAATGGACATGCTACCTTTGAATTGAGTCAGTGCATCCTCATAGCCGCCCTGCGGCTGCAGTGGTTGCGTTGACGAATGTTTGGCCTTCTTGGGGGCACTGGCCGTCGCCGTGTTAGCCTCGTACAGGGGCGAAGCGGAATGCCGCTGGTGCTGCTGATGTTGGCTGCTGTGATGCTGATGATGATGATGATTGTTGCCGGCATACAGCTCCCGATCGCGTTGCTCTCGCTGGGATTGATGGTAGTCGAGACTGCCATTGTTGTTGCTGCCAGGAGAAATGGAGATTCGTGCCGGCGAACTGCTGGTCGTGGCCTGATGATAGCTCTGATGATGATGATGCGTTTGCTTGGAGCTGCTGCGTTTCATCGAGTTGGAGCTATGGTGCTGATGCAGCTGGTGTTGGCTGTGGGCCTCATGCTGCAGCTCGTTGGGATCGAAGCCAAGGCGGTCTTTATAGTAGGAATGCGATGTCATCTTGTGGGTGGCACATGAAGAGAGAGCACTTTCGCTTATTTATGTATTTTTAGCACGTTTTGGAGTTTTTTCTTTAAAAGATGGCACTTGAGCGATTTTATTTTTATTGCACACAATTGACTGGAGGAGTGACTGGAGTGTATCTGCAAGTTAAATTAGCTCCGGCATGAGTCACCGCGTTCTTGAACGTGAACTCAACTCGGTTGCAAAATCAAGTAAATAGTTTCGAGGAAGTGTTATTTCGGTTTGACTAAATCTCTGCATGTTGTAGTTTTGCCGGCATTTTGTTCCAATTGGCCGAGGGCCAAACTGAGCGAATCTTTTCTAGACTGCATTTTGTCGCCGGGGCTCTTGAACTGTCTGACAGCGAGCAGCGGCAATAGCAATTGTTGGCTCATTCAAATTGAAATTATAAAGATAAATTGAGCAGCTGCGCGCCGTACTTTACTTTCATTTGTGAAACCTTCTTTTTTTTGGGAGGGTGATTACATTCAATTCATGAGGTCAGCTTACTTTACTTTGGTTTTTTTCGAACGTAAGCATAATAAATATAAATAAATAAGGCACGCAAACAGCTGCGGGGCCCAGAGACAGGCTGTCGCTTTGATTAGATATGAATACAACAAAAGTATATATATTTTCGAGTGTTGCACGATTTTCACTCTCTTCCTCTCTCTCTCTCAACTCATTTTTCATTCAAGAGATTTGTTTTGTGTTGTAGTTTTTTGTCTTACTTTTTTCACTAACCAATTTGTTTATGAGTTTTTTCTGGGCTTTGTTTGCTTGGCAAGTTTCAATTTTCGCACGACAGTGGGCGAAGCCACGAAGGCGGAGTTGGATTTAAAAATGAAAATGGTTTTCTCCTAATTTTAATAAACTTTATTTTGTCTTTGGGTAAATAAGACGAATTGACCGAGTTTCTTCATGTTTTTGTAGGTTTTCTCTTTTAAGAATCAGTTCTTAAAATGGTTGGGAATTACAAGCAAATTTGTAATATGATTAAATTGTTTAAAAAGGAATGGCAAACGCTCGGTTAGTGGTTTGGGTGAGGTTTACAATAGAAATTGAAGTGGTAAATCTTCAATTATTAAGGATTTGTAACTCACAAAAGGAATAAGACTCTAGAACAAAATAGCTATTAAGCTATTTATAAGCTTTGTTCTGTTTTTTGGGCAAATAAGCCGAATTTGCCAAGTTCTACAGATATTTTTGTGTCATTACTTCTGTCAGAATTAGTTCTTAAACTGGTTGAGCCTTCTTATGAGCTTTTTATAATGATTAAGGGCCGATTTCACATCTTCCTAATAGTTCTATCTGTCACATAAACCTACAAATAAAGCAGCTATCTAGAAGATAGCCTTAATAGCTTTCCACTTTTGAACATTCGGAGCTGGATAAATCAGGTTAACTATAGAAATTGAATTTGTATTACAAAATGGGGCCCGGGTGTGTCTCAGCTGCTAGTGTGTGCGACCGCTAAGCAAGAGGTCGTGGGTTCGATCCCGCCTCGGAACATCTAATGAAAAGTTTTTTCTTTGAATAAAACACCCGGTCACCCTCACTGCTGTTGGCGTCAGCTTTGAAGTAATTAGCCATGAAGATGTATCTCAAACTGCCGTACGAATTCGGCGTTAAACTGTAGGTCCCTTTCTCTTGTGCAAAAATTAGAAGCACACAAGCCAAGAGATTGAGAGAAGCTCGGCTTTGGCCTTTTCGGGGCTGTGTCAAGCAATTTTACATTTGTTTTTACATTTACATTAAAAAATTTGCTTCGTTTTCGGAACATGAAGATATTAATATCGTCGAGTTTTAACTGTTAATAGTATACTGAAAGATTTCAAGATTTATTTCCAAGAAACGATTGAAGTACTTTATATAGCCGACTCAAGCTTAAAATATTCAAACATTATAGTGTTTAACAAAGAAAGCAGACTCTAGAATAAGAAAATCAGGTTGACTGTATAGATATTTAAAACAGGCTGCCTAAAAATTTTGCGAAAAGATCTTGGCTTAAATGCTTACAAGATCAAATTGACTCAAGAACTAAAGCCACTTGATCTTTTGAAACGCCGAAACTTATCCAACGGGGCTCTGGCAAAGCTTGAAGAAAATTAAGAATTTTTATCGAAAATCTTTTTCAGCGATGAAGCTCATATGCTTCTTGAGACTTCGTTGCATTCGCAAAATGTTACTCTTTGGTGGTTTTGGGTTTTCATGCCGGAGGTGTGATTGGGCCGAAATTGTTCGTGGATGAAAACGACAGTCATGTTACCGTTAATGGAGGACGCTATCGTGTAATGTTGGAAGATTATTTGTGGCCAGATTTGTATAAACTGGACATCATCGATAAGTGGTTTCAACAAGACGGTGCTACTAGCCACACAGCAAGCGTCAAAATCGATTTATTGAAAGGCAAATTCGGTGAACGTGTTATCTCGAGAAATGGTCCGGTCGAATGGCCGCCTCGTTTATGCGATCTAACGCCATTGTATTTCTTTTTATGGGGCTTTATTAAGTCACTGGTCTTTGCCAACAAGCTAGCAACTTTAGACGAGCTCAAAGACAACACCCAACGCGAAATTGCTAGCGTTCCTCTCAGTATCTCAATATCTCAAATATTTCTGTGTTTTGTTAAAAAATCAAATTGTTATGACCCTAATGGAAAACCCTTTAGATCCTTAGCAAAAGACTCCATTTCATCTTTCTCAGAAGTTGAATCTGTGCTGCTTTATTCCATTTTCTTTTGACGATTATGGTTACAGTACTGCATCATGCTTCTTTACTAGCTGTTTCTGTTCTATGGTAAAAAATATTTGATTTCTTAGATTCAAAATTGTAGGTGTAAGAATTGGGATTGAGTTTAATTTGTGAAAAAGGGCTACTTAGCACATTCTTAATATGTACGAACATTCATAAGTACTAAACTATATTGGATTATGGCAAATATTAGTAATGGAAAAGTTTTTATTGAACGGAACGTTTTGACTACATACTCATTGTGAAGCCCCAACCTATAGCAAACCTATTTTTTAGCAGTATTTGCTTTTGTAACAATGCCATGAAAAAATACGATCTGAAATGGTTTTTGTTGTCTTCCATTTTACGAATTAAATCGGTAGTTAAAAACAATGATTTTTAGAGAATTCTTGTACCATTTTTACAGAAGCTGATATAGTTAACAAAAATCGTTTACCAAATCCATGGAATAATAGAACCATCGAAGAAGTGGAATGAGATGGTTCAGGAAATAAGACTCTCAATTGAAACCTTTTAAGTTGGGGACCTTTCAAATCGGAAACTGAACCGAAAGTCTTCCTTTTAAGAAAATGTTTGGTTTGGTTCTTTCATTAAGAAACTTGGTGTATATACAATTTAAAGAAATTAAAACGAATCTTTTTCATGTGAAGTTTCTATTAACTTAAAGACTTTTTGAATCTAAAACGGAACCACAAGTCTTCTTTTATGAAAACCTTTTCGGTTCGGCTATCTTATTAAGGAACTTGGTTGATAAATTTATACAAAATTGTGAATTACAAATCCTACAATGAGGAACAATTTAAATCACAATTTGTTGTGTACATAAAAAAGGCCTTATCGATAAGAAAAAACGGTTTAATAAGGAAAACTAAACTAGGACCGGTATGGGTTTCCACACAAATGCCAAATTGTGTATCAATACTGAAAAATATTGCCTAACATTGTATGGATGGTTACTCATCTTTGTGTTTCTACAAAGAAAAAAAAAAAAGATCCAAAAAAATATCCATTTGGACTGGATATTTCTTTAATATCCTTTTATCATCCAACGGAGCTGAAAAATCATCCAAGGGATGATCATTTTTCATATCCTTTGGATGATTTTTCAGTTCCATTGGATGATAAAAGGATATTAAAGATATATCCAGTCCAAATGGATACGGGAAATCATCCAATGGATATTTTTGCATATCCTTTTTTCTCTGTGTAGAGTCATTTTGTTTGAATTGTAAGGTTTGATACAAGTCCTGCTCTTCTTGGAAGTTTAAATTTGTTTTTTCATGTGACTTGGCAAAAAAGTTCGGGTGGAAAGTAGTACCTAAGTCTTAACTAATCCATTAACGATTCAATTCTAATCCAATTATGGTCATTGAATGAATCAAATCTTTACATGAGAATAAAGAAATTGACTTAAATCATCGAAGGGCACGTAGTGGCCCCTTGCGCCCTTGCAGCAAGGTCCAATACTCCGCTCAAAATGAAAATAAAAGCATTTTATGTTTGAATTTTCATAAATTTTGAAATCATATTCCAGCTTGAGTCGTTTTGATATCTTTTTCTATTTGACTTGGCAAATAAGTCTTAAGAATCTTTGAGCTTTTGAAAATTGCTGAAATTTCAAGGAAGCCTCAAAGTTTCGGGTGGAAAGTATTAATCTAATCAAATTGTTGTCTTTGAATGAACCAACTCTTAAGTTTGAGTAAGGAAAGTGATTTAAATCGGCGGTGGGCAAGCAGAGGCCCACTAAGCCCTTGCAGCCCGACCCAATCCTTCGTATAAAATTCTTTTTATAGTTGAACTTTCATCAATTTTGATAATAGTCAAAACTTTTACTTGATTTTTGCAGAGTTGAGCGCTTTTTTTTTTTGTAAATTAACTCTAAATTTCAGTTATTAAATGATTCATTGAACATTTTTTAAGTTTTGTTAGCTTCATATAAGTTTTTTGAGGGAATTTTTGTCCACAATTTGTAGCTTTCGCTTCGCCCTTTTATTAATTTTTTTTTTGTTTTTTGCATCTTTCACTTTGTGGCAAGTTAGTTTTAATAATTTTCACTTGTTTTTTGTGTTTTGCTGGTTCCGTGCATGCAGTTTTCCATTCACATGCAAAATTTCACACCATAATTTTCTTTCGCTCTCTCTCTCTCTCTCTCGCAGTTTGAGAGTAGTACTAACTATGCCAAGAATGTGGCCAAGAAAATGTGAAAACTACAGGTAGAAAGATACAGAGAGAGAGAGCGAGTGAATCTCTAACCCCGACCTGGGTCTGGGTCTGTGTCTTGGGCCCTGACTATGCGTTTGGCATGACTAATTTGTCTGGCAATTCGAATGAAAAACCCAAATGAAATACAAAAATGTTTGTTGGAAGTGCGTGCAACAACGATCGGGCAGAGGCCACCACCAGAAACCACCAAGAAAGAAGGCTTCAAGCTCACGAAAACAACACACACACACAGACAAAAACTGGTTATTGAATGAAAAGTCAGCGGACAAGAATCCGCAAAAAAAATAAAACGCACAAGAAGTTGGAAAGAAGTTTTGGTGATTTTTGTTTGTGTTGTTGTTGTTGTTGTGGTGGTTCCAGCAAATATTTGAGAAATGTGCAGAGACACAGACACAAACACAGCTGCTCGCTCGCTCGTTTATTTAGGACGATAAGAGGGGCCGCCTTTGATTCACTTAGTCAGAGTTGTTAAGTTTATTTATTTATATAGTTTCGCACTTGAGATAAACACTTTTCTTTTGATTATTACGCTTTTTTATGACACACACAGACACACACACACACACAAGCGTTCGTTTGCTTGGCCAAAACTACAAATTTTTTGAGATATTTCTTTTTTTTCAGTTTGAATTAGCAAGAGAGACGCCTAACCGCACGGTATCGTTGTTCAAATTGGACTGAGCGCAAATAACGTTTGGGTGTTGCGAGTATCTGGGGAGCGAGGCAGCCAAATGAGTGAAGTGAGTTGAGTGAGTGAGCGACCGAGCAAGCGAGCGAGTGTGTGGCAGGTGTACTCGTGGCTGGCTGCTGTGCCTGATCTCTCTCTCTCTCTCTCCGTATCTCTCTCGAAGTTGGCCCATGAATGACCAAAACTGTCATAATTCTTCAAGAAATAAAAGAAATTCTTCATATTTGGTCGTGTGGTTTGCTGCGGGAAGCCGCTTAGCATTGGGACAAAAGACAACAACCGCTAATGATCAGCCCTAATTTGGCTCTGTAGCTTTGCTTTTGGGTTAATGAACATAGAGTGGGGCTACACTTGATGGATGCAATTTTTTGTTAGGTTGAAAGAACTATAACATAAGCAAGCCATTTAGCCAGAGCTAAGATGTAAAAATAGTCAAAGAATCCATAAAAATGTATTTTGAGTGAAAGAGAGCGATCAGCTGAGCAAGTGCAGAGAGTGAGTGAGAGCTTAAGATGCAGTTGGGGTTTTGGTTTTGGGGTGGGTCTGGTGGGGCCGCTATGAAAATGGAAAGTTGATTTGTGGAGCAAGTGTATGATAAAAACAATCATAACAGCTGTTCCGGCTGTTTCAAATTCTTAACAATATTCGATCATCCATTAATGAGTCAGAGCCTGAGCTTGAGCTCTGTGTGAGTCATTTCATTTCTGTACATTTTGGCGTAGGCTTATGTCTTTTGCCTTTGACTACGCCTTCATTCATTTGCATGTCTCAGTCGAGTGATTCTGGCATCTAGATTGCCCACCACCCGGCCACTTGGTTAAGCTAGTAGCTGGCAACCCACTTACAGCAGGCGCCTTCTCTCTTCCTCAAGTGTCCAATCGATATGCAAGTGCAAGTATGTTAGCCAGCATGGTGGGAGTTACGCAAATTTCCTTCATTTCGTTTTAATTAGCCATTGGCAATCGGTGTTTGAGCAGAGATTTTTGTTTTTAAATTGTCAGTGCCAGGCTTTTAATTGCCAACTGATTGCTTATGGCATTTTGAATTGCCTTCTGGCACGCCAATGTTGCGGGTAATTGAGGGGGTGGGAGAAGTGGAGTGTGATGGGGCAGTCGGAATAGGAAGTGTTTGGCCGCCCGCCCATTATGGCAGAACGTTTGTTCAGGAGCTGCTTTTGGGGGAAACCCTGATATAATGTTGAATATTCAAGAGGAGTATTTATGATTAAGCATGTAAAATTGATTTGCACACTTGATTTAAACGCACTTGTGCATTATGTTTTGAGAAATGCAGTTAAATTTAAACGATAATTTGATAATTTAACATAAAACTCACTATAACATAATTCAGGTTCAGGCGAGGGAAGTTAGAAAAGACAATTTCAATGAAAAAGTGAACGCTCCGTAACAGCACTTTCAGAAATTTCTTTTGCTCATAACTTGACTATCGTTCATCCGATTTTTACCAAACTTTTTGGTAAATCGAAACTTTTTGGGATCGATAAATAATACTAATTACTTAATAATTGGATAAGGCACGAACCATCTATCTACAAAACTGTGGGAGATATAATGTTATTTCCAAGTTGTGTCTTTTAGTACACATAAGCTGCACATTTGTCGGAACCGGCCGGATCGGATGACTATAGCGTATAGCTGCCATAGGAACGATCGGACGAGAATCTATCCCTATCATTGGCATATACTTATTTTATATACTTTTACACAACTCTACAAAGTTTTGTCAGAATCGGATGACCATAGCATATAGCTGCAGTACGAAAGATCGGTCAAAAAAGGAAAAAAGTTCTTGTTCCAAGAAAATTGAAAACTTTTTTTATTTATTGTATTACAAAAGGTTCAAAGTAAATAAAAAATTTTTTGCCTCGATACGAGGGCTGTTCAAAAAGTAATGAGACTTCAAAGTTGGTGGTGAAAAAAGGTGTCGTCACGGCGGCCACGATTCCGGGTCTCCGGAGCGTCCGAAATGAAAAAAAACGGGGTTATAATCGTATAGATTAATTCTCGGCTGAACCTCAAACTTAATTTTGTGATTTTTGACAAATGGCGGCCATTCAAAAAAAAAATTTCAATTTCGGGCTTTTTTTTGTAGTTTAGTGTAAAAAAATAGTAAAAAATTTTTAAAATTTGGTCGAGGTTCGCCGGAATGGTGACAATTCTGCGTCGATTCCACTTTGTTTCTGAAAATCGGTTCGTTGAACTGGGATATCATGGCCGCCAGTTCGAAAACGTGGTTTCGAGATAAACGCGTTTAAAGTTTTAAGTAATTTTTGGAAAAAAAAAATCAAATGTTTAAATGCAGTTTTAAAGAGCTGACAATTCTCCGTCGAATTCACTTTGTTTCATCAAAATCGGTCCGGTAGAACCGGAGAAAACTTAACGCATAGGTCAAAATACGAGGGTTTAAAAAAAAGTTGCTCAATGAGAAGACCCCCTTAAGTTTGCAGTTGCTTGGGAATTTAGGTCACATTGGGTCACCAAAAGGACTATATCTCCCTAAACTTAATTCAGTTTTCGAAAATCTTTTGGGGGATATTTTTGAATATCCAAGCTATAAATAAATGCAAAAAAAAAGTCGAAAAAAAAAGTTGCTCAATGAGAAGACCCCCTTAAATGGAACCGACTCCAGATTTCGTACATGTTAGTTTGCTATGTTTTTCCATAATTCCACTAAGTTTGGTCGAAATCGGTCATCTATATAGTGTAGCTCCCATAGAAAAGTAGGGTTCAAAAAGTATTTTTTTTTTTTTGATAATTTTTTTGGGCTGTTCCTAAGACATTTAAGACATACAAACCAAGGCTGCAAACTCCTTAAATTCTGCAAAAGGTTCAGTCAGGAAGTTCGAGCCTACCGGAAAAGAAAAGGTTTGGTTCGAGTGCCGGTTCTTTAAGCTATCGAACCTAAGGTTTTGGTTCGAGCCTTGGATCATAAAATCTGAATTTTAGCTCTATTTTATATGAATTTCATCAAATCGGTTAAAATTAAAACCTGCTTCGCCTTATTTTTGTTGAAGAGAACGCATTTAATCTATATGTCTTTCGATTTCTATTCACCAAAGTCTAATGAACCATAATTATTAACCAATCAGTCGTACGACACCTTGCTTTTTTTCCCTTTTCATAGCCGTAATATTCCGAGTTTAAATAATGCACCAACCGATACAGTACTTAAGGGGAGATATACACGCCAAAAAGGTCATTTTTAGATTTTTTTTGTAGGAAAACTATATAAAATTTCGGATCGGGGTTTTAACCAGGGATGCAAGCCGATTCTGAACCGAACCGAACCGCTTTTTCTAGCTGGTGAACCGAACAACAAACCGAACCGGCTACCTTTCAAAAATTCTGAACCGAACCGAAAACCAAAATGAAAAACGGTTCGGTTCAGTTTTCTGATGAGTTTTAAAACGTGAATCGCGTTCCTCTAGCCAATGATACCTACTTATTAACTTCGTTTTCCTAAGATAATTTTAGTTCGACCCTCTACCAAAGGGACCACTGATAGACCGAATTGATCCTTAGGAGAGATAAAGCCTTTAAGGATGACTTGACACAAATTTTACAACGTGTACTCCTTTAAGTAATATACCTGTCACTAGTGTGCATTCTTTTCTTGAAGGTTGATAATCATTTAATCTTAGCCAGGAGAGTTTTTTCTCATACCATTAATAGGGGTATAGAAGGAAAAGAATGTATTCTCTTCTTGCCGACATTCTCCGTTTTCGGAGGGGGTTTCCAAAAAGTATTGACAAGGCCTACAAATCCGACCTCAAAAGTTATGGACATTCTTATAAGAAATTCTTAAAAAATACTCAGATGGCTTATAGGAATTCAATTTCCAAAAGTGTACAAAAAGTCACATTACAACAGAAATCATAATACAGGACTGACCGGTCGGAAAATTGGTCTTAGTGAGAAATATTTTTAGTGTTGGCGCTTCTAAACTCATCCTTTATGAATGTTATATGATTTTAAAAGTATTTGCAAGAGTTGGCCAAAGTCGCTTGACTATGATCTTATGATCGAAAAATGGGTCTAAAAAAAGAAACTTTTTGATCAATGATAGTGTTCTTTAACTCAGACATTATTTATGAATTCCTCAATGAAGCACATCTTCAAAAAACCTATCGATATTTCTGAAAATTCAGTTTGCTGTCCTCAATGTGATGCTTCAGCATTTGCATCTTTTCTTTTTTAGCCGCCTTTAACCTGCATTCAAATGTACATTAAATTTTCTAAATTTATACATAATCATATCGTATCGGTTGAAACAGTTGGCAAATCATGCGCAAATCTGTTTTGTGCATTTATTATGCCATTTTCCACACCTACTGAACGTATTTTTTTTTTTGAGTCATTTCACAAAAGATTTAAATTAAATCAACCGGAATACAAAAACAAAACATAACTCTTACAATGAGTTTTGAGCGTTTATGTGATATAAAGACTCAAAAAAGCTGTTGTTCATTTTTCAATTATTCGTAAAAATATCTGTATTCTTTACAATTTCGTTTATAGCTTTAGTTAACGACGCCAAGGACCACATTGAAGTTGATCGTGAAGGGAAACATTCGGGAAGATTGAATTCGGTAACGATCACCTCTATAAGAGATATCAGATATGGCAATAGGCTCGTTTAAAGAATTCATATCTCTCGTCAGGCTGTTGCTTTATTGATCCAATGGAAATCCTTTAAGATTTTGGTTGTCTCCTGTCCAAGAGTGAATCGACTTGGAAATATAATGTAGTCGCACAGTGTTGAATCAGTCAGTCGGATTAAGAAACCTATAGCTAATATTTTATTCACACGAAAATCTTATTAAGTGAGAATTAAGTGAGATTGTTACTTAAGCTTGAGTTTCCCGCCCACTAAGAAAACTTCATGAAGTTTTCTTCATCGTGTAAATCCCGACTTACTTCCTTAACCTTCATGAGTCATGCGCATATCTATGTATCCAAAAAAATGTATCTCTTATCTATTGTCAGTTCAATGTTTTATTTTCCTGTAAGTTCTCGTCAAGGCTACAACATTAGCATATGGTATCTTTCCCAGACAATTCCCCCCCATTTTCTCTCGTACTCTATCTGACTCATTAAGATAAGCAATTTGGTGCGTCAATTTGTCAACTCCAAAACGAAATTCTGTCTGAGATACCAAAAATAAACTGCGGATCAAAGACAAAAGCCCGACGATACAGGCACTTGACAATCAAATAAATACGAATTATATACAAATTATTTGTACACAAATATTTAATTACGCTACTAATTGCCAGTGCGGATCCACAGCAAACAAAAAGCCAAGTACTCCAGCTGCGCGAGGTCAAGACACTTTGTGACTTCCCAGGCAGCCAGCAGATGGTTGTGCAATAATATAACTTATTTATTGGTGGGAGGATTGTCTCAAGTTTCTGTGCAGAAATTGCCATGATCTCAGTCGTCAATATCAATTTTTTTGTGTTTCATATAGAGAGTGTGTGTGTGTGTGTGTGTGGGAGGGTAGATAGCGATGACGTCACAGCTGAAACTGGAAAACAAGTTGGCCTTTGCAATCATTTAAATGACATTACACGCAAATAAAAGTAAACAACAAATGAAACGCCGCCCACGTCGGGCAAAACAAGTTCCAGCACAGACTAACTGAACTGACTGACTGACGGACTGACTGGGTCACCGCTTACTCTACTCCCGGGAGTAGTAGAAGAGGATGATAATGATGAGTGTGTGCCTGCCTGGTGAAGGTAACTACACGAATAACCCATTGTTGTGTGGTCGCCACCTTTGTTTGACATATATTTTGTACCCCCTCACTTTTGCATGTTTCGTAATAATGCAAAACACCCTGGTAATGTCTCCATCTCCAATTTTAAGCACATGACGTCGTATTTCGAAGGTATTTACTTAACGTTCGGTTGACGCCCGCCTTGATTGCACTGCGCCGGCATTTTTGTGTTGTTTCATACAGCAAAACGGAAAAGTGTCTGAAATCGAGTCTGGGTCTGGGTCTGAAACGGATGTTGGCGGTGGTTGTGACAAGCGGAATTCTTAGAGGTTTGGGCGTAAGCGTGGGCAGGTACTTTAACAGCTGCTCGGAATGAGTTACACTTGGTTAGCGTTGGATTAGTGGTTGTGCAAGGTTGTTATGGCTTGAAAAATTGCAGGGGGGAGAAGTCTTTGGTGGAATGATGAATGCAGGAATCGTGAGTAGACAGACAACAGTGGCTGCAAGCGCCTCATTGTTGTTCAATAGGTTCGGTTCAGTTTAGAGGATTGACTAAGTCTAAGATTAGTTTCTAGATTTTACTATCCTTATGGTTTTTTTTATTTTGGAATTCTTTTTAACTTTAATTACTTATAAACTTTTCCCGATTCGGTTCGGTTCAGAAACGATTTGCATTCCTGAAAAGATTGCCTTTGAATAAGCTAACAATTTAAGATAATCGCAATCGAGTGCCCATTCCTAAAGAGTGTTTTGTGAGGGGAACTGTATGGTTCGCCAGATCCAACCGGATACTTTATTGAACCCTTAGATTTGTGTGGAAAGTATTTTCGCAAGTTCGAAAACATCAGCCAGATAGTACAAATCGAAAATGGTGGGACAGACTTCAACTCTTTCTCGTCTCGTCACTGAAGTGGGTATACTGACCCTTTTCTTATGCAGTTGCCCTCAATTACCGAATGCCTTGAGATTCGAATCAAATGTATATCGAACTGCTCTGTTTTCTCTTAAAAACAGATACCAAGTTTATTCAGCTACTTTAAATAATTAACTAGGAATCAAATGCTTATTTTAGATTATTTTAACCAAGTACGATCATCGTTAGTCGTTACGACGAGGTTTTTTGTACGTTTTGCTGGTTCTCTGTGTTCTCTTTCTTTGTTTTGTGCTGCCTTTTCGTACAACGTCAGTTGAAGCTATCCCGTTGGTGTGTGCTGTTTGCCCGGCGTTTAAGAATTTGTCTTTTGAGCATGCGTAGTCGAAACGACGAACGATGAACTTTTTGTCAGCTCCGTACGATTTCAAAAATGCGTAGTCGAAAAGACGAACGATGAACTTTGTGTCGGAAAATGACAACAATATTATGAAAAGACATATAAAATGTAAAAACACCTCTGTTGGTGTCCATTACTCAAAATGAATGTTCAAATTATTACTTTTAAGACAGAAATCAAAGTTCTTTGAAGCCCTGTCTACCTTTGGTATTCCAGCAAAGTACGTTCGACTTTGCATGATGACGTTGAGAAGCACACAAAGGTAAAGACCGCTCCGAGCCATTCGATACCAAAAGAGGTGCGACTTCTTTAATCTCTGATGGAGTACATACTGCTCCAGTGCCCAAATGCTAACAGAACGGGCACCATCTTTACCAGAGATAACATGCTACTTGCATATGCCGATGATATTGATATCATCGGCAAAAGCAAATCTGTGGTAAAAAAAGGCGTTCTCAGAGATAGAGAAGCAGTCAAAAGTTATGGGCTTAGCGGTAAATGAGGATAAGACGAAGTACCTACAATCAACGCGCAGTGAGTCAACGCTTGGACAATCTGTTGCAATATGAGACTACAACTTCAAGGTTGTTAAGGAATTTGTCTACCTCGGAACGACGATAACCAGCGACAACAACATCAGTGTGGAAATCCGAAGAAGAATTATTTTCAAAGCAGCTATTTAGAAGACGAGAAAACTTCCCTAAGTGAAGTGAACAATCATTTACCCAACACTTGTGTCAGAACAGGCCAAACCCTGGCTGAAACAACGTTCACATTGCATTCCATAATAATAAATCTATCTCAACGTTTTACTGATTCCAAGCACATTCGTTGACATTCAACCATTTGATGGCTAATTAGCCTGGCAACAGTTGCCCAACCGGAAGTACAGTTTGCCCCAAGCCAGAGTTGTCACCTTTGATCTGAATTGGTTCATTTGTCTTTTTCTATCGCCTTGTTCGATTGGGTACTTCTTTTTTTGGTGCCCAAGATACGCCTACGTCGACATAACACGATGTTGTTAATTGAAAACTGATAACTGTTCTCTGTTGCTTTGAACTTGCTGCTGCTTCTGTTTTCTTTCTATTTTTGCCATTCTGTTTTGGACGTTTTTTTTTTTAATTGTCATTATGTATGCGTGTCTTCATATCGTTGGGGCGTATCTAAGCGTGTGTCTCCCTGTGTGTGTGTGTGTGTGCGGCTGTTGATATCTCTAATTAGTTTTCAATTCAATTTGCATTTCTCGCTCGCCCGTTCGTTCTCTCTATCGATAACTAGCTTTTGGCTGGTTAAGTAATTATTCGTTTTAGAATTATGACATTTTTAAGTGTTGTGGAATTTAATTAGAATTTAACGACTAAAACTGTTGAAAAAAAAACCTTCAAAGTAGAATTGGCGATACATTTGTGGTTTGACTGACAGTTGAAAGATGAAATTGGGCTGCCTCAGAGTTTTTTCAATTAGCTGACTTCGCTAGTACTTAAGTTATGGGACATTCATTAAATAGGTGAAATGTTTTCTTGAAGGGTTACTTTTTGTTTAAAACTTTTTTTTAGCCCTGTCCGTCTGTCCGTCCGTCTGTCCGTATGAACGCGTGTTTCTCAGAGACTATAAAAGCTAGAGCCACAAATTTTTGCATGTAGGTAGGTGTATGCCCGATTCAATACGAGTTTGTTTCAGATTTGGAAATTCCCCCCCCCCTCCCCTCCTTAAGCGCAAAAAACTGTCAGAGCCACAATTTTTAAGATAGACCTACCAAACCATGTAAGGCTCAATATCTATGTATTCTGAAAAGATCAATAAGATCGGACAAAAAACACCGAAGTTATATACAAATCAATTTTGCTTGTGGGAGAGAGGGGGGTTTTGCATTGTCAGTTGTCGCGCGCGGCCATGCCATGCTTTTGTGTGTATGTGTGAGTGTGTGTGTAGGTAAAGAAAAAAACACACGAAATCAAGGGAACAGGGTATTTTGTAGTCGGGGCACTCGACTGCAGCTCCCTTACTTGTTTACTCTACGAATAACGGGATAAAAAGGGTCTCGATTGATATTGAGAATTATCGAGGCATTGCAAAGCTTTCTGCCATTCCAAAACTGTTCGAGAAGTTAATAACCTTGCAGTTGTAGCATCTCTGTAGCAAACTCATATATCCTTCCAGCATTGTTAAACGTCGATCGTATTGGGTTTTCATCACAGATAAATCGCAGTTTTGAGTCCGGGTCTCAAGCCAATGTCGTCCTTACTGATTTTAGTAATGCCTTCGTTTCGTTTAAATATGATCATCTTCTCCACAAACTGTCACTTTTGGGCTTCCAACTTAACTTAATGTACTGGATGTCGTCATACATGAAGAGTTATATTTAATAATGAATTGTCAACAGAGAGAGAGTTGTGAACGTAACTTCAGGTGCCCCAGAAAGCACACATTTTGGTCCGTTGCTGTTTGCACTTTTTGTAATCGAACTTCCGCAAGTCATATCGGGGACCATACGCGCCTACAACTAGACCTAAATGAACTGAAGAAGTTGTTTTCAAAGAATCTTGCTTCTTAAACCATTTTAGATGTCAAAAAATGACTTTTTATAGTAGATCTCCTTACAATGTTTTCTATTTTATGGGAAAACACATCCTCGACCCAGTTTCTTAAGTAAATGATCTTGGTGTACATTTTGATCAGAAATTGGGTTGTAACAATAAATAAAGCCAAAGGAGTTTTGGCGCTGATTTAAATAGTTTAACTACCATTTATACAATTAAACATTGTACATATCCTAAGTACGTCCTACTTTATAGTACTAAGCTATAAAGAACAAGTATGTAAGCATTTACACAATGAAGAACAAAATACCTCAGAGAAATTGATATAGGTGAAACGTTTTTTTACTATTCCTTATGACTCATTAACGGTACATTTGTTTTGAGTATACACTTTCATTCTCTGAAAATCTGCAAATCTAGGGTTCCTATGGTTTGAAGCCTCTGAAGAAAATTGTTATATGTGCCAATTGTGCTATTTGTTACCAAAAGTCAGCAGCGTTAGCAATAATTGTCAATACTGTGAAGCAATTGTAAAGTTGTGGGGAAACATTGATCTGGACGACTAACAAAACTTCAATGCTCCAGCGGTTGCAGTTATTCGAAAAGTTAAAGAGCAACGCAATTTTATATATAAGTTATCTCCAGACTACACTTAAAGTCAAATTCCTATTTAAGGTAATAAAATAAGACACTTTGTAAAATTTGCACATATACCAATTTGCTATGAAATTTTCATGAAAATTTTGAATATCCAATACCTTTGAATGGAAAATATTATCACAAAAGAAAATGAAGATAACTAAGCAAAATATTTATATGCACTTATATCAATTTATCTAAGGTATGGGAGCAATTGAACAACAGATCTAAAAAGAACAACTTAGAGAGTAACTTCTGACTTCAAGTGAACCATAAAGAACCAGTCAGTAAGCAGCTGAGCAAAGAATCAGTGAGTGAGCAACTGTTTGGTTTAGTAAGTAATTTATATTTATTCACTAACTCACACAGACGCCTTTCCCACCACATTTTTGGATGAATCAATGGTATGAATGATAGCATCGAGTCTAAAAATAAAAGCTTATGATGCAACCCCAAAAGAAACATGACCAAGTTTATCAAACGAAATCGAAGTGACCAAATAAACAAACAACAAACCGATCGATACGATATTATAGCCCACTCAATGCACAAATATGTGGGAAAGAATTGGCTCATACCAAAATTGGTAGACTTAAGCGAGCGGGGAAAGGCGGAGAAATAGCCTTAAAACTCTTTTAAATTTAAATTGTTTAATCAAATGGTTAGCACATCTTTCAATCGAAGCTTACTTAGGCCAAATAATCAGCTTTGTAGTACACCGATGTGTGGGGGCGTCTTGCTGTTCATTAAAAACTTTTTGCCTGGCCCAATATGTGGGTAAGTTTTCCGTTACATGGTTAGATTTCTGTTTCTGTGTGTCTGTGTGTGGGCAAACTGGCTCAGGGCTAATTAAGACTCCAACAGCAAACAAAAAACAAACTTTTAATTTCGCATGCGAATCAAGTTTTTTTGCCTACCAACCAGGTCGATGGGGAATTTAGGCGTAGGTAGACTCAGCTCAGCTGTATGTCTGGGGACACACAGACCACCCGCCCATTGCAATAATCAGACATCAATCTCTATTCATATATAGAAAAATTTCTAGTTTTCAGTTTCATCTTGGGCGTTGTGTGTGCTCATTGAAATGCCACAAATCATTTCCAGTTGAAAGTAATTATTGTACAATTGAGGGAGGAACCCACTTGTTGGCATTGTGGAAAGTGGGAAAGTGACAGGTGTGACCGATCAGTTCCTACAAAATAAGAATCTATCGAAAACGATCGATATTCATTTCTAGGGTTATTGACAGCAGCCAACTCTCTCATCATTCGCCAGAGGAATTCAATAGACTTTACTCTGTTTTTTCCATTTTGTGTGCAAACAATGCCCTCAGCAGCAGCAGCAGACAGCAGCGACATAAATTTCGATTTTTGTTGCAATTGCAAAAAAAACAGGCAGGGAGTGGAGTGGAGGGAGGGAGGTAGGTCGGTCGGGACAAATGACTGTGGGCTGTAAAACTCCGTTGGCGGCACAGAAATAGAATTACAACCGACAACGAGAAGGCGACAGACAGCATCAGCAGCAGCAGAAGTGGGGGACAAGTGGAGGCTGCTACCGTTAGGCGTGGAATTAGCGCATAATATGTGCGTTGTGTTGCGTTTCATGAGCGGATTGCCAAGCGGAGAGAAGGTGTATTGGAAAAATGTCAATGCAACTGCAAAAGCGGCACAGCAACGTATGCAAAAGCTGGCTGCCTGGCACAGTTTTACAAGCACTTTGGGTGCAATGAACCTCAACAGAGACACACACACACACACTCATACACACAAGTCAAGAGGCTTGTTGCGCAAATATTTGGCCAAAAAGCATTATTGTCTTGTCAAGTGGGCCAAGTGGAGTTATCTGCTTCTGGGGAATAATGAGAATTGTTGATATTCCATGAACAAAGATTACTTTCCGGAAATTTTGGGGAATGAGCAGAGGAGAGCTCTGTAGCCCATTTGCCCAAAAACGGTTACACATATTCATATTAAGAACTTTATGAACTGAACATAGAAAGAAGATATTGGAAGCTTCTGTAGAATTTCAGTCTTTGTTTTATTTAAAATCGAACACAGAATGCATCGTTTTCCGTTCGTTTTCGGTTATCTTAGGTTTGTTTAAAGTTTGGTTAAGGTAAATTTTTATAAATTGTTAAAGGTTTTTGCTTTTTTGGCCTGAGGTAACTTTACGACCTTTCAACAAAAGCTCCCAACTCGAAAAAGACTTTTTAATTTGTTTTTTTTGTCCCCTACAACATATCCGGCTCGAAGGACCTTTTGGGATTCCTCTTTAAAATCAGATGATTTCAATACTAAGATATATGACTGAAAACATCTAGCTACTAACAAGGGGTACATAGACCACCCACACATGTTGGAAACATTTTGAACGCTGTCATACTACCTTATGCTGAAGAGGACATGCTGTTACGGTAGAATTTTCAGCAAGATAATGACCCAAAACACACCTTAAAGAAAGTTACAGTTATTGCGTGTCTGTTCAATCGCCGGAGCTTAATAGAACACCTTTGGTTCCTGTAAGGCTGGCCCATCTGCAGATGGCGACAATCCAGGTGGCTACTAGCAAAGGAGAGCTGCTTACCCCTTCCCTCCCATGGTCCACATCTGACTTCGCGGGTCTTTTCAACAGGCTTGGGAGCAAGTTCCTTATTGGTGGGGACTTCAACGCTAAACACAGTTTCTGGGGAAACTATAGAGCTGACTCGAGAGGAAGGAGCTTGCAAGAAGCTCTTGTTGCCACTTCAGCACAGATACTGGCAACAGGCCAGGCCACCCACTACCCCTAGTGCCATTGACTTTTTTATATTCAACGGTCTGCGTCCTGATAGGATGGAGTATGCCCTATCATCCGACCACCTCCCTCTTGTGGTTGAATTGGATGGAGCTCCTCGAACAAGGGTGACAAATGGGCGGTTACTCTCACCTGGCACTGACCTGGCACTTTTCAGGAAGGACCTGGAAAGAACCTTGGACCTCAACCTCGAGATAAGCCTTCCTGAGGATATGCAATTTTCGTGAATAAGGTGCATGCGGCAGCCCTCAAAGACCACACTCTTGCCTTTCGCCTGCCCTCGATGCTCTACTGCTCATCAAAAGGAGACTGAGGAGGCAGTTTACTCGCACAAGAGACCCCAATGTGGATAGGGTACACAAAAGAGTGGCTAACTGAGTTAAAAAGCTGCTCGCAAGGTTCAGACAGGATGCCACAGACCGTTGAGGGTCTTCAATGGGTATTGTTCCTCCTGCAGGCATGTCACAAGTGTATAGAGAGTATAGGGTTGGTCCGAGGACACTTCCTTGTGGCACACCAGCGCGTATCAACCTCACACTGGAAACAGCTCCTTCCAAAATTACTGAGAAGGTCCGGTCCGTGAGGAAGCTTTTCACAAGAGAGTAAAGCTGAGGCGGAAGGATGTCTTTTACCTTGTAGAGCAATCCGTCATGCCACACTCTATCAAAAGCCTGTTTAATGTCAAGGTAAACCGCAACCACGTATTCCTTCGCCGGAAATCCGTCAAGAATAAAGTTAGTCACCCTATTCAGCTGCTCAGGGGTCCCATGTGACTTTCTAAACCCGAACTGAAAGGGAGGTATCCTGCCACACACCCCATTGATTGCCATAATTCGGGCTAGTAGGCACCTCTCGAAAATTTTCGATATTGTGGATAGGAGACTGATTGGACGGTATGACTCGACCTCCGATGGGCTTTTGCCAGCATTATGGATTATAACGATTTGAGCCTTATTCCACACCTTAGGAAAGTGACCCAGTCGCAATGCCGCGTTGAAAATTAAGACCAGGAAGAGCACTGCTTTTACTGGGAGGGCTTTGATAACCCTATTGTCAAGGCCATCCTTGCCTGGGGCTTTTTATACCCTTGCAGAGGGTATTATAAAATTGTGCGGATGTTTGTAACGCATTGAAGGAAGCATCTCCGACCACATAAAGTATATATATTCTTGATCAGCATGACGAGCTGAGTTGATTTAGCCCTGTCCGTCTGTCTGTTTCTATGCTATCTCCTCCGTCAGTTTTAAAGCTATCCTCACCAAACTTTGCACGAAGTCTTCTGGTACATATACGCTGCACATTTGTCGGAACCGGCCGGATCGGATAACTATAGCATATAGCTGCCATAGGAACGATCGGTCGAAAAACTAGTCTTAGTGAGAAAAACTTTTTTTGTTTTTAATGGAAATGCCTCCAAAGTGCGTATTTCTTAGTTTACTATCCTTTCCCATGATCTCACTAAGTTTGGTCGAAATCGGATGACTATAGCATATAGCTCCCATAGGAACGATCGGTCGAAAAAGTTTTAAAACTAGCAAGTGAGGAAAAACTTTTTTTTTGTTTGTAATGAAAACGTCCTTATCATTGGCATACACTTAATTTAAATACTTTTACACATTTCTACAAAGTTTAGTCAAAATCGGATGACTATAGCATATAGCTGCAGTATGAATGATCGTTCGAAAAAGAAGTTCTAGTGAGAAAAACTTTTTTGTTTTAAATGGGATCGCCTCTAAATTTCGTAATTAACAGTGTATTAGCTTATCCATAATTTCCAAGTTTGGTCGAAATCAGTCATCTATATTTATATAGTATAGATAAACCCATAGAAAAATAAGGTCAAAAAAGTAGTCTTAGTTAGAAAAACTTTTTAGTTTTCAATGGAAGCTGCAAGGGTATACAAAACTTCGGCCGAGCCGAAGTTAACTTTCCCCTATTTTTAATTATTTAAGTTCTTGATTTGGCCCTGAACCTCCTCCAGAGTAATTGGTGGAACTGGAGGCGTAAGCTGCCCAGGGGTGTTAAGGACATGCTCTACATGTCTCCTGCGGCTTACTGAAGTGGTTTCAAATGGCTTAAATCTGTCCTCTAAATTTTCCGCAAATGCTTCCGCCCTTTCCTGTAGAGATTTCGCCCAAGTACCGTCCGCTTTGCGGATTGGGAGTTAAGGGGCAGCCTGCTTCTTGTACCTTCTGGTGAGAGACCAGAGTGCATAATTTGTACTGGCATCAGAGGTAATACCTTCTAGGAAGCGGTCTGTGGCATCCTGTCTGAACCTCGCGAGCAGCTTTTTAACTCTGTTAGCCACTCTTTCAGAAGTGTCAAAGTTATCCAATATAATGGTTGAGCTAAAGGGGAGGACAAAAGAGTGTATTTATAGCGAATAGGTATTGATTACGGTGATTCTAGATGATGTTCGTGTGCTGAACACGATTTTGTTTTCGGAAATGGTCCATCACAACGAGATTTTTATTAATTTAAGCTTAAAGTTGCTTAAAATGTGTATTTTTACTCATTTTAGGAGCGTTTTATGGGAAACACATGTGTCGGGACTCGCAGCCAACACAACCTAAACATTCAATTGTAATTAATCTCGTGGTGCAAGTTAACGTAGCTAAAATTCATTGTTTGCCATTTGCCTCTTGCCCACTTTGTCGCCTGGACACTAGCATACACAAACATACATACATATTGTAAATTAGTAGGCGGCAGCGTCTGTGCTGCTCGCATTTCGCTCTACGCTTATCGTGCCGTTGCATCGGTAAAGCGCTCATCTATCACTATTCCTTTTGCGCATGCATTTGGTCGGCTGGTGCGGGGGGGCCACACGCATAATCAGTTATTAATTTGATCTCGAAACAATCAGTCGCCTTTATTGTTATTCGGAAGTTTCTGTGACATCTCGCGGTCTCGGTTCCACACGCAATACCCTTTCGTTGTCTCGGTCTCTTAGTAGACGATCATTTCGCAATAAACTACACACTTAAACTGATTCATATTGTTGTTTTTATTGGACTGTTCTGTGCTAAACCAACTAACAAAAGGCTTGTTAGTCAAACATCAATCCAAATGTTCATACATCGGAACATTTTACATGTAACTTCAACCCTAAATTTCGTGGCCACTTTATTGGGAAATAATTTCGAATAGTTCTCAAAAAAGGTGGCATAAACTAATGCCTCCTCGAAACAACATGGTTTCGTTTTACTCTTTTTGATATTATCGAAAATTCCACGAATTTTGTAATGATTGTAATGAAAATTTTCAACAACATCCTTTGTTTCAAATCCAGATATTCAACGCGGCATACCTTCCCTTTTAAAATTGTAGAACTCTTCGAAAAACCGCGGTTCGGACCGCTAAAAACACCTTCTATGAACCGGTCGTTTAAAATGTATGTAATATCAAATTTTAAACTAAAGCTATGGTTCCATCCGCAAAAAATTTGATTAAGTATGGCCGAACAGGCGCTACTTAGCCCTATTTAGCCAAATTTGTATCAGGCTAGTCCAAATTATTTGACTGTGTGAACTTGGCTTAACTTTGTTTGCACAATGAGTACAAATTTTGTTTGCCTTAGCTGTTTTTGCGTTTTTCCAATATTAAAATTTATTTTACATTTTCCTATTAAGAGCTTCAAATTCATGATCCTTTTTATTAGGCTTTAGACAAATTAAGAACTTGATAAAAATTCAAGGCTTGTAAAAGGCCTAGGGTGCAATTTGCTTTGCTAATTTTACCATTTCCTTCCAATATTACCAACTCTATTCAATTGGTTTCACTTAGACCAACTCACCTGCTATACGTAAAACCGCTCGATCGGCCGGATCCAGTTGTAAAATGCTGAGCGGCTTATCCTTAGCCCATTCGCTAAGGGATTCGCGATCCATCATGATATTGGCAGCACTCCCCGTTGAGGCATAGATGCGACGGCGTTTGCACAATTGTTGCTCGGAGTGATGGAGTCGTGGCTGCAGCTGCAGCGGCGAGGGCGTGGGCGAGAGACAGTTTTGGCCACGAGCAAGGCTTAGGGCCGCCGCTTGCGGGGAGTGCGGTGATTGGGGGGTGGAGCGAGAACGGTGATAGCTGCGCGGAGAAGCCGTGGTGGTGGCGAGGGTTGCTGTCTTGGTTTAAAACTAAGTTGATAGGCTTAACTAGAATTTGGCTAGCAACACATTTTGGCTAATTTCCTGGTATAAATAACTTTATGTTAGCTGCAAAAAAAAGAAGAAAAAACAAGAAATTAATTAATTTCAAAAGTGCGGCCTACTTTTAGGCGGTGCGCTAAAATCTTTTAAAACAATTTAATGTTTGAAAGGAAATTAGTAATTGATTAAGCTTTGCACTTGTGGCTTAAGGTCTACTTTTAGGCTTTTAATTATTTTGTTTATTTATTTGCATATATAAATATTTGCTTTTTTAGCTTATCAAGCGCGCCTTTTGTTCTCATTCTATGACTGGGTCAATGTCAATTTAAGCGGAAAGCATTTAAAGCAACAACAACAAACACAATTTCTGATAACAGTTTGACAGTCACTGCTAGCTACTTTGGTTTCGAAATCGAAAAGCTGACAATCAATGAAATTCGAATTAAACAAACGGAAACTACAACTGCAGCAAAATGTCAACACAAACCAAAGAGAGTGGAAGAGAGAGAGGGAGTCACAGAGAGAGCGACCGGTTTTTGTTTGCGCCTGCGCAAAGTTTTTTTTTTCTAATACCGGAAATAATAAGAGAAGAGAGTGAGAACTTGGCCAAAAGGTAACCACAAGAAACAAGCCGAACAAGAATCCGTATTGACCCGTTACTATGACTTTGGCCAATTATCGCTGGCCAAATTGAATTAATATTGACATGCGTGGGAAGTCGTCGCTCTTTGCTGGCTTTCTTTATCAATAAACAAATTCTAACTGTACAATAAATACCTAAACAGTCCAGCGGGTGACGACGTGAGTGGCAAGCAGATTATCAGGAGTGCTTGTCAAACTGTATACAGGTTGACAGACTTTTGAGTTATCAAATTAGCTTTGCGGCTTCGTCTTGTTTGTTTGTGTGTGCGTTTACGTGAAGCGGTATAATTTTTTTTCTCTTATCAGCAGATAAGCATTGTTGCCTTGTTTTCGAGTTGACTGAAAAGGTTTGGGGAAAGGTTACGAAATGAGCGCCACTCGTTTTACCTGATCTAATCGTAGTATTCCCTCTCACTCACTACTAATTTACGATTCTTCTACTCTAGTTTTGTTTGTATGTTTGTGAGTATGTATGTGTATGCAGGGGGGCGTCTTAATTGACTCTAGAAACGGCCACACGGTTCGCATTTAACTTGCAAATTAAAATCGAAAACAAAATCAGACGAGGAGACAAGCGGCTGCCCTCCAACTGAGCCAAACGGCAGCAGCAGCCCCAGCAGCTGTGGTGACAAACAACGTGACGCTGGCAAATATAAATTAAAACTACGTGAAGCAGTAGCCGAAGGCCAAGGGCTGATGACGTATCTTTGAGAGGAGTTGAAGAGCGAGGAAAAGTCTAGACTAAAGTCATTTATGCTGTGATGTTTGCTCGGTTAAAGGAATTCTAGCAGGAATTTTTGCTTTAAGAGCCATGTAAAAGAATTTCCAGTAGAAGAAAGGAGGGACCAAAAGAAAAGAAAGATGGATGGTTGAAAGATTTATAGAACGAAAAATCACAGGTTGCAAGATATGTGGATAAAAAAAGTTAAGGCCAAATTTTGTTGTGTTGTATTCTAAAAGTGGACCAAAAAGCCATTTAAATTGTTGGTTCCTTGCATACTTCCTGATGTACTGAATAGAGGTATACATACATATACCATGCTTCAATAAATAACAGATTTCGCTCACAAATAGAGCTATGTAGTTCCAAAGAAATTTTACTTGTTTATTTTACATTTTTTTTTTAAACTTTTACATTTTGACCAGAGCACTAAGTGTTTTTTTTTCGTTTTTTTTGGCATAAACTCAAAAAATTGTTGTTCTGTTTTTTAAAAAACCTTTTATTTTTATTTTTATAATACTCTAATTAAATAAAAAATCAATCGATAAAATTTTTACGGTCACACTGACTGAGCGGAACGCCTTCAAAGTCAGCTGATTATGCACGTGGTAACTTTGTGCAAAATTTGCCGAAACACATTGATATAGTTTGATTGACTACGTTGTCCACATAAATCAACAAATACTACTTTTAATGATGGAAAATAATAGTTTGGGAATGTAAAACTAGAATTTAGTAACAGTTTTGTCAACAAGATGTGTTTTTGTCCTTGTGTAACTTGTTTTATTCATGTGTATTTGATTGATTAATCTTAGCAAGTGAAGCTGTGTTTCGTGGAGTAGAGCTCAGAAGGCCCTCCGAGGTCCTCGGGCTTTTAAATGTCCCTCGCGCTAACAAAAGTGTCCAACATAATATGTAATTAAATTTGTTTGCGTTAAGTTGCGCCTTCTCCACAAAACCGCCTTTTTGCAGAGGGATATATGTTTCGAAATGCACAGCTGCTAGATATTTTTGTCAACAACAATTGCCAGAGGACGAAGTTAAACAGCATATACGGCAAAAAAATGTAAATAATACTAACGAATCAGAAGTTAACAATGAAGCACGGGCATTTGTAAAATTTTTGGAAGAAACTGGCAAAATTGCTGTCGACATATGACATGATTTAAAAATAAGCATTCTGAATGGATTGAAAACAGCATAGTAATTGACATCGAAGTTAATTTGTGGATCTACAGACAATTTTAAAGGAAATGGGACTTAATGTGGACAAGCCGAGACCAAATGGCAGCGGAAACTCCAAGATGGCAAAACAGCCAGGAGGACATTTTCTAACGCAGCCCTATTATCGTCAATTTTAAATGTTGTCGAAGAATTATTAAACAATTTTATATAATTTTGATAACTATTTCCAGTGAGCATGAAATTAGTTTGCAAGTTTTTGTGAAAATTATTCTTGGTATCCCATATCGCCCACTGTTCACAAGGTACTAGTACATGGTGAACAAAAAAAATAGAGAATTTATTTTTCCCCGAAATAATTTATATAAGAGTGATAGAAGGGGACATGCATGGAAATGCAGTCGACTGGACAACATGATCGATGTTTTTAACAGAGCCTTAGAAACTTCAGACCCATTGCTGTCAAGCATCTATTTAAAAGAACGAAAAAATAAAAATAACAGAAAAAGGATATCAGATGAAGTTTTATCGCTGCTGCGGTCACCACGAACGAAAATGATGAAGATGATAACGATTATCTTGATAAAGAACTTGATGTTATTGCTTTAGACGAAAAATATTTTAAAATACAAGAAAATTAAGTTCACATTTGCCGTAAGTAGCCTAACTAAGCTGCTTAAACATAATTAATTAAATAATTGCTTTTTATTTTCAGAACATTTAACTTAAAAATTATCAAATTTAATACCAAAAACCTCTGTAACTAAAACATATTTTTAACAAAGATGTTTTAAACATGTTAACATAAATAAATTTGTTGTAAATTGTTAAAATTGAGAAGAATGGACTTGGTCCTTTGGGCTGCTGTTTAAGACCAAATATTTATTTTTTTTAAATAAATTTGGCACAAATTGTTAATTTTAAATGTTCTTATTTAGAACTAATTATTTTAGTGCGTACAAATGCACAAAACAAATCAAATCCA
Source organism: Lordiphosa collinella (assembly GCA_018904265.1). Classification (NCBI taxonomy): domain Eukaryota; kingdom Metazoa; phylum Arthropoda; class Insecta; order Diptera; family Drosophilidae; genus Lordiphosa; species Lordiphosa collinella. The sequence goes on along the minus strand of JAEIFV010000286.1, from coordinate 238,431 downwards.
TGATAAAAAATTTTTTTTATAAATTTTCCACATAATTCTAAGTACCATAGTCGGGGGGCGGGGATGTAGGCGTGTTCGAATCATAAAATAAACAAAAATCGAAATTCTACTTTAATCTTAATAATTTATGTGCAAAAATTTAAATTCCTATCTTTCAATTTGAGGTTGATGCCAAAAAAAACGAAATAAAACCCATAGCGCAGAGATACAAACCGCTCGAGAAATAAGAACTGGTTCGGTTCTGTAGGTCATGGAGGTTGTACGCCGCCGGTTCAGTTTATAACACGGTTTATGGATCAATCCAAACCGCGGTTTCGGTTCGGTTCAGGTGGTTCACTCTTAATTTTCGAGCATTATATTTCTAAATCAGGAGCAGGCACATTGCTAACTCGTGTGCATAGGAAAAATCTAAAAACAATTTTTATTGTGGGGCGGGAGGGGGCGTGGCCAAAATTTGAAATAAACTTGATCTGCGTGGGGACAATAGGGGACTACATACAAAATTTGGTGGCTCTAGCTCTTCTAGTCTCCGAGATCTAGGTATTCATACAGACAGACGGACATGGCTATATCGACTCGGCTGTTGATGCTGATCAAGAATATATATACTGTTTTTTTTTTTTTTCATATTTTCTTCGTTTCCTTCTGCCTGTTACATATGTTTCGTTCGTATGAACACCTAGATAATGGTTATAAAGGTTATAAAAACGTTGCATATATTCACCTTTTTGGGCTTAATGCTCTTTCTCTTAATTGAAATAGACAAATAAATGCTAATTGTCCCTCCGAAGTAACTGGTATATCGAAGTCGGGCAGGACCGACTTTAACTTACGCTCTCGTTTTCGTTAGAATCGTTACTTCTTTTGTTACTTTAAACATAACCACTTTTTTATATATCTAAAGAGAATTATGGTTCTCAAGGTAACTTCAACTATTTATTGCTCTATTAAGATAAGACTTTAATCTAAAAATTAATAGTTGATAGTTCTACTTCCCTTCCTTCTGTTGTTTTCTCAATACAATAGCCCTCCCATTCACAAAAGGGCTGTGGGGATCTCTCGTAGGTGTTCCCATGCCAAAGGCAGAATAGAATGAGACACAGACACAACAAAGCAGTCAATTAAACGACAGTTGAACGGGCAATAAACAGCAAACGGTCACAAAACAATAAACGCTGATAAAAAGTTCATAGAAAACAAGTTTGACAACGTCATCTAGCAGCGGCAACCGGGCATGGGAACACAATTTTAATTGTAGAAAACGAGTAAATTTATAACTAGGCTTGAAAATGAAATCATATTCTAAATTGCATTGATTGAACGACTCCATTAGATCATGGAGCTATGGGAGGGATTATGTCATGGCAATCGGACAAATTTGCATGTCAAACGAGCAAACAAGTTCAATTACAAATTGATGTCTCCTGCCGAAGGCCACTAGTCCATTAGTTCTACTAATTCGACTAATTGTTAACTGCGGCCTCTGTGTTAACTCTTCATAGTTTTATATTTTCATCTCTGGCTAATTAGGCTCACATTTTCTGTGGGCGTTGCCTGCTGAACTTTAATTACCCCTTTCGGAGATCGGAGATTGGACTGCGGAGATGGGGAGTTTTTTTTTTTTTGTGCGGTATTAATAATATTTCTTTGGAAATGAAGTCGTTCTTGTGTTTGTATGGTTATCAGAGATGCCACACTTGAGATAGAGTCTGATATGCATGCAACTTAGATAATGGGAAAACAAGGTTGTGGGAACATTAGCTAATGGTAACCAATGGAGCAGATACGTCACTCGGAATACCTTTGTTGAGAGGTTTAAAAGTTGAAAACTTTAAATACTTTAAAGCAAAGAAGCTTGAGGAAGTGGAAGCCCTTAGTCCACTTCAGGAAAAAACTTTTAAACTTTCTTAAAACTCTTTTTGGAACCCCCTGTATCCAACTATCGCGTTTATCTTTCCCCCTTTATTTAAACTCTTGAGTTGAGATCCTTAAACTGCCTTCAACCAATTTTCTTCAAGTTTCTCTCTATTTGGAACACCCTGTATCCAACTATTAAATGCTTTCTGGCCTTCTTTCTTTCTTTTTAAACTCTTCTTTAGATCCTTAATCTTCTTTCAACCAATTTTCTTCAAGTTTCTATCTTTTGGAACACCCTGTATTCAACTATCAAATGCTTTTTACTTTCCTTCTTTCTTTAAACTCTTGAGTTAAGTTCCTTAATCTTCTTTCAACCAATTTTCTTCAAGTTTCTCTCTTTTGGAACACCCTGTGTCCCTTAAACGGTATCTTATTTCATGTAATTTGATCCAACTATCAAATGATATTTTCTTTCCTTCTTTCTCTAAACTCTTGAATTTATATCTTTAATCTTCTTTTAACCAATTTTCTTCAAGTTTCTCTCTATTTGGAACACCCTGTATCCAACTATCAAATGCTTTCTGGCTTTCCTTCTTTCTTCTTAAACTCTTGTTTAGATCCTTAATATTCTTTTAACTAATTTTCTTCAAGTTTCTCTCTTTTGGAACACCCTGTATCCAACTATCAAATGCTTTTATCTTTCCTTCTTTCTCTAAACTCTTGAGTTAAGTTTCTTAAACTCCTTTTAACCAATTTTCTTCAAGTTTCTCTCTTTTGGAACACCCTGTATCCATCTATCAAATGCTTTTTTCTTTCCTTCTTTCTTTAAACTCTTCAGTTAAGTTCCTTAATCTTCTTTTAATCAATTATCAAATGCTTTCTTTCTTTAAACTTGGATCCTTAATCTTCTTTCAACTAATTTTCTTCAAGTTTCTCTCCTTTAGGACACCCTGTATGGCCCATCAAATGGTTGCCTTCAATTAGGACTAAACTAAGGCTAATTCAAATCACCCAAAACACGATCTGACACGCCCTCATTTTGCATGTGCAACACATGAACTCTTGAACTTCCCGGCCAACACCCAGAAGACATTAAGATTGCCACAAACGATGGCCACTTTTTTGTTTTGTTTTAGCCAACTTCAACTGCCAAGTGCATGTCGCTCCCAATGCCAATGATGTTGATGATAATGACGCTCGCTGGCGGGGAAGGAAAAGGAAACACTACAAAAACGCAGAAACTTGTCAGACGGCAAAAGTAAAAGAAGAACAAGAGGCCAACGCTTGAGTGCATTTTCCAGGCCGACAACCCTTTGGGATGGATGATGATGCGTTTGTTTTTTTTTTCTATTTTCCAAAGGCGCAGAAACCGTTTTTGATTATGTTATAAGTTGAAGAAGATTGGCTGCCAAATGGCTACATTTTAAAAGTTATTTTTGGGGTTGATTTGCGTGCGTGCCACTGAACTTTGAACATATTGTAAACAGAGCAAAAAGCGGCCGGCAAGAGCTCTTGCTCTCTCGCTTTATGTGTGTTGTTGTTGTGGTCAGTGTCAGGGCTGGGCATGAGTAATGCGTGTAATATGCCCCAATGGAGGCCCATACATACACATAAGAATTGTGTCACCCACCACTCAAAATTGTAAGCACCTCATCAACCCCCTCCCTCATAACACTCCCCTCTTTGGTTATCGATTTTCTGCCAAGTGTAGAAAATGACAAAAACAAACGAAGATACCACAAAAAACTCACATACCCTGTGTACCTACTTGTTTTTTTTGTAGCTTCCAAATCGATTTTGTTTACAACTTCTAAAAGTCGTTTCCGGGTATGCAAAACCAATTTGGAGATCAGGCAACATTTCCCCAACCCCAAAGCATAATTTTTAGATTATTTTTTTATTATACGACAACGTGGGACTCGAGAATTCTTAGGAATTTAATAAGAATTGTTTAAATATTTAATTAATTCAACGAGAAAATGTTGAGGCCCATAAACAGTTCATTCAAGGCATAGTACTTAAGTTGTGCAATGTTTTTAGTAATTAAGTAGGGAATTTACGCATATATATTTGACTTTTCAAGCTTGAGCAATATAGCTCTGCGTTTAGTTAAAGGTAAAAAGTTACCAAAAGAAGTCATAAAACATAAGATTGATCATTCAGCCTGGAGCTACTACTTATCCACTCAATAGACCTCCAAATCTCTGGAATCAGTTCAACAGCTTTGCTTACAGTGTTTCCCTAAAACCGTACCGGAACATCAGTATTTCTGACTTAATATTTTAGACTAGCAAAGTTTACTGATAAAACAGAGATATTTGCTGGTATGGTTCTAGAGGAAAATTCCCTTTCCTAGGGTTAGCCTGTTTCAATGAACGCAGAATACCGATGCCCTGCGTCTTAAGCTATCTAAAAGATTTTCAATTGTATAGGACTGGTTCAAAAGGCTGAGTTTTTAGTATTATTAAATAAGATCAGCTACCTATCCATGAAACCAAAAGGAATAAACTCAGACTGTATACTCAGACTGTATATGATCAACAGCTCTCAGAGATGGCAAGAGCTATATAGGTTAGACATGTAAGGGACATAAACTACCTATAATTGGGAAATAAGAAAAAAAGGAAAGATCGAAGTGCTTTAAGAAATTAACATGATTACAGAATCGTTATCATAACAATTGCACAAGTATTTTAAGAATGTTGCAGTTCCTATAATCATTTTCACCGACTCTCCATAACATCGGACAATATTTGTACCTTTTTATACTCTGTACCAGAGGTACATAGAGTATATTAAGTTTGTGCAAAAGTAACAGCCAGAAAGAAACATCTCCGACCCTATCTCTATAAATATAAAAGAATTTGTCCTGACTGACTGACTGATTCACTGACTAAATGACTGATTAGCAATCATCTCACAGCGCAAACAGTAAGAGCTAGAGCGCTGAAATTTGGACAGGAATTTCCTTATGTGGTGAAAGTGCGTACTAAGACGGGGTCTTCGAAAATTCCACCCGGAAAAGTCGGAAAAGCTTCGGAAAAGGGTATATACGGCGGTGTCCCAGAAATCTCTTTCAACCAAATTCCAACCCAAACCAATTCTAGGTGTCCTAGTAATCTCTTTCGGTTGGTTTCAAACCCTCGTATTTTGTTGAGAGATTTTGGCAAACCAACCAATACACAAACCAGCCAATCCCTGTAGTTCAGCTGCACCGGTGCGTCGTTAACGATGTATCTAACTCTTCCTAGTGAGCGCTCGCTACCAGACCATTCACCAGCCAAGTATTTGCCTAACGAATTTTGTATGGAAGTGTCCGGAAAACGTACCGATCGGTACGACCTTGCATTACCAGTCGTTAGTGTGGTGATGGGTCTACACTATAGTTCAAGTACTAGACTAGCGCTATGATGCATTACCTGTCGTTAACGATGGACTGACGATCAGTAATGCATCAGGTCGTTAGGCCTGGTAGTGCCTTGACACCAGCTGAACTACAGGGATACACTACACACAGAAAAAAAGGTTTTCCTTAAATTTTAGGAAAATGGATTTTATTACCTAAAATGTAATTTTCAGGCAATAAATGCCTAAAATATAGGACATTTTACATAAAAAAATCTGGTTTTAGGTCAAAATTTTTTAGAAATCCCAATGGAATCCCTTAAAATAATTTCATTTTTACAAAGTTTTAGCATTTTGACGAGTAATGTAAATAAATTATGTATAATCAAATATATAAAAAGTCTTTATTGACTTCATATTTTTAACAAGATACCAAATTTCAAGTTCTTGGATTAAATAACTTCTGATATGGGCATTTCCATTCTGTCAAACAAGACGGTCGTACATAATCAAAGTGAAAAAAGTAAAAATAAAATGTAATTTCAATTTGTTTTTTACTTTATTATGTATATAGCTCCTAGCCAGCGATTTATTTAGTGCTAAAGTGAAGAGCAAGTGAATTCCTGTTTCAAAAATATTGGCAAATTATGAAGCGATTCGAACGTGACAAAAACAGAAGTGGTTTTCGAGCCCATCTGAATAAAGACAAATCTTAGCGAAACCTGACACAATTCTTAAGCCCAAATATTTTTTAATATTTTCTTAATGAATTGTCCTTTGAAATTTGTTTAGTTTGATTTGAAAATCTTGTGTACTTTTTTAAAAAAATATATATTTATGTGTGTCGATACGTGACATGTCGAACGCGACATTTTTTTCATCAAGATATTTAGGTGGTTTCTGTTTAAGGCAAAGCAAAAACTTAAAGTTAATTGCAATCACATACTAGTTTGTTATGGTCTCTTATGCATCGATTTTTAACTCTTTGTACCTCCAGAACAATTTTAGATATCAAAAGTCAATGTGATCCATAGGCACTTTTTTAAGAAAAAACGTGCAAAAAAACTATCAAAATGAGAAAAATGATGCTTGCGTGGCTGTGCGTTCAAAAATCTCGAAATGGGTTATGAAAAAATGTAACATAGGCTTACTTAAGTTTAATTTAATTGTTTACCTGGGAAAATATGATAAAACTTGGTGTTTTTAACTGCTTTTTATTTTTTGGTTTCGGTGGACCTTTCGGTGGAAATGCCCATATGAACAGATAATAGTCGAATGGCCCCAATTTAAACAAAAGCTCGAGACCAATTAATTCCGAATGAAGTTGCGCAAACTAGTTTTTTAATCTTCTTAAGTTATGCGCGTAGTTTGTGGGGAGAATATGTAGTTTTAGGATATTTGCAAATTCTGCAAAGTTTGGTCAATAATTGGCAGATGCAAAACTCAGTTATCATTTGGCAGAACTTAAGAAGTGGGACGATAAAATTGTGGAAGAATTTGTGAGTTTCCACTGTCTGGAAAAATTTTTCAGATATGTAATCTAAAACATCCTTTGTATTGTCTTATTACTTTAGGTTGATTTATATAATAGTCACACATTCTAAAATGCAATTATTAAATAATATTTAATGACTCAAATTTGATTTGAAAAAAACAAAACTAGTTCAATGGTACGGGTGTGACTAGCTGGAAGAGGCTGAGTTCGATCCGCCTCGGAACATCTAATGAAAAGTTCTATTCTTGATAAAACTTAAACCCAGTCCCGGTCTTTTGGTTTAGTAAGTGGGAAAAGTCTCAAACTCCGTCATTCATAAAGTAGTTTATCTTGCGAAAACTAGAAGCGCACAAGCCAAGGATTAAAGGAGCTCGGTTTGCCCTTTGGGTTGTGTCAAATCAGACATCTATATAGTATTCATCCCAAAGAAAAGTAAGGTCTAAAAGTTGTCTTTAGTGAGGAAAAACTTTTTTTGTTTTCTTTGTGAAAAAGAAAGCTGAAACAAAGGGATCAAGGTACAAAAAAATGTACGCTGCGGCTACGACGATAGAATCTAACTATTCCGTTTACCTTTTATTTTTGTTCAATTAAAATCTATAAAATCTGTGAGATCTGTTTGTTCATACGGACGGACAGACATGGCTATATCGACTCGGCTATTGATCAAGATCAAGATCAAGAATATACATATGTATATACTTTATAGGGTCGGAGATGCATCCTTCTTCCTGTTACATACTTTTGCACAAACTTAATATACTCTGTGTTCCTTTGGTACAGAGTATAAATTTTTTTGGGTTCGATTTGGTATGCTCTTTTAGGCATAGAGAAGCGAGAGGGGTTATTCGGTTAAGGTTAATTTAGAGGGTTCAGTCGAGTTTTAACTAAATATGGACTAATCCTAAAGGACAAGATGAGCAAAGAATTGATTCAGCCCTTAAGGATTATGTTAATTCCATTGAGGCCACAAAATACACTGCAGTTCATCATACCCCTGACTTTTCCAGGGTATTCCAAACTAAATACTCACGCATTGAGTAATTAGCAGAAGAAGAATTACTATCAAGAGGAAGATTTTGATAAACGGTTTAAGCAAAGGCAAGGGCAACAAATTTTACTAGCGAGAAAGAGACAGCATGATCAGTGCTTTGATAAGCCGGTAGGCCACTGAAGGGAGTGGGGGTGCGGAGTGGGGGCGGTGAGAGCATCAGCATCCCACATGACTGACACAGTTCTCTTTTCCTTAGTTTTTCACATAAACAAATTGAATTTAATTTGTTTAAAGAAAGACGGCGGCTGTTTCGGCTAAAAAAATAAGAACAAATAAGCTTTGTTGTTGCTAACATTTAGCACTTGTTTAAATTTGAGAGTTTGCTGAATTCGTCATTTGCACTGTCACCCAAAACCTTTTTTGCATTTTTATGCACAATTTGAGTTTTATTTTTTTTTACACATTTCGTTTGGACTCTCAGGTTTGTGAGTCATAAAGGAGCAGCAGCAGCAGCTCAAAAGGGCAAAGAGGAAAAAGCAGCAGCAGAGGAAGAGATCGAGTTGAGAGAGCGCATGTGTCAGAGAGAGTTAAAAAACCAGACCAGTAAAAGGACGTACAAGGAGGGGGGAGGGTTAAGTGCAGCGTCGTTGCTTCCACTATTTTCCTTTTTTTTTCTCGTCTATGTTAATTTTCACTATCCACAATTTCCTTTTGAGCGCTTTTCATTTTGTTGCTGCACGCGAAAATTTACAATTTGTAGTTGTTGCTGTTGTTGTTGCTTCGTTTTTAGTTTGAATGAACTGCACTTTTTGTGTTTTCTGCTCTACGCTTTTGACTTGAGCTTCGTTTACACACTTATTGTGGCTGTTGTTGTTGTTGTTGCTGCTGCACTTCTTTCAAGAAACCGTTACACTTGTGCAATTTACCTAAAAAGAACAACAACAACAGCGGCACAAATTTAATGACCCGTCTACACTTACACTATTGCACACACACACACACGCTAGCAATGCAACGGCAAGTGCACTGGGCGCAACGACGACACAAACGAATATTCACGTGCCCAAAAAAAGGCAATATATTTATTAATTTGATTAACAACAATTTACGGCGCGAACCCATGCAACTCTTTCGACGGACGCTAAAGAACTAACAAAGAGTATGAACCGCTATGAGGGGCCGAGAGAGCTGCCTCTCTCTCCCACCCCCCAACATACCAACGATGAAATAGCGTCGAATTGGAACGATGGAATGAGGAACACTGAAGCATTTTTTGATTTTGAATTTTTACCTTAATTAACAATAAAATCAAACATCTTTAAAAGCTATATTGTTTAAAAATTCATAAACTTTTGTTTTAAATAACTTGTGGGCGAATTCATGCAATGCAGGTACCAAATAATTCAAGTTGAAAAATCACCTACTCACATTTTTGGGTCAGATCTCCGCTCACAGAGTCTGGACCAACATGCACGGTATATCAACTTAAAGGACACATATTCAAAAACATATCCTCAAAAAATTGATCAAAATTAATCCATACGTTTTCGAGCAATTCGCTTATCAGTGGGCACACCTTGGCTAGGTCTCACAACTGATAAGGCCTATGCGCTGGTTCACATCCGGAACCAGTGAGGTGAACTAGCCAAGCTGCAGGGTTTCCACTATTCGACGCTAACTTTTTTTAAGCTTGCACCGACATGCACGGTATCCTCAGCTATTAATTAGGCCCTAATTAGTATTCCCACTAACTTTCATCTAAATCTATCCAGAAAATGTGAGAAGGTGATTTTTCAACTTGAATTATTTGGTACCTGCATTGCATGAATTCGCCCACAAGTTATTTAAAACAAAAGTTTATGAATTTCTAAACAATATTGCATTTAAAGATGTTTGATTTTATTGTTTATTAAGGTAAAAATTCAAAAACAAAAATGCTTCAGTGTTCCACATTCCATCATTCCAATTCGACGCTATTTCTTGGATTCTATTTTGACGGAGATGTGATAACACAGAGCAGAGAAAGAAGCAGAGACTTAACATGGCAGTATTTGAGTTAACAGAACCAGTATTTGAGCATTAGCAGAGCGCCAAAATTCAAATTCAAAAACCGAAGTAAAATGATTGATCGCGCGAAACGAGATGAATTATAATTTTATTTAATTCAACTTTTTAGGAATTTTTATTAAATTCGTGACGTGATCAATTTTAGTATTAGTTAACAGAATTAATGCCTGATCATAAAAATACTAAAAAAACTCAATTGATTTTAAGTTTATTCGACCAAAATTGCTTTCCAAATCCAAATCAATATATTTATGTTATAGGGGCGTTTCCGCTTTCGTCGGAAATCCCCGTTTTCCCTAAATCTGCGCGAAAAGATATTTTTTTTACATTTTTGAAGGTAAGTCAGTCCGAAATCGTTTCAAAAACTGATTTATGTTCTTGGATCGCCCTTTTTTTTAACCCTATTTCAAGCTACAAAGACCTGCTTTGAGTATATCGTCCCGTTTAACTCTTAACTCTTTAATAATGACGCTACTTCAAAATCCGAAAATATGACTTTCTGAGCCATATTTTCGGATTTTTGGAAGTTGCCTCAAGTGCGAAATGATGTTAAAATCTTCTTTCTGTTAAAGCATCGCCCTTAATTCCACCGATTCTTAACCCCTTAAGCCCGTTCTTAAGTCTCACATTCTGAAATGTCCTTATATCTGTTCGAAAATCATACGGTAGACGCTAAGTCCTGCTGATAAACCGACCCGCAAAGACGTCTCGAAAGTGTTGAACCGATTCGAAAACCAAAAATCAAAACGGTTCGGTTCGATTAAATGACGAGTTTTAAAACGTAAAAATTTTGGTAATTTTATCGTGCCTAACAGAGAACTGCAACGAGCATCAGAAACATTCGCTCACCCGTCTTTAAATGCTTTAGCGTAACTGTTGAGCTTTTCAAACGGCATAAGCAAACAAAAGTCGAGAAAGGTTCGGGAAATATGAACGATGTCTAAAAACGACTCTTTAAAAAAGAGTCTCGGCTAGGGTACCATTTTCTCCCGACATAAGTATCATTTATGATCACAAAGCGAGCGCATTTATAAGTATTTTATCAGAGCGAGGACTCGAAAAAGACATAAATATGATAAAAAATTTCATAAAATGTTTGCTGGGATGTCACTATATGAATTGCCATAACAGCAGCTATTTGTTCACTGTTAACTGTTAACAGATAACAGCCACTCATCTCTGTTAACCAACACTGTTTCATATTTCTGTGTGTGTATGTAGTTTTAGTGTGGCAAGTTTTAGTGTCGCTCGTGTGTGTGTGTTGTGGATGGTTTGTGGATGTTGGTGGCGCTGCAAGTTGGCTGGACAATTCAATTGCAAAATAATAATATTTGCATTTCTTTAAATAAGTAAAAACCAGCATAGTATGTCGTCTCTGCAGTACTCCTGTTACGATGAGTTACCGTTAGAGGTGAGGAAGGCAATCAATCAAATGCGTCGCGTGATTCCCACGCTCTGTTCTGTATCTATTTTTGGTCACCCGAGTCAGCTGACACTCTCGATTTATTCCACCCCTGTCCTTCTTCTAGATTGTTTCGCAAATCTTCAGTTATTTGGGCTACACCGATTTGCAGTCGGCGGGCGCCACCTGCTCTCGCTGGCACTCCGCTCTGGATCAGTGGGAGTTCAATGACCGGACTCGGGTTTGCTTCTCCAAGGTGGTGCTTTCCGATCATCAGAGTCCTGCCCTGGATTTGATTCGTTGCGAGCGTAGTTTTCGGCATTTCCTGTTCGAGGATGTGACTTTGGGTCAGGTGCAGGCACTCATGACCCACATAGGACGAACAGCCCTGAGTCTCACCCTGGACAATGTGGACCTGAATGATAAGCAATTCTATGGGATATTACGCCAGCTGCCGCATCTACAGACGCTCGCCCTGAAGCGTTGCCTGCCGCTGTTCATGTCTGGCACCTTCCTGGACAACCAAACCACCGACTGCTTGAATGAGCTGACCCTGCATTTGGCGGGCATCCGAGAGTTGACCCTGTGCGAGAATCAATACCTAACCGATGCCATACTCCTCCGCTTGACCTCGTTCATGCCCGGTCTGGAGGGTATCAACATGTCCGGCTGTCACATAGCCTTCCACAATGCCATCCACCGACGCTTCTATCCGAATGCCAATCCGCATGAGATACTGGGAACACCCAGTGAGTCTGTGCTGACCTTTAAGTTTATACTGAATGTGCTCACCCAGCAGAAGAGGACTCTCCGCTCGCTGGACTTTAGTCACACTTTGATTGGGCAATCGCTGTTGGCCCTGTCCGAGTTGAATTTGCAATTGGAGCATTTGTTTTTGGCCGGTTGCAGGCAACTGAATGCCTCGACCATGCGCAACTTTCTGGCCCACCAATCCCAGTTGACCGTTCTGGATCTGTCGGCCACCGTTTGTGTGAATGATGACCTACTGTTGGCCTTGACACAAACCAATGCCCAGCTCAAGCAGCTGAAGATCAATGGCTGCCCGAATTTGACCAATGTGGGTGCCGCACATCTGTATCGTTTGAAGCATTTGGAACGCTTGGACTTGGCCAATTGTGATGGCATTACTAGCCAAGGCATTACCGAGGGTGTGGCCCGGGAGGAGAATAATGTTTTGTTGGAACTGAATGTTTCTTACTTGCAAATCTGTGAGGAGTGCATCAAGTCGATTGCCAGCAATCTGCGTTCCCTGAGGGTATTGCAATTGAATCATTGTGTCAATGGAGTCACCGATGAGGCCGTACAGTGTGTGATCGGACAGTTGCGTTGGCTGCGCGAACTTTCGCTGGAGAACTGCTGTCGGGTAAGCTGGGGTTAACTTTAGTTCAGAAAGCTGGCTAATCTCTGATCATTTGAGCAGGAAACTCAAATCATTTAATAACAACTGGATTTGGTTTGGGCACATTTCTTTGGATTTATTTGAGATTTTGTATTTCTGTTTTGGCCTAATTCAGGACTATTCAGGTGCTCGATTCTGTCTTATCAAATCCCTGCCAAGTACTTGCTGTGTTAAAATCTTTAGGTGATCTTTTTGAGATATCCAAAATCTTGCTCTTTCATTAATGAGGAATACTTTGTTCTTTTAGACCTGGGTAAACTAAACTGAATGTGAAAAATGATTCTTTGGAACCTGTATTTTACCTTAAACAAACTACTTTTTCCCCAATTTATTTGGCGACCTTTCTACCTCGAAGTCCAAAGAAGAATCACTCTTCCAAGCCGATATTACTTCGGTCTCAGTAGGAAGTTGAAGATTAAAACCCTCTCAAAAAACAAAGTCGCTTATCCCCCAGTCCGCTATACGGCGCAGAAGATGGACATTAACAGCAGTGGCGTGCCGGAGAAAAGTCCTTCAGAGATCTCAGAATGGTTAGAGATAGAGGTTTGACATCTATGGGACATAAACTTTTATATTCGGCAGATCAGTTTATTGTCAATTTTCGCCCGCCCCCTCCCCCCTAAACTGGAAAAATGTTGAATGGATGGGCGCACTTCCTACGGAGTATGTTATAGTCGGGCTTGACGGGTTTCTTTCTTGTTTTTTAGTTAACCAAAAACCTCGTCCAAGTCTTTGTAAATTGTATCTAGAAGACCTGTCCAAAATATCATAAAGATCGGTTGAGTAGTTCTCGAGAAATCTTGACAACCGACTTTGAATTTACCCAAAATCAGACCCAGAAGTAACTTTACCGGTCTTATATTCGAATAACTGAATGGAGGTAAATCTATCAAAGTCCGGAATTATGGTCTTCAGGAAAGGTGGTAGATTGGCAGCGATGGAGAGGTGGACATATAAAGGAGAACTCATAAAGATTTCACCCGAATTCATCTACCTAGGAGTTATATTCAACCCACCAGTGTCCTTTAAAAACATGTTATGAACCGCAACAATCAAGCCAAAACCAGTATGAATATGACATGGAACGCGATATAAGCATAAATACCAAATGGAAGCTGTTTAAGGCAGTATGTCGAGCTGTTCAAACCTATGGAGCACAAGTCTGGGGTTGCAAGCACTTTGATGAAGTGGACATGCTTCAAGTTCTATTCCTTAAGAAAGTTCTGCATTTACCAACAAGCACTCCGAACTATGCACTGGCACTAGAAACTGGCCTGAACGATGCACATCTATATTCTCTAGATCTGCAACTAGGCTACATAGGAAAAGTTATAACTTCTGGAGTCAGATGACAACGTTTTTTGGACTACTGGGATGGAAGATTTGTGTATGCCTTTGGGATTCGACTGGCGTAGCGCTATGCACGCATACAATAGAACAATTTTCGCGCCACCTTACTCAACACACTTAAATACAAGGCCTTAAGGGAACGAACCCACCGACAAAGCACTAGGGCACCTCAAGGATTTACAATTATCTTGACCACACAGTCTCAAATAAATATCTGTATCTGTCAGCAGACAAAATCCCTTGGTTCTTAAAAGCAATCACAAGTATAGTATCTCTTTTCCTCTCTTAAAAAAACGAAAAAAATGAAATATTTTTTTTTTTTTTTATAACCCTAAATGGAGTGGATTTGATTTTTCTATATCGGGGTAGCCCCCTTGGTGTGAGGTGTTCAAAATAAAAAAAAAAAAAAAGAAAAATTTTGGGAAAACTAGTAAACATTTAGGAGCAAAATTAACTTATCGGACGGAAATTCTGCAGACACTTACCGGCACTTGAGTCAGCATGGGCAGAAGTCTGTGCATTGCACTGAGGAACGATCTGGTATCTGGGGACGACCTGGGCAGCCTGGTGTAGTAGTTCAGTGTAGTGTAAGACGAACTGCTCATGGCCGACAGACGGATTGAGATATCCATGTCGGTCACATAAAAATACAGATTGTACACATATCGACTAAGGCTTGATGGATTCCTTGTAACTTGTTTTGTACTTCTACTAACTGACTACCTCAAATTGGGTCGTAAACCATCTAAAAAACACTAAGATCTGCCTATAACTTCGTTATATATCGACTTAGGTTAATGAAAATGTGTTTGAATGATTCCTTGGGACCTTTTAGATATCGATTATTCCGAAAATCGGGTCGATAAGTAACTTTTCCAAAATTCATTGATGCGCATGAGCTGTTAAGAAGTGTTTCTATTTATATACAGGGCGGCTGATGAATATTGCTACATTATGAAAGTCAAATTACTTTTTTTTCAGTGTATGAAATTCATTTTTCTTTTATTCATGCTAAAGCTCTTTAAATTTTATTAAATATAGCTTAATTAGATCTAAAAATAATTGAATTTAAATGCCCCCTGCTCGTTGATGCATGTGCGGCATCTTATCAAAAAGTTGTTCATTACTGCTTGGAGAGTTGACACAGGAATAGCCGCAATTGTTGCTCGAATGGATTGCTTTAGTTCATTCAAATTTGTCGGTTTTGTTTTGTAGTCTTCCTGTTTGCAATAACCTTACAAGAAAAAGTCAGGTGCAGTATCCTAGGGGCCAACGGAATGTGAATTTTCTGGTTATCAGCTTATTGGGAAATTTTCATCGCAATTCTGCCATAACCGGCTGGGCTATGTGAGGAGTTGCACCATCTTGCTGAAGCCACACAGACTTGAAAGGAATTCTCTTTTGGCGTAATTCTGGATAGAAAAACTCTCTCAACATGCTCAAGTAACGGTTTCCAGTAACAGTAACGGTGTGACCGCTTTCTTCGAAGAAGAAGGGCCCGACAATGCAGCGTGATGAAACTGCACACCACACTATGACACGAAGTGGATGCAATTCCGTCTCATGGAGTATCTGTGGGTTGGAAGCACTCCATATTCGACAATTTTGTTTGTTTTTGTTGCAGTTTAAGTCGAAATGGGCCTCGTCAGACACAAAAAGAGTTCAACATGTTCTCCCCCCCCCCACCATTTAAAGCATCTTGCTGGCAAAACTACAAGCAAATCGGCAAGTCTGCTGCGTTCAGATTGTTGGCCATTTGAATTTTGTATAGGAATAAGTTCAAATCATTGTGCATAATTGACTGCAATGACTGTTTACTTATACCCATTTGAGCAGATGTTTAACTTTAAACTCTTGGATAGAAAAAATTTTTTCCTTTTTTTTTTTGGGAGCATTCATCAGCCACCCTGTATAATACTGTAAGAATACTGTAAGGACAGAGCCTTAATTTAAAAAACAAAAATTTGGGGAAGCTGCTGTTTAACTTCTCTCTGGATTAATGACAACTGACCAAAAAGTTGTCCAAAATGAAAAAAATAAGTTGCTACTGCCTTATTTAGTTGGAGCTTCTTAAGCCTGAAGCTTTAAATGGATAAGTTTCACAGCAAATTTGGTTAGCTTTTGCTACATTTTATATCCATTAGTTCGGTACCAACTCCCATTTCCACCAACATAAAGCACATGCGCATACTGAATTGATCTATTGATACCTTAACTCATCCCAGATTCTTATCAATCTTTTAAGTAATTAATGTGATGTCAACCCTTATTATACTTCAATACATTTAGTTTTAGTCGGAAATTCATTTCGAAAGCAACATGCACTCCAGACTGCGCCTGGCTCTAAAAATTTGCTACTATCAGCTGCTTTCCTTTGGTTTAGTAGCCACCACTTTCAATTTTCAAAACACTTCCTGTATTCTCATTGCTCAGCGTGTACCCCGTTGCTATCTGCTTTATAGTTTACTAATGACGGGACTTCTCCTGGTAGAGCTACCTTACCTTATACCCAGAGATGTATTTGATGGCTATATGAAGTACAACATAGTGCTCCAATGGAGTTTTATTGTGGTCTTGGCTTTGCGTGTGGTGGCCATTTTGGGTTGTTATGCTGCCGTTTGGCTGCAACGGCAGAGCATCAGACAGTTCTATGTGGATTTTTATGCTCATTATATAAAATATGACTCCTTTTTGAAGCAACTCATTGACCCAAAAGTCTTGGAACAGCTACAGAAATCGCTGGCACATCTCTGGTGCCTTAAAATGTGTGTCAACTATGGCACCTTGTTCTGCTCCATTGTGGTCCAATGTCAACTGATGAACATAACCAATATGAACAATCTAGTGGTGCTACTAGTGCGTATTTCTCATATGTTGCTGCTAATGGTGGCCAAAATTGGTTTCTACACACTTCTCCTAATGCTTGATCATCAATTTCAATCAGTTCAATTGGCTGTGAATAACTTACGTAAGCGGAAAATTCTAGCAAAAGATTTACGTAAACTGGCGGCCATTCATGGCGAGAGTTTTGAACTAGCCAGACGACTTTTTGACATCTATGATGTGGCCAATGCCACCATGTTTGCCAATATGTTTGCTGCCAGTGTGCATATACTTTATCTGGCCGTGCAATATGGCAATAATACGGTCAAGTCTGATATTTGGGGTATACTGTTTGGCAATGGTGTGATCTTGGGTAATCTGTGGAGCTCGGCGCTTCTCATGAATATGGTGGATAGTGTGGGGAGTTCCTGCAATGATGTTGCTCAACTCTTACGACAATTTTCCCAGCTGAAAGTAGAGCACGAGTGTGAGAAAGAGGTGTGTATTTGAGTGTATATACAGTAACTGATCTTTGATCAAATTTTGTGATTACTTTTTTCTAGCTGGAATTGTTTTCAAATAGTGTGAGAAACAAACGCTTGATCTACAAAATCTGCGGCTGTGTGGAGCTCAATAAATCCACCTGTCTAAACTATTTGGGATCGGTTCTCTATCATGTCATTGTACTAGTACAATTCGACTTGAAGCCGCTGCCCAAAGGAACTAACGCATCTACAAAGAAATGAAATGA
Source organism: Lordiphosa collinella (assembly GCA_018904265.1). Taxonomy (NCBI): domain Eukaryota; kingdom Metazoa; phylum Arthropoda; class Insecta; order Diptera; family Drosophilidae; genus Lordiphosa; species Lordiphosa collinella. The sequence continues at coordinate 220,930 of JAEIFV010000286.1, read as the reverse complement.
TAATTATGATCTAGCTCGATTAAGAAACTATATGAATTTCTGAAGTAGCAATTATAAAACAGCTGACAAAATCCCATTTTGTTGTTATTTTTTTCTGTGTAGCAAAAAAACGTCAAGGTGCTTGCCTTGATGCGCGGAATGCGACTGACTGAAACTATTTTGCTAACAACCCACTGTCTTTCCCTCTTTCAGCTAACAGACGCTGCTCTGACCGGCATCAATATAGCCAAATTGGAATTGAAGGGATCTCCCAATTCTTCAATGGAAACTTTTCACCCACCACTTAATCACACCCTGGCGGAACGTGATAGCTTTGCGGGCTCCTTGCAGTCCATCAAGATTTCACTGCGCAGCAAGGCCGAGGAGGAAATTGTACGCGATGCTCGACGCAAACAGGCCATGTTTGCCGCCTATGAAATGAATCTAATCAATGAGGAGGATTTCGAGGGTCACAATATACAACAGTTGCGTGGCTTGCGTTCGCTCAACCTACGTGGCTGCAACAAGATAAGCGATGTCTCCTTGAAATACGGTCTTAAGCACATTGAGCTGCGACGTCTTTTGCTAGCGAATTGTCAACAGATTTCACTTATAGGCATGGAGGCTTTGGCCAATAACTGTCCCTCGCTCGAGGAACTTGATCTATCGGATTGCTATAACATCAATGACAAGACCATACAAGTTGTCACCACCAAACTGCGTCGTTTGAGGGCCTTGCATATCAGCGGCTGCAGCCAGTTGACGGAACATACTCTAGATGCCATCATAGTCAACTGCAATTGCCTGCAGACTTTGTCCATTTACCGTTGTCGTCGCATGTACACGGACATTGAGGAGCGCTTGTCGGGAGTGCGCACGCTGCGCCATCTCAACATGGACAACTTGACCAGCATTGACAATGCCGAGTTCTTTCGCTTGAAGAAGCGTTTAGATTACTGATATTTTGCGGCAATTTTTGTTGTGCTCGTTTTATATTATTTTCAATTGTACAATTTTCGCTAGTCCCCCCCCCAGTTTAAGCATAAAGATGAGAGGCTATCTAACCGAAGAGGAGATACAAATTTATATATGTATACCAATTCAATGTAAATCAATGTCCAATTCGGTTATGTTCTGGTACCATTTCGACATGTAGCTGTGATTTTTTATGAAATACAATTTGTACTTTAAGTATGAAGGAAATGTCTGTATTATGTGATGAGTTGCCTAATTTATAACTAATTTGTTATCGCGTTAAGTGTTAAAAACAAAAAGATCATATTTACCCGCTCTTGCTGTCTAGTTTTGATCAAGAGTCAACCAAAAATGAAATGAAAATGTCTATTCACATTCAAATATAGTACATAACGTTTAAGAGTGTTTCGATTCTGAATGTCCATTTTAGAAATAACATTTAACAAACAAGAATTAAAAACGAAGCTTTGATGTGAAACCAAAGAAAGTGATTACGAATTCATTTAGTTTTCTTCTACAGTTTAAGTTTTAGAATTGATTGTGATACCCTCAAGAAAAACACAGCAACCAGACTACGGGAGAGGAACAATGCACTCAAGATCATTGCTGGAAGCTCCTAGAATATGCTGCTTCAAGGCCATAGGCATAGATCAACAGTGAAACGCACTTGTCACATTCATAAGAAAATCAATCGTGTCCACAGTAACCAGTCCAAGCAGTTTCTGGTAAACGGCCTTCAAAGTTCCTCTGCAGTTAATTAACTAAAATGCAAAAAATTCAATTCAAAGTTTGGGAAACTCCTGATTTCTCAGCAGCTGTTTATCTAGCTAGGATACCACCGCACATGACATTTCTATTCTCTTCTTTCGAAAATGCTGAACTGAACGGAAAACCACAATGAAACAAGGTAAGATTTAGATCATTGACGAGATTTAAGATTGGAATTGAAATTTTGGTAATTTTTATAGATTCCCTTAGATCTATCCGACTTTCGGTAAAATTACATTTCGAATTGATCCTTAGCGAGGCCGGATGGAATGATTTGTCAACCTTTTGAAAAAATGTCATACCGTAAATCTTCTGCAATACACCATTCCTCAGACTGCATTTCTTTATTGAAAGTTGCTAATTAATTTGTGTTAGTTTCCCGTTGCCTCAAAGGGACGATATTCTCCAACTAAATCCAACTTTTGCCGAGGGTATACAGGAAAATTCCTGTTCGATATTTTGCTTTTGTGAGGAGCAATGTACAAATTCATTTCGTTCGATTTAGCAATCCGAAATATTGTTTCTGTGCTGTGCGCATGGCAACAACGGGACGCAAGAAGCCGATGCAAAAAAAAAAAAACCAAGGCGCATGGCAACAACGGGACCCGAGAGACCAGTGCAAAACCAATGCGCAGCCGAGGTGAGTCTGGGAAGCCTATAAAGAGGGATGTCGTTGCTAGGGACTGAGTTCGTTACGTGAAAGCCAGAGTGCGAGTCAGTTTAACCCGAGTGTTTAGTCCCCAGTGCGCGGTTTACAAGCGAGTGCGATTTCCCAACGCGAGTGAAGGCGAGCCAGGAGTACATCGAGGAACGCCCAGGAACCAAGGAGCCATATACTGACAGGTTACCATAGAGTCGGACAAGGTTCACGAGTGCCGGCGGACTATGTGAAATTGACCAGTGAAGCCAGGACGAATCGTGTAGCCAACGTGATTGGTATAAGTAAAGTAAAGTAAAATCGGCTTGTCAAGATGACAACAGCCCCAAGGGGCCAAAGCCGAGCCTCTCTCAATCTCTTGGCTTGTGCGCTTCTAATTTTAGCACAAGAGAAAGGGACCTACAGTTTAACGCCGAATCCGAACGGCAGTTTTTGAGAGGCTTTTCATGGCTAATTACTGCAATGCTGGCGCCAACAGCAAGAGGTGTGGCCGGGTGTAAAGTTTTTATTCAAAGAAAAAAACTTTTCATTAGATGTTCCGAGGCGGGATCGAACCCACGACCTCATGCTCAGCAGTCGCGCACACTAACCGCTGAGCCACTCCGGCCACTAATAAGTTCAGAGGGGCAAATCTACACCTACCCGAAAGGAGCTGTGCGGTTCCTAAAACGAGAGCCGACGAGTTGTGCGACTTTGCCAACGTGTCAGGGCGAATCGTGGTGCCAGCGGTGTCTGTAGGCAACTAGGCGAGCCAGCCGTAGTAAAGTTTAAGCACAAGGCAAAGTCAATATAGCGTGTAAGCCGTAAGATAAGTCCTAGTTCTGTAAGCAATCCGTAGTTGTCAATAGGATTTTAAGGCCAATAAACCGGCAAGAAACAAAATCTAAACTGTCTTCTCATTCCAATACCAATTCCACAATTATAAATTTGTTGGAGCGATCCACGACTGCCCTGAGCAGAAGCCGGCCGAATAAAAGGTTCGTTACAGTGCATGCCCTGGTTGAAGACAATCCCATCGAATAATGCATTGGTATACCGTTGCAGAGGGTATTATAAAATTGTCAGAATGTTTGTAACGCATTGAAAGAAGCATCTCCGACCACATAAAGTATATATATTCTTGATCAGCACGACGAGCCCAGTTGATTTAGCCCTGTCCGTCTGTCCTTCTATCCGTCTGTCTGTTTCTATGCTATCTCCTCCGTCAGTTTGAAAGCTATCTTTACCAAACTTTGCACGAAGTCTTTTGGTACAAATACGCTGCACATTTGTCGGGACCGGCCGGATCTTATGACTATAGCATAAAGCTGTCATAGGAACGATCGGTCGAAAACTAGTCTTAGTGAGAAAAACTTTTTTGTTTTTAATGGAAACGACTCCAAAATACGAATTTTTTAGTTTACTATGCTTCTCCATGATTCCACCAAATTTGGTCGAAATCGGACATCTATATAGTATAGCTGACATAGAAAAGTATAGTCCGAAAAGAAGTCTTAGTAAGAAAAACTTTTTTGATTTCAATAAAAATGTCCTCAAAACTAGCATTTATTTGTTTTATGTGCTGCCACACAATTCTACAAAGTTTGGTTAAAATCGGATGACTATAGCATATAGCTGCCATAGGAACGATCGGTCGAAAAACTAGTTCTAGTGAGAAAAACTTTTTTGTTTTTAATGAAAACGTCCTTATCATTGGCACACACTTATTTTATATACTTTTACACAATTCCACAAAGTTTGGTCGAAATCGGATGACTATAGCATATAGCTCCCATAGGAACGATCGGTCAAAAAACTAGTTCTAGTGAGAAAAACTTTTTTGTTTTTAATGAAAACGTCCTTATCATTGGCACACACTTATTTTATATACTTTTACACAATTCTACAAAGTTTGGTCGAAATCGGATGACTATAGCATATAGCTCCCATAGGAACGATCGGTCGAAAAACTAGTTCTAGTGAGAAAAACTTTTTTGTTTTTAATGAAAACGTCCTTATCATTGGCATACACTTATTTTATATATTTTTACACAATTCTACAAAGTTTGGTCGAAATCGGATGACTATAGCATATAGCTCCCATAGGAACGATCGGTCGAAAAACTAGTTCGAGTGAGAAAAACTTTTTTGTTTTTAATGAAAACGTCCTTTTTATTGGCATACTCTTATTTTATATACTTTAACACATTTCTACAAAGTTTTATCAAAATCGGATGACTATAGCATATAGCTGCAGTATGAATGGTCGGTCGAAAAAGAAGTTCTAGTGAGAAAAACTTTTTTGTTTTAAATGGGATCGCCTCCAAATTTCGTAATTAACAGTGTATTATGCTTTTCCATGATTTCACCAAGTTTGGTCGAAATCAGACATCTATATAGTATAGATCCCATAGAAAAGTAAGGTCAAAAAAGTAGTCTTAGTTAGAAAAACTTTTTTGTCTTCAATGGAAGCTGCAAGGGTATACAAAACTTCGGCCGAGCCGAAGTTAACTTTCCCCTATTTTTTTTTTAATTGGGATCGCCTCAAATTTGTATAACAGTTTTATCTTTTCCATGATTCTAAGTTGTGAAACGGCTTATAGTGAAGCTCCATGAAAAGTAAGGTAAAAGTAGTCTTATTTTGAAAAACAAACTGGGTTACAAATTTAGACTGACTTCATGTAATGGGACATTTATACAGGTACTAAGGATCTTAAAGCTATTCAAATGTTGTTAAGGAAAAAATTTTGCAAGTGAGCGAAAATTCACTTTATTAATGAATTTGTTCGGAAATGATAAATCAAGAGAACCAGTTAGTTCCAAACACCATTTAACTGTGGGAACCACTGAATCAACCTTCTGATCTTCAAACCAAGTCATGTAGAAGTGAGACCAGGCGTTTAGTTCGAAAATGAGGCCACTGAATTAAATTGAGGACCCAAAAATGCGTGGGGATCATGCTTAAACCTCGTCCCAATCCCAAGTTTACTATTTAATCTAGGCCAGAGTGGTTACGCGCCCACTTCTGCTCTGTCCTCAATAGAGTGACCGTACCACAAAAGATTCTGAGTAGTTTACGCTGAAATATTCGAAGTCTGACGATGCGTAGATTAGATTGAAGAAAATTTCACAACACCAGCAAATGTTAAAAATGAATAGCTTTATTTTCAAAGTGAGTGTTAAAAACGTGCTAGAATCGTCATAGTGTGTATTTCCTTTCTTTTTTTTTGTTTTTTTGAAAAAGTTCATCCTATTTACTTAAATTACAAAAAGATTGTTTTTAAATCGCTTTAACCGCCGCCACCACCGCCAGACAGTTCATCCTCATATTGCTTTCGGAAACAGTCACCCACCGGGAAGAAGTCCCAGCTGCGTTGCTGATACATATTCCAAACGTACGTCTCCTGGCCCGTATATTCCGTGTCCGGTTTATTAATCAAATGCATCAGGAAGAACATATAATTGGCCAGGTTATGCTCCTTCTGGACGTGCGTATCAAAACCATGCGGTACTATGTCAAAGAAATCTTTGCCCATGCCACATATAAAGCAATTGGACTCCATGTTATCCTTCACCGACTCCAACTGATCACGCAGCTCTCCAAAGGCGTCGATGATCAAACCCTGGATAATGGCCAGTAGGATAATAATGACAAAGAAGAAGAAGGTAATGTCGAAAATAATGCGATACACCTCATAGTCATCGCCATCGGGATCACCAATCTCATCACCAATACCACCACCGGCACGCACTCCTTTGTACAAATGAAAGACGAAACAGGTAAACATATCGTGACATTTCTTGTCGACTTCCTCATCCTCCTCTTGTATGTAGAACTTGCGGAAGAAGTTGAAGGCAATCACGGTGTAGATGTAGACAATAATGGTGAGCAGCATGACGGTGAGTACCAGTTGTTTGCCATTGTGCGTGACGGACTGTAGAATGGTGCGTAAAGTCTTAAAGCCCACGGCCACATCCAGTAAATGGGCGGCAAAGAAGAAGTTGTTAAAGTTACCCATAACGGAGAAACTAAAGTACCATAAAGAGTAAAGGAAAGCATTGTCTGTAAAGGTCACACCGGCCTTCCACACCTGATAGCGCCAGTCTATGTTCATGATGTACTTCAAGATGCCAGTCTTCTCGCTTTCCTGTGCCGCAAAGGCAGTCTTCTCCATGCCCAGCAGATTGGAAATGGAATCAAAGTCATACGTTTCGCTATACTTCTGTCGCACCTTCTTCTTGACAAACTTATCCCAGTAGTTGACGGGGAAACTCTTGGCCGAGATGACCAACTTATCCCAATGCGATTTGAAGTCATCATCCTCGGGCTGTTCGGCTATGAAGAGACCTTCAAACTCCAAGCGACGTGCTATTTCCTTTTCACGCTTGAATATGGCCAAAGGAACCTTTAGATGATAGTAGGCAATGAGCATGGCCAGTGAGACCAGGGAATGGAGCAGGGCGGAGATACGTAAAACATGTTCCATATAGAAGAAATCCTCATCCACATGCACCAGTTCGGGTATGTCATCGTCCATTTCTTCGCCATCGCCTGAACCGCCATCGCCTGAACCCACACCCAAACCAGAACCCATTTCAGCACCTGCACCCGAACCCGAGCCCAGTATGAGCTCTTCCTCACCCGAACTTTCGGGTTCTTCATTAAACGAGGTCACCTTGTAGAAGAGCAGCATAAAGTTGATACTAAAAGCCAAGACCAGAGCCACATATTTCAGATTATAAAAGTTGCGGGCCAAAAAGCTGACCGCCCGATGGGTGTACTGGGAGAAGTCGATCTGATGTACGGCCGGTGTCTCCTGTGGAGCCGAAGCAGACTTCTTAGACTCTGCCTCAATGGAAGCCATGGCTGCCTCTTGAGCCTTCTGTGCCTCCTGACGCTCCTGGGCCGCCTTCTTAGCCGCCTCGCCGCCTAAAAGATCCACTATAGAAATAGGTTCCGGTTGTGGTTCCGCACCTTCCAAACCCTCAGCCGAGGCTGCAGTGCCATCTTCTGGACTCGATTCACCGCCCTCTTCCATGCTAGAATTGGCTGGGGACTCATGTACCACCACCTTATACATGCCATTTTCCTCTTTGTTAATGTCCAGTCCAAAGGCCTGCACCGTACCCGGCGGTTCTTCCAGCGGTAACGGCGGCAAGGCTCTACCAAACGTCTCCTCCTCCAACGGTGGTTCCTCTTCCTGTTCCGGCGCCGGTCCACGCATCAGATTCAACAATATGCCAAAGATGTAGCGCACCACACAGTAGTGTGCATAGCCCGTGTAGTAGAACATGTAGAATATAATCCTGAAGAAGCCCATTATCAATTCTGGTATGGATTTGGTTTGCATCACGCCAATCTGATGTTTGATATTCGCGGGACTGAGCATATGCACTCCAAACTTCAGTCCCTCCTTGACAGCTGTTATGGTGCGTCTTATGGGATCACGAGCTGCTCTCTCCTCCTCCTCTTCGCTCATGTAGGAACTATAGGCCGTGTCTCTTTTCACATTGCCGCCACCATCATCGGTGGTCATCAGACCCGAGGCATGAGTCATCTCAAAGATGGCATCCTCACAGAAATTGACAAATGCCTCGAGTTTCTCCTTGTCACCGCCCTCGGTGACAATCGAATAGAAGAAGGCACGTTTCGACTCACGAATCTGCGGCTTCTCCCATTGCTCGATATTCGAATCCTTAATCTCAAAGTAAACACGCTCGATGCGTTTCGAGCTGCCCAAAATTTCAATGCGACCCAGGAAGGGCTCGAAGTAGTTCAAAACAGAACCGGCCGTTTCCAGGAAACGTGCCAAACGCGGCTCATTGGGCATATGTTCACTGAGGTTGGTCAGCAAAACAGCCAAGTTGAAACCAATCTCCTTTGATGGTTCGTGGAAACGTTCGACGAAGGCACGATAGTCGATTTTTCCCTCGTGATTGCGTTCGCAGCAAGCCAAAAGGAAATCCATTTCTTCCCTGTGAAGGAAAGGGAAGGTATTATAGGTATTCTGGGAATTCTTAGAGGTGAGACACTTACGGCGAGTAGTTCTTAGATTGCTCCATTTTCTCCCTAAAGTCTTTGGGTGTGACCCAGCCTTCATTTTTCATATCAATCTCATGGAAACTAGGCGATTCAATGAGATCAGCCAGTTTTAGGAACATATCGAAGTACTTCAAAATCAGCTCCACATTTGAGGCGGATTCCACGAGTGTATCCACCATTTGCTTGCCAATAGTACCTGGGGATGAAAAATAATAAGGGAAAAGGGGGATCACGAAGTTGAGCAAATGAATGTAACAGGGAGAAGGAAACATCCCCCCCAAAAAAACAAAAAAAAAAAAAAGTCATATGGAAGCGTCGATCTCAGAGACTATAAAGGGATAGAGCACACATTTTTTTCATAAAGGTAGGTGTATACCATACCCATAACAAGTTTGTTTTCGATTTGGATAAAACCGCAAACCGCATTAACCGCAAAAACTGTCAAAGACATAACTTTTAAGTTAAAGCCTCGTGACTAAATATATAACAAGAAAGGCCGTATATCTATCTATTCTGGGAAGATCATTAAGATCGGACCAAAAACACCGAAGTTATGTATGAAGTTATGCTTTTTGGAAGTTGCCAAGACACATAAAATAAAGGGAACAGGGTACTTCAGATCCTCTCTTGTTTAATATTTCATTATTATTATCTGATATTTCTCCTATTCAAATAAAGAACTAAGGCAGAGTCTTAGCTTTCATCGAACTAACAAACTCTTTCAGATTCTATTCATAAAATAGTATTTGAGATCCTATGTACAAGGTGTGTCCCACTGAAAACGGAAGAAAACGAAAGCCTAATACTAAGACGGATGAGTGTAATATGAAGAGAATGCAACAGGTACCCGTTAAGCGTATTAGAGAGCTGCCGAAACGTCGGAACAGGCGAGCAATCGATGGCAGCAATTTGCTAAGCACATTGCATCCCAACTGCTTCGGAGATTCCAGAACAATCGCAGGCACGGTGCGATAAACAAGTTAAGCGGAGGCCAGGTTGAGATCTGCAGAAACGCCGGAGCAGGCGAGCAATCGAAAACAATTTGCAATGACATTGCATCCCAGAGAGCTGCTGAGACTGCTCCGCGATGAACAAGTAAAGCGGTTAAAATCTGCAGAAACGTCGAAGCAGGCTAGCAATCGACGGTAGCAGTTTGCTTAACACATCGCATCCCAAAGAGGGACCGAGCGGCTAAAAGGGCGACCCAGAGGACCGAACTGTCCAAAAAATATTTGAGTTTTGATTATCATGATGTCGGGTAAAAAGACAGATGTGGTAAATCGAACGGTCCGGAAAATCGTGAAATTTGCTAAATTCTCAATAAGTTTTGATTATGATGAAGATTTCTCAGATGACAATCGCAATCAGGTAAATAGGAGATATTGATTAAATAGTTCAAAAAGATAACGAAATTTCCTCTATTTTCGTATGAGTTCAAAGTTATGAAGGCACCCAGTTGGTACGGGTGGTAAAGATCGAACTTTATAAAGAGTTTAGATCAGAGGCAGGCAAAAAATACATTTACATTTTTGCATTGGTGTGTGTGAGAGCAGATCAAAAAATTGCTCTCAATTTCAGTACAACGACGTGTGCTGGAAAGCAACGCAGACTTTTCCTATACACGCGAGATAGCAATCTGCCTGTCCCTGGTTTAGACTATCATGAAGATTTGATAGATGGCAATTCTATAAGCTTCACTTCTTAGCTTTGAGTTGTAAATGCTGAAGGGCTTGTGATGCTAACTGCTTGTAAGTCAATATATAGGAACTCTTCATAACGTTTCCACGATCAATCAGCATGTCGCAAGGACTTTTAAGTTTGCTTTTGCTGCACAGCGGAACAAGATGATTTTTAAATTTTGGCACAGAGTAGTTACGTTCGAACTTCGAAGCTTAAGTCGAGACCTTTAAACTCAAAACAAATCGCTTCTGTTTGAAAAAAGGGTCGGTTTAAATGAAAATAATGTTCTCTTAATTAAGTCGCATTCGTAAAAAGTATCCTACATGCCTAAGAAACAGATAATGTAACTAAAAATGTAATTTGGTTAGTTTTTGGAAACTTCTCCAGGTACTGCGTTTTGTACTAGCGATGCGTCCTAGAGAGTCACCAACTAGAGCTTAGGAGCTTCACTGCTCAGCCACTTTCTTTTCCGCTAGGTTTTAACCAGACTTACCTGGTACTTCTTTTGTATTCAGTCTTTAATTTGAACCTGTCGCGAAGACTAATTCATATCTGTCCCGACTCGAACCAGGGCTTATGCCGGTCCTCGAACAGTACCTTAAACATGACTAACTGTTCGAATATTCTACAAAATTTGCAAAGTTACCACGTTGGTACACAAATCATGATAAATGCCCTGCATACTTTTAGCTTTTATTTTGGTTAAATATGATCCATTTGAAGGAGAAAATTTTACAAGCTGAAACTATTCTCAACTGATTTTCACCCTTTACTATTGGAGTATTGGTAGATTTCTGACCCACAGTTATATCAGTTATAGTCTTTAGTCAATTCATTGCTTTTGGATCTTCAATAAAGATCCCTACTTTTGAGAACCTAGTGAGAATAGCTTAAGAATTATATGGGAATTTTGAGGTACTATTCCGAACCATGCGGGTGTGTTCCAAAAATCTCTAGAGATTTGTGTATAAACGATAGGATTTTTAACTAAACTATTAGGACTTTATATGTAAAGTGCCAAGAATAATGTGGCCTACTAGATAAGAGGAAAGGAAAACTGTACTCGTCAAATCTCTCAACTTTAGTCATCTGATCTATTAGCCTGGCATTTTGGAAACGCTTTACATGTAAAGGCAAGCAGTTGCAGTTCGAAATGAAACCACTTATACGAAAGTCTCTAGAGATTTCTGGTACACCGCCGATGATATCCATTTCTGAAATTTGCCAAGATTATGGATGGTAAAGGCTAAAATTACATTGTTTTTGGTTTTCCATTATAGCAAAGGCTTCATCAAAACCACTGATCTCTTGGCTTTGGTATTCTTGTGGTCAATTTTCAGTTTTTCTTCGTTCAAAGTTGAAAAATTTTTTTAAAATTTCGAAAAAGAAATATAGGCTAATTATTTTGTTCTACATAAATATATGAACAGTGCAAATTCTTGTTTTAAGAACTACTATTATGACCTTAAAGTATGATCTAATAGATTTTAGAATAGTTCAAAATGTTCTTAATAATCTGTGACGGTGTATAATCAAGCATTATGGGATTAAAATAGTACTTGAAATGAAAATTTTCTACTAGAAACCAGAACAATTGTGCATACCTTTCAATGGACAACGTTATAAACGTTCAAAGTCCTTGATTGTATTCAAAGCTCAAGACTATTACAGACAAGTCGAAGTAATTTTGTTTAATGTGCGAAATGATGAATGAAAATCAAACCCTACCCACTCAGCCAGTATTCAGTTTTAAAGCTATCTTTACGAAAGTTATTAGCTATGATTAATGTAATATGTTATAACTGAATTTTAAAATTTGGTAATCATAAATTTCCTTCCAGCATAGACAGCATCATGGTGATCATATCCTTTTGCAAGTTCAACAGTTCCTTAAGCAAATCCACTTGGCTCGAATGCTTTGACAATTTATCCTGCATGTGGGAGAATAGGAAAAGGAATCCACCCACCGCATCCCACAACCTAGAATGGGCCAGAGCCTGTTGATTTAGAGTACAAGGACCCTGAATGACTTCAGTGAGTGTGTTGAAAACTTGACTGGCCACTCCGATGGCCTTAAAGAAATTCGCCTTGCCCGCTGGATCAATGATCTCCTTGCTCGAATAATGCCAGTAGAAGTCCATTATAGATTCCTGTAGACGTAGCAAGTAATCCACCGTACAGATGACCACATTGACGGTGGTGGTGTTGCCCGCCTGGGTACGCAAATAGTTTTGCCACTCTACAAGAAAAGTTCAATGGTTATATCAACCTGGTACAAGCTCTCTCTAAATAAACTTACCCAGATTGTGGCCCTCACAGGTCAGCTGAATAAACCGGAACAGGGCACAGGTGAACTCGGCATCGTGCATGTTCTTCTCGCCAGCCGCTCCCTCGGAACCCACACCAAGACCTGCACCCGCACTCGGAATATACTCTTTGTTTTTTGATTTTGTGTGTGTTTTTTACAACAATAGCGGGAACAAAGTACATAGACGGGAAGTGTTGATGGTAATGGCATGCGAGTTGGGGTAATTTTTTTTTGATTTTCAGGAAAGGAAAGGGAAAACAAATCAATAGTCGAACTTAGAGTTTAAGGCCAGGAGAAATGAGGCGCCAAATAAACGTTAAGGGCTCGAAAATTAAAAGCAGGACCGTGGTACAAGCGACTTACCCTCTGCTTTGGTGTTACGCTCAAAGGCGTCCAAGTCCAACACACTGCACGAGTTCATCAGACCCGCAATTGAGGTGAAAAAGCCCACATCCTTCTTCTCCTTGAGATGATTGAGCATACCCATTTGGATGTCGATATTACCGCCGCGCAATATGGCAATGCCGAGATTGAGTGTCGTCATTACCATCTCCGAAGGTACACCTTTGGAGGCGGAAATGTGCAACAGCACCATTTCGGCAACGCCACGATTTGAAAGACGCGCCTGATGGAATAGCAGTTTCTGCTTTTCCATCTCTTGTTCCTAAAGGAAGGGCACAACAGTGGAGATTAGATGGGTCAAGTTAGCATTACCATAAAAGTTACCATTAGTTGAGACATACGCCACTATTTTCGGTTTTTGGTTAGCATGTTTTTGGATTCAGATGTTAGCTTGGGTCTGGGACTTTGAAATAAACTTACGTGTATGCTGGTGCCTTCACCCTCCTCACCACCTTCGCCACCTTCTTCGTCTCCGCCCTCCTCCTCTTCCTCGCCACAAGACTTGGCCGCTATTAGAGCATACGACATGTACAACAAATCCTCCTGCAGTGCACCACTACGTTCTGTCATCGCTCCACGACAGAATGTGGTCACCAATTGGGTCAACGGATCGGGTTTACCCTCGGTTTCCACTTCATCTTTTTTGGACTTTTCAGACTCCTCGAACGATTGCGTTAGATCCTCAACCATAACCTCCTGTCCCACATTTTCTTCCTGTAGCCATTGTTCGTAGTAAGTGCGAGCAAAGATATTGCAGGCACGATGTCTGCGATTTGGAAGTTGAGAGAAGTGAACGTTGTAGTGAGATTGAGATGGAAGGTAACTGAATGAAGGGTGGGCATGCTTTTAGTTCTTTTGAGTTAGTTGCGTAACAATCAAGCGTTACAAATACAGGAATTCAATTCAATATTCGGCCAACCGAATACTTAAATACCCTGGCAGAAGAAACACTTTTGAACTGGTTCTAGTCTGGTCTCGAACCAGTTGAATGTCTTACTTCATAGTTATTACCAACCTACAGACCAAATTTCAAGCTCTTGGCTAAAACTATTTCCGAGATATGGCTCTGAACCACTATTGAACCGAGCCACCGTTCATTTCGTAACCTAAATCACTTTTGAATCGGTCCAGCTGACAGCTAGCTACATACTACCATCCTAAACATAAAATTTTTAGTTCATTGCTCAAATTGTTTTGAGATATGGCTCTGGACCACTTTAGAACCGATTCTTGAAGACATTTAGTAAGGCTGGAATGAAACTTTCAATATTAAGGGACAATTTTGTTTAAATTTATTGTCTACGGAACAATGACGTAGTGAGTGAAAGCAAGTCTTTTATACATTATTGAAAAATTGCGTCAACGAATCCCATAATTTTAACGATCATTTCAGCCTAATAAGATCTTTAATTCATCCTACAATTTCCGGTAGTTGTCCGGAAAGAGAATACTCATAATTCCTGTTATCAGTCCGATTAGTTTAGTTGGAAGATTGAATGTTGTAAGTTTCTTATTTAGTTTTACCGTAGTTGGTTGTCTTTGTTAGCATATTCTCTGTTTTAAGACAAAATAGTTCCGTGCCGAGGTTATGACACAGGGCTCGCAAGATGTCCTTAGAAATTTGTAAGAAAGTGAAACTTTATAGCAGCAGTAGGCCCTTGCTCCTATTGCTGCCGAGAGTTGCTTTACGGCAACTGGCTTCACGCAGACGCATTAAAAATTGCCCCGCTTCTTGGCGCCGCCGCACACAACCAAACAGACTGACAAGCGCAACTGCCTCGCTTCGAAGCGAAAACCACAACAAAACTATTACGTATCGGGCAACGCGCCAGACGTCTGCAAAATCAAATATATGGAGTGTGTGTCTGTCTTGTGGACTCAAGCATCGGTAATAGGTGTTGTTTTTTCTGTTGTTGTTGTTGGACTGCTCCCAAAATCAAATTTCGTGCCCACCGCTGCTTTATAGGGTTAGAAAGTGTGTCGGTATGTGCAAAATTTATCCCGAGTTGGTTTCTTCGGTGGAAACCAGAGTGGTATCGACTTGACCTTGAAACAGCGAGAGGTTCTATAAGTAAATACTCAGTGAAGCCCAGAAGGTTAAACAGAAGACATTTTCTATAACCTCGGTGGTAACTAAAGGGATCGACTCGACCTAAAGATCTAAAGACCAGGGAGCTTGAGCGAAGGTTCCTTGGTTGCAAAGTAACCTACAGAAACTGAAAATAGTTCACATAAACTGCAGAGGGATAAAAAAGATCATGTGCAAGGAACGCATGAGAATAAACCACTTCATTCTACACCGGCCTCGCGGGGAATATACTTAGATAAGTGGTATGAATACTCACGGTTCACTGTCTGGTGACCGCCCTGGGAAATACCAACGAAAACGAAGGCAGGATGGAAACCCTGGAACACCTCAAATGCATTTGCTCGTTTGTCTTAAGCGCGAACTACAATCTAAGTACAAACTCTAGATAAGTGGTTCTACTGAAACTAATTCACTGACGGATAGTCAAGTGAATTTATACATATACTCGGTTCAGAATACAACGGATCAGCTCAGGTTCATCCGAGTTAGTCTCAACTCAACTAAAATGGTAGTCTGGAGTTTAATTTTGAGCTGTTGTAGAACATTCCATTTTAATGTTTCTACATTTTCTACACAACTTTTACAGCTTGTGGAAAGGATATTAAAATGAAAGAAACCTAATTTCTCTGCTTTTGTCCCCCAGCTTTCAATCGGTGAGAAATGAAATGCGGGATTACTCCCAATGATTCTGCAAACTCTTAGTGCATAAGTATAGCCAATCTTTACGGAATGGTTCATAACTGATATTCCATATAAGTATGTTCGTTCGTTGAAGCCTAAGTTAACTTCTTACTTGTTCTGATTGATTTTGACTCCGGCAACCAAAAAGACTAGCAGAGAAAAGGACCACCAGTGGTGACAAGCGGCGGGTGCATTATACATTAGCAGCTGTATTATTGGTGGAATTTTTGTCTATAGTTTCTCCTTTTATGCGTAACGATCTGAGGTTTGTTGTGGATTCATTGCCAATGTTATTCACTGAGATCCAGCGACATCGATTGTCGGTGCCCCATTTAATGCCGTTTTTACGAATCTTGTTCGTCTTTAAGGAAGGTAATCATAAATTGATTAGATTGGTTTGCAAATCTTTCATTAATAAACTTAACTTAGTTCAACGCCCCAGTTCGGGAATTCTATCCACTTTTTGATATCTGTATTCTGCTCTTGTAAGGTAGCAGCTTCAAAGGCTGTCCTACAGCGGCACTTGATGTTCTGATGAAGCAAACACCCGAAGAAAAAAAGCAACACTGTTAAAACTGAACTCAAAGGAAGTAAATTAGAACAACCTAAAAAACCTAAAGTGGCTCTGAGAAGTTGGAGAAGGAAATCCAAATAATCCTGAAAGAGTTTCAATACGACATAAACTTCACTGTGCACAAGAGAATTAGTAGAGAATTAGTCTTCCCAACCAACATTTTATGATATTTTTGATCACATTCAAGTCTTTTTCGAGTCCTCGATCTGATTAAAATAGTCGTAAGTGCGCTCTTTTTCTGATCAGAAATTATACCTTTGTCGGGGAAATACCCAGCAAGCAAAGTTTGGACGGTCCAAATTACTGGGTGGGTAAAAGCACTTAGATCTGTGTCAGAAAAGAGTCAGATTAGACTCAGAAATCTTCCACATAAAGTGCGACCGTTTTCACAGAAAAAATCGCTCTTTCCTGGCTCTTTTTTGATCACATTGTGTCAGAAAAGTGTCAGATCACGCACATATTGCTTGCTGGGACGCTAGCCGCGACTCTTCTTGAAGAAAAACGATCACATTTTTGCTTTGGTATGTGTGCGCAGCATAGCACGTAAATAACTCTCAACCCATATTTTCGGTCTGCTCTGCTCACGA
Organism: Lordiphosa collinella; assembly: GCA_018904265.1. Classification (NCBI taxonomy): domain Eukaryota; kingdom Metazoa; phylum Arthropoda; class Insecta; order Diptera; family Drosophilidae; genus Lordiphosa; species Lordiphosa collinella. The sequence goes on along the minus strand of JAEIFV010000286.1, from coordinate 204,207 downwards.
CCGCAACCGAAAAACCGATTGGTATGCTGCTTTTGCGCTCGCTGTTAAGCGGCTGTTGTTGTACACTCAGGCTGGTCGGTCTGACATCAACCCCATAAACAGGCCCATTTCAGTCAAGCGGTCCCGAAATGTGAGTCATTTGAAGACCGAAAGACCAAAATGTTATTTCAAAAAGGTTGCTGCGAACAAAGTCAAGTAGAGCAGAATGTAACAGTGTGAGAGAGAATGAGAGAGCGCACATAGATTGTCGTATACATACAAACATGCGTTGATATCGATAGCCTAAGAAGCGCACACTGATTGCATACACACAAAAAAGACCTTTTCGGCAAGCGGTCTATCCCAAACGGTCGGCAAAAGACCAAGAGCGAAAAAAGCAAAATCAAATGTGATTCTCTCCTCTCACGACCGAAAAAAACAGAGAGCGCTGTTAAAGGTTGCTTCCATCCCTCTTTGTCAATGTGCCGCACGAAACCGGTTTTTTGTGAGAACTGCAAAGAGAGGACCGGTTGTTGCAACCTCTGGTGCGCAGCAACAGACACGAGGTTAAGAGCAGCACAAAAACTCAATTAAAATTTGCTCTGCAGCAATAGCAACGACGAGTCGCGACGTAGCTGTGTGTGTCTCGACTGCGCTGCTTTTGTTAGTTTGCCTATGCCGAGTAGATAGCGACGCGCCGTCCTCGTGTCTAGACTTAGGGTAGTGGGACCAGAAATGCCTGAATGGGAGAATTTGCGAGCATATTTCAATCAGATTCATGTGTCAACGCCTGATGTGCGGACATCAATATGGGAAAGAAATAACATAAGAGGGAAAAAGCTATACTCTCAAATAGCCAAGCAGCTCTCAATGCGCTTATAATTAACAAGATAACCTCAGAGTTAGTCTTAGAGTCAAAGTACAAGTTTCAAGTGTATAAAAACTTTGGTACATACGAAGTTAGCTTTGATTTCTCGTTTGAATTAAACTCGGGATCAACTCAAGCCAATGCGGTGACAATAATGGATTGATGGGTTGGCTAAAGCCAAACCCGACTAGTGTTATTAAAGTACGGCATTTTTTAAGGGAAGGGTAGACATGAGAACTACCGACCTGTAACCTGAGCTGAGCTGTAGTTGATTTGGATACCATTAAAACTTTTTTTGGTTAACTTTACTGGGCTTTGAACTTAGGACTTCTGCATCTTAGCGCACAAGACTATCAAGCGCTCGTAAAAGACCAAATCAAACTGAAGAATGTAGCCACAAGCGCTTAGCAATTAGGCACTTATTTAGCAACAAGCACTGTAATCCAGTGGAAGACTATCACACTAGAACGTCGAGGACGTGAGTTCAACTTCCCGTGGAGTCCTAGTTTTGACTTACTATAAAAACACTTAAAGCTTTCATCTCTGCCAGGATATTTAAAACACAAGTCGTTTGTATAGATCAGTTGAACGCAAAAAAAAAAACCATGGTTATAATGTTTGACTACCACCTGCTCATGCGATATAGATGCTTGGCGCGTAAGCTTGATATAACTGCCTGGCGACGCGCCACCGAAATTTTTGAACTCCAACGTTTTGTTCTGTTCTTGGGGCCGGATGCCTATATATGCGAGCAAGCAAGCAAGATCATAAAAATATACAAATAAAATACAAGAATGTATGGTTTAGACTCGGCCGCATTCGCACGTTGTTAAGGGTCAGTACGGGTTAGTGGGAGGGAGCGAGATGAGAAGATGGATATACAAAATATACAAGTCAAGTCAAAACATAAGGCGATTAGTGGCAAATAACCTGGGTAGAGAATGTAGCGATGTCTGACGGAAACATGCGATAACGGCACGCTTCCTTTGAATTGACACAACGCTCCGGTAGACGTTTTTGCTCTGCTGTTGTGGATGGTCGATCTGTAAATGTTTGGTTCACGGATGGTCAATCGAGTGTGTTTTTTGTGGGTAGTCGGATGTAATGTACGAAAGGAAAAGAAAAGTTGAAGTTGAAGTAAAACAAAGTTAAAGAAAGATTATGCCAAATCATGAGTTAGACTTATGGTAGGAGTTTACTACCTACTACTTACCATATGCAAGCCGAATAAAACCTTGGCCATGGCCACTATACGATCCACCGTCTCGGTGGTCTTGTCTTTACCCTTTTCATTTGAATTCACATTGGCCTTCTCCAGGGCCTGCTCATCCACGGGCTCTTCGCTTTTGCCCAGCTTGGAGTAGAGATAATGCTGCCAGGACATCTCATCGGAGGGATCTAGCTTGTCGGGTAGGGTTAGTTGCATGCGTGCAAATTCTATGACATCGTATTCGGTCATCTTCTTCAGGTAACGATCCTTGCAGTGCTGCACCAATTCCTGTTCTCGACCGGCGAATAAATTGAGACCCACGGGGAGCAGTCGCTTGAGGCAGGCCACCATAAGACTGGCCTGTACCTCCTTATCTTTGTCTCGCTTTTTGTCTCGATTCTTTTTCTTCTTCTTCACCTTGCCACCCACCGCTGGAGCACCCTCCGAAATGGCCGAACGACGTGTGGCCGTGGGCATTATCAGAGCCATGTTATCAATTTCATTGGCCGAAATAAAGTTCTGCTCCTCCTTGAGGAAGTACTGGCTCTTGGACCATATATTAAATATCTCAGCCACATGATTGTACAGCTCTTCGGCCTCAGGTATGTTGTCCTTAAGCCAATGATTACGCTGCAGATCCACATACTTGATCAGCAGTGGATAAAAGGAGTAAATATCTCGCACCAGCAAATTCCAATCTTCCTGCAATTGTGTCTCCACCTGTGAGGTATCATCGGTGGCTGACTTGATAAAGCCTCTCATGCTGTCCTCCTTGTGCAACATGTTCTCTGTACGCTTCTTGACTCGTTCCGCCAAAGGCAGGAATGGATCCTTGAGCAGTTCCTCCGAGGTGTTGATAATAATCTGTTGCGTGTAGGCGGCAATGCGTGTCATCCAGGGTGCATTGTCATTGCCTATATTCTTCTTGATCATTTTCAGCACATTACGTAGCAGAGGATTCATATGATCCGCTGTAACCATGGTGACATGATTTCCACTCGTGGGACTTACATTATCCGGTCCCTGAGACCACCAGAAGGGCAGGTAGGCACACAGCAGAGGCAGTATGACATCTATAATATGCGGTGCATCGTTATAGGTCTTATCCGACTCCACAAACTGATCCACCTCATTGAGTATGGCCTCCAGATTGGGCATACAGCTCTCCATCTTGACCATAATATCCTGTGCCTCCAGCGAGTGATCTGCTATGCGATTCAACAGCGAGTACTGATTATGCTTATTCAAATGCGGTTCCAGATAGGCCACCGGAAAACAGGAGCTATAGGCACCCAGGCAAGAACCCAAGGCAGGACGATGCCTCTCAATCTCGGTTTTCAAATACTTGCGATCATGCGTCAGCGTGCCATCTGTGCCCAAATGATACAACGCAGCCAAAATCTTATACGAAGCCACTTGTATCTCATCCAACAACAAATCACTGCCATAATCACAGGCCGCCAAATGATCAAACATGGCTGTGAGCACCGGCAACACCACCTGATTCACATAGCCCAACGATGTGGACGTCTTCAGATGCGTCCCCCTTAAATGACTGTACTTGCCATCCTGTAAATTCAATATGGTATTACCCAAATCATCTGAAGTCTGATTGAAGAACGTCAGCATGGAGGTGCGTATGAATTCGGGACAATTTTTGGTCAGCGTTCTGGCATCGATGCCCTTGACCAACACCTGCAGACAGCGCACTGTGATGCGTACATCTGGCCCAAAGGCGCTCAATCGATTGCGCAACAAGGCGGCCAGTTTACAGAAGATTGAGGCCACCATTTCCTTTTCCTTTAGCGAGGCGGCGCCTATATTATTCGTGGCCGTGGCTATGGCTATGAAATAATTACGATGCGTGAGAAATACTTCTCCATTAGCGGCAAGACAACTTTGGAGAAGAATTTAATATCACGCGAGGCGGTCTTGAACGAAGTGCGACGACTGAAAGTGGTGGAGGGTTTCAGAAGCTTCATGTTGATGGTGGCACGATCCAGATATTGTATCAGCTTCTCCAGCAACGAGTAGGAGAATCTCAGTTCGACAGCTGCTTGGGTAACGCCACCTTCTTCCACAGCGCCACCCTTGGAAGGCCTAGACAGGAGGAGGAGATTTGTTATGAAATCTTATTGGTAGTTTTTAATAGATTTGGGCGCGTGTCGAGATTTTCTTCTACCAGGACTTAAGACGACATGCGAAATTTGATTTGGTGCATAGGAAAGCATAAACTGCAGAGAATTGAGGAAATATGTATGAATGACATTACTAGAACTTAAATCAAGGCAACTGACTATCACAACTTCCCCTATACTAAGGGTGAATTTGGTGAGCTTGCACTGCTTAATTTGTACATGAGCTATGCAAATCCGTAAAATCCACCTGGATTTGCCAAAACAGGAACATTAGAAAACGGCCCAAGAGAATCTTATGTCTGGAAGAGGCGTATTCAGGTTGGTTCGAGCCACAGAACTTTAAAAGATTTCATGTTCTTATTCGCAAGTCTTGCCAGAAGGTTTGTGTATAAAATTATGTTCTAACTAAGACATGGTTCTAGTGCTAACTGTAATAACCAATAGTTTGGGTATTCGGTTTAGATGGTTTGCGTATTTGCTTTGTTTTTGGAATAACACTGGGAAATGACCAAGCGTAAGTTGTAGAGCTGGTCGCGTATAGCACTTCCTCTACTTATCTAAATCTGAAAATATTTAAAAAACGATTTTTTAACTTGAAATAACTCGAAAATGAGCCGTTTGATTTTGTATTAACTTGTTAATTCCTATAGCGTAGAGAATGTATCAATAATTCTAAGGGTTTAACGCGATGGCTGATGTAGTCTTAACCTTTTCATGTAATCAGCTGCCTGATTATTGATTCCGTCACCAATCTTGGCCCACCATGGCCCCACCAACGCAGACACCTAGACTAAAGGACATGGATTTTTCTCAGATAATATTTTGGAGATATTTCATATCCCATATCATATTGGATCCCATATCAGGCTGGGGCTATGATGGCCTTGTATTACTGTCATTCAAGTGGGAAATCATGAGGGATTTAATGAATTCGTGAAATTCTCCTTCGACAGATCTCTTCGTTAACAAAAAAGCATGCTTGATTGATGGTATTGTAACCATCCTAACGTGACTGACGAATCATTAAATCTCGAAAAGTTTAAAATAGTTTTAAGGGATTTTTTGACGCCTTAAGGCCTGTATCTAGATGTGAATTAATTCGATGTTAAGTAAAATTTTCATACAAAAATGACAGAAGAAAAGAAAAAATAAAATTTTGCTTCAAAATTTGTATGAACATTTTACTTTACATCGAATTAATTCACATCTGGATCAGAGCTGTAAACTATAATTACAATTACAATTATGGGCATATTTTCAATTACTATTACAATTACAATTATTTCGTATTTAAAAATTTATTACCAATTACAATTATTTCAATAATTACTTAATTATTTCAATTATTTGGTAATTGAAATAATTGAAGTAATTGAAATAATTGAAGTAATTTCAGAATAAATATGAATTACCTTTATTATTTTGTGTGAAAATTACACACATTACATCTATCCAACTTTTTACTTCACATACCACTTTTCTCTATGCTAAAACTTGTAATTTTCACACAAAATAATAAAGGTAATTTATTTTTATTCCGTAATTACTTCAGTTATTTAAATTATTTAATTACTTCAATTATTTCAATTACCAAATAATTGAAATAATTAAGTAATTATTGAAACAATTGTAATTGGTAAAAAATTTTTAAGTACGAAATAATTGTAATTGTAATGGTAATTGTAATTGAAAATATGCCCATAAATGTAATTGTAATTGTAGTTTACAGCTCTGGTCTGAAGACAGGCCTTTAAAGTGAAAAATCTGTAACAAATTCATTTTTCAAAGTATTGTCCATCGCTAGCCACTTTTCCTATCTTTCTGGGAATATTTGGATACCATCTAGAAATTCCACAAAACGTTCCCATTTTGGAGTTCTTCAATAGAGTGAAAGTGCTGATCCTCATGGGACGAAAACAAATAGTAGTTGGAAGGGAATAGTAGCCAGCATGTTGGTTAGAACTTCTCACTTTATCGTTTCAAGGTATGTTTTGACCGGCTGCGCAACATGTGGCCGAGTGTTGTCACGTCGCAATATTACCTTGTCGCTTCTTTGCTCATTTTCTGACAGAATTTGCTTCAATGCTCGGCTCAAACGCATCAATTGAGTTCGGCAGAGTTGCCCTGTGATGGTTTCACCAGGTTTGGTGCAACCAAATACAGAGAATGACCTTGCCATCGTAAATATTTGCCTTTGGCGTCGATTTTCGCGTATGGTAGGGCGGTCCGTATGATTTTTTGCGCTTGGGGTTGTCGTAATGAACCCATTCACAATACAAAGCAAAACTCCCTTTCTTTTTGACGTTGGAGTAGCTGTTCACAAGAGAAAAAACGACGTTCGGCGTCTCTCGGCTTCTTTTGGACTTTTAGATCATTTCCATGGCTTTTAAGCGAACAGATATGGCTGGTTAAATCACTCCCAATGCTTTTGCGAATTCTTCGTGCGTTTGGCACGAGTCTTCATCGTATTCGGCGCCCTCAAACTTTTCATCGGTTCATCATCATCGGTATTAAAATAACCACTTCTAAAACATCTACATATTCCAAAACTTACATATACTGAAAAAGAAAGACAAATGATAAGTCTTCCAAATGAACTTGGTTGCAACATTGTCTGATTTGATTTAATACTAGTGACGCCATGGGCAAAGAAATCTGTCTATATTAACTTTTAAAATTTGTAGTACTGTGTAGTTATTAATCAAATATTTAAAGAAAGTCGTTTCTGATCACTGTAGTGAGTTTCACGCGGAGGTGATAGATAAGCACGAAACTGCCAACTACCTGAGCACTGTCTTGTGTAAAGTAGGAAACGCATTTATCCGCAGAAAACGCTCTTAAGACGCTTGACTCAGATAATATTGTAATAGTGCTGAAAAGGCCTATCGAGCATCTCTCAAGACTTCAGTAGTCACCTTATATGAGTCTGCGGACAAACTGTCTAAAATAGGCCCCACAAACGAGCTCCTTTCAGAAGATAAGAACAATGGTAATACCTACAAGTTCCACACAGCTACGAATCGGTAAGACAAGCATTTTTTTCTGTAAGTGGGGACCGGGACGGATCTGAAAAATGACAAAACGGTACTACACCTTCTCTTTCATTGTGCTACTATGACTTGACTGAGGATACTTGGTCAAGACCTCATACTTGAACTCTCTGAAATAAACTTGAAGTAGATCGCTGCTTAACTTAATGGTTCGCACATTATGGGTTTAACAAGAAATATATGGGCTAAGTGGGAAAGACGCTCTCAGCCATTGCCAATCTTAACTAATCTTATGGTAATTTAGACACAATGATAAACAGAGTCTTTCAATAAGGGCAAGAAAAAACTTGCGAATACCCTCAATAGCGTAATTTCACTCAAATGTCGTAGATATATTCGCTAAAATAATTTGTTGACATAAGTGTACTCCAGTCTCAGTTTTGATAATGGGTGAGTATTGACTGTAAAAATGTTGGGAGAGTATTTGTATTCGATTCATGTCATGTTAAAACCTTAGACACGCACCACTCCATATTTTCTAACCCCATAAACTTACTTGTGCAACTTGTAACCCTGATATTGCATATACTTGAGGAACTCCTGTGAGCGTTCACGATCCTTTTTCTTCTCCTTGTCGGTGAGCAAGTCATATGGCACCAATTGTGGATGTATGACACCACCACAGCCATTCAGCTCTTCGTTCTTCTTTTTGGCCCAAATATCATGAGAATTCTCGGCCAAGCGTTCGGCCATATTTTGCATCTCTCTGCTGAGAGTAAGATTGCTCATATCCACCGGATGGGGATTATAGTTGAAAGCACTGCCCTCGTTCTGAAAATCATGCTATGGTCAGCGGAAGGAGCAACGTATGCAACGTAGGATATAGGTGGATACATAAGCCAATTGTATAAGGGGTTTATCCATTTTGGAAGCGGAATTTGTAGAAGGGGATTAGGCATTATAGAAAATTTTGAAGAGAGAGTTAGTAGAAGGGGAATACATACAATTTGTGGCTTGGATTGACGACGTGTAGAGCCACGATGGTTTAAAGGCACCTCCCCCTCAGAGTGCTCCACAGTCCAGCCTATGGCCAGCAGACCCTTTAAGCATTCACGTACGGGATCACGATACCGCTCACGTTCCTAAGAATATAAGAAAAAGGGTTGTAAGAGTTTTCCTTATAAAGAGGAGGTGAGGCCGTTAAAGTAAACCGGACTGCTACATACATATTCACTGAGCACATTGTAGGGTTTGAGTCGCGGATGTTTGCGTTCGCTTTCCGTACGTATATCTCCATACGTCCAGCCACCTTCCAAGCGGCGACTGGCCCAGGCATCATGATAATGCTCGCTAAACTTTTGCACCAGCGAATTCAAATCATTGTCCAGATGCACATTGTTGGTGTCAATGGGATGTGGCACATACTGCGGCTGATCGGGCGCACCCATTTGCCGGGAATAGAAGTCATCGTCCGTGTTCTTGGACAAGCTATAATCGGGCGGCAGAGCACAGCCAATGGCTATCAAACAGGGCAAAGCTTTACCGAACAGTTCCGGGTCATAGTCCATGTTGCTGAGCGAGTCAAAAATGTTGGAGAACAGAAGCATGGTCAGACGTTTCTCCTCGTCGGAGGAAGCTCCATACGAGCCCTGGCCTTGAGTCGAGCCATAGTACTTGGCACAGCGATCGAAGTGTAGTGTGAGTAGCTGGAAAAGATGGAGAGAAAAGTGAGTTCATACTTGTTTTGAGGGGAAGTCTTGTAGGTGGAGCTCACCCTGAGTGCCACTGTCGTATACTCGGACAGCTTGGACACATCCACCGTCAACTTGCGCAATAGCTTCAGCAGCATGGCAGGTTGCATTTGGGAGGTCAAAGCCACCAGAAAATCGGATACCGCCTCACGTTGTCCCTTGGTTAGCATACGATTTTTTGACAATCTATAGACCGTGTGCAGTGTGGCATCCAGGAGACTGGCATAGTTCTCGGCCTCGTTATAGAACTTGGAGTGCTTGATCAGCAGTGGCAGTATGGAGTTACCTATATAGCGATTCATGGCCAAGGCCATGTCGCTCTCACTGCCATCGCTCTTGTCCAAAATAGTGGCCGTACGCAGGTCTGGCAGGAAGGCATCTTCCAGCAGACGATAGAACAGATCTTGCGTCTCAATGCCATACACACGTTCCAGGAACAACACAATGCTCTGCTTATTGTTCGGCAGCAGACCGGAGGGCATATCCGACTTGGGCTTCTCCTCGCCCGGCGCCGTCTGGCTGAGCGTGAATTTCAGGCTGAGCACACCCTGAAGGTCTTCCAGTGGCACCAGAGATCTCAAAATAGCTCTAGCTCTCAGTGATTCGTTCTTGCCCTGCTCAATGACAGAGGCGTCCGGTGCACATCTACCCAGTAGGTCAACAAGCGTACAATAGAAATTCAAAATGGCGGCCCCCGTATCGATGTAGTCCTCGTCTTCCTCGCCCTCGGGCAGCGGATGTGTGAAATTCAGTCCGGCTATGGTGCCCTCGGCCTCGTCCTGCATTTTGCAGCGATCCGAGATGCGCTCCGACATGCGATTGGCCTCGACTATGGCCCGGAAGAGACCTTCCCCTTCTCCTCTTAGAGCCGGTCCCAAGCATTCTGGACGACGGATAAGAAGACGAATGACAAGGTTGGCATTCTCCTCGACACTCTCGCCATTCACCCACACGCAATAGCGCAGGAAGTCTAGATAACGTTCACCCTCGACGGGATCCCAGCCCAGGTCGGGGTAACCCTTCTCCACTAGTTCGGAGTTGCTTTGAAGACCGCATCTGGATAGGTAGACGGCGATTTTCTCCAAATAGTGTTCCCTAAGTGCCAGAGCTAATTCTGTGTTCTCCATCAAACTGGAGTATGCCACGTCAAGAGGCGTAGAGCCACGTAGGCTGGGCCGGGCCAGCAGAATGTTGGCATTGTCCAGCAAAAAGTCGAAGTGATCAAACATGGCCTTTTGATTCTGTCGGCCAGTACGGCAGAAGTAACAGAGGAAGCGGCAACAGGCCACCACCATTTCGTGTGAGGTGTCCTTCTCCTTGGAGGGCACACCCTCTTGGCCCTCTGTCTGGGTGGGGGCATCGCTCTGAGCCTGCGCCCGCCGACCCAGGGTGTTCATCATCACGGCCATGACGTTCTCGTGGACACGCAATATACGTATCAAATCGGGATGCTGGAAGAAGGTGGCATTATTGACCAGTTTCCACAGTCGCTTGCGCATTAGTTCCTCTTCCTCTTGGCTCATTTGCACGGGCAGGAGAGCACGTATCTGACTCAAGCCCACCCACATTTCGGCCACATCGTCGCGGGCCCGGCTATTGATCACATAGGTCTTCTCCAGAGCGCGTACCAGCTCGCCCACTGTATCGTATTGTCGCAACAACAAACTGAACATTTCGCGCACCAACTTGGGATTCTCAATTTGCGACTCTTCGGCCCAGCTCACTATGGTTTTTATCAAAACTTTGCGGAAGACCTCTTCGGGTGTCTTCTTCTCTGGCTCCTCCACTTCCTTGGGTCCCTCCTCAAGTTCCTTGACGGTGTTAATGAAATTATAGATTTTTGTTATGGGCCCCGTCTTTATCTCTTCGATCGCAGTGCTCTCGGTACCGTCGGGCTCCTGCAGGGCATTGAGCGACACCTTCTGCATGAGACTATCATGGAAATCGCCCAAACGACCACGCAACTCAAGGCCACAGGTACAGCCATCCTGATCGTCTGCCTCCAGATTCTTAAAGCACAGAATCTGGTTCATTTGCTCTCGTGGTGGACAGCGGAACTCCTTGGTTTTTTTGGCCGCAACAGCGCTTGGCAAATCGGATTGTTTGATTTCGATATAACGTCGCAACTGATCGGTTTGCAGATCGCCCACAAAATCATGAGAGAATGAGATAATGCTCTCGACCCGATGCCGCAGTTGTGTATCGTAGAGATGATGCAATAGATAGCACATTTGTAGCTTAGCTCCCTCGGCCATTTTCATGGTAAGCAAACCCTTGCGGTGTTCGTCTTTGCCCTCTGTAAGTAAAATAAGCAAAGATCAGGCCGAGCTTTAAGCAAGCTAGGGGTATGCTCTTACCTTTTTGGAAAGTACCATCCCAAGTCTCTGGGTCTACCATAACCAACAGTTTCTGTACATCTTCATCAGTGAGTACACCCACCAAAAGCAAGCGATCCGTTAACTTAATTAGAGGTCTAGAATTTCAGAAAGTTAACGGGAGAGTCCACTAAGATACACCGCAGGTCATTAGCTTAGCTTAATCCCTGAAGTCTTTTGCTTGGAGACTTCCTCTAGGAGGCTCCATCACCTCTGCTTAGAATTCGGTACAAGTAAGCCAAAACCTGACAAACACTATAAACTTCTCGAATAGCTTAAGAGCGACACAAAAAGCAGAGCTGGGAACACCGCTTTGCTCTCGATTTAACTCTTTTTTTGACAATGTACAACTCGCTCTAAAACTGGGTAATCGGTTCAGCTCTCTAAGCTAAAGCCTGCTGCAGCGATGGGCAAGCCCTTTCTTCCGTAGCTCCCATTGCTCCCGAGAGATATTTTACGTCACCGCACATAAGCTAGACAGAATGACAAGCACAATCGATACGATTTGAAGCGAAAACCACAACAAACCTATTGCGTATCGGGGCTGGCGCCCGCCGGGTTGTTGTACGGCTCCCGAAATCAAATTTCGTGCCCACCGCTGGCCTACACAGCAAAAGTAAAGTTGCTTTTATTCCTCTGGACGCCAAAGTCTACTCTCATCGGTTGGACTAGGCTTATAACCAAGATTGCAGATTGAATTACTACCGAACTAGGGTTGTCCATCATTTTCAAGACATCAAAATCGATAATATTTAAAATTAAAACTTCCCCAATCAATATTTGATAAATCGAGTCCACTAAATATAGATGGTATTGGTATTTCCGAAAGTGTTTTACAATCTTTAAATCATTTTCTTTGAACATCTAGAGCTGTCAGAAGTACCCGCTCTAATCGATCTGTACTTAAGCAGTTTAAAGTTTGTTGCAACTTCGAAAAACACGTTCAACCCGCAAATTCATTGAACCGATTTTGTAATATTGTTGATTTCGTAGAAAAATTAAGCAAGCAAAGCTGCACCAAGTAGGTTTTATGGAATAATTTCTATTCTTAATAGCAAAAAAACATTCAAAAGTCTTTAACCTGATACCTTTGAGGAGCAGCTAACGAAGCCTTCCAATTAAATCTTAATCAGTGGATGCGTTCCCAAAACTTTTCAAAGTGTGACCCTAATGATGGAGGAAACTAAAGAATAAGCTCGTCTCTGAGTAAGTTTTTCAAAACATTCACTTCAGTAATTCTAACGCAACCAAACTCGTTCCTTGAAGAACATTAAGTACTAAGTGAAAACAAGTGTGGTTTCGAATATGATTCTCTACAGTTGACAGTATACTCGTGATATCGTCGATATCAAGGGAATTCCTGAGGGAAAATATAAAGCTTTATCTCTTCTTTATCGATTTAAAGGTACTCAATTGAAAAAATCTCTCGTTCTACGAACTATCGGTTATGGGTATCTCGTCCAAAGCAATAAATGTATTGAAGAGTTTGTACGTGGAAAATAGTTCTGCAGTATGATAAGGACAAAACATTTCGGTGAGGTTTGACGTACAAGACTTTTGAGCTAGGAGACGGTACGTATTTTAGGAAAGAATATGGGTGTCATTCAATGTGATGTCCTTGAGTCATTCCTTAAAATTCAAATCAAATTTCACCGCACTAGATGAACTAGATCCAAAATTTTAAAAAAAAATTTTTGCCAGGAATCTTAGTACACATTTTTAATACCACCATAACTACTTCATGCTTCCCGATGATCTGAAAAACGGCCAAAGTATTGCCAATCTCAAAAGGCAATAATCAATTTGGGCCTATCTCTATCCTACCATTCCTTTCCAAAGCAATTGAACATATTGTGGCAGCACAACTAAGAACTAGGCATCTAACCGAAGGTTTTAAGCCCAAAGTCACGCTATGCAAGGACGAGCACGGAAATCTGCGCACAGATCCGCAAGTGGCACTAGACAAATGGAACTATTTCTCCAACCTGCTGGGAGGTGATGACAAACACAATGCCGCCTCTGGGGAAGAGATAGACCCGCCGGAACATAATGAAGTCTGGTTAGCCATAAAAAGGCTATAAAATAACAAACGGACCTAAGTGTACTTTGTCCAATGTTTAAAAAAGGAGACCCTGCGGTTTGCTCCATTTACCGCGGGATCAGTATCCTTCCCATTGCATATAGGTTTCTATCACGCATCCTATGTAAACGTCTAAAGCCGAGAATGAGTGAACTAATTGAACCTTATCAGTGTGGCTTTAGACCAGGGGCCGGCAGCCTCCATCGGCGTGTTAGGAAATCCACAGCGCTGTCAAACACGCTAGTGTGCGCCGCTGCCTCCACGCGCGGGCGTTGGAGTGCGAATGCAAATGTACCCCCCCGCGACCGCCAAATCCACCACGGACCAGATATTCACACTGCGAGAAATCCTGGATAAGACCCAAAAAAAAGATATCAACACCCACCACCTTCTTGTTGACTAAAAAGGTGACACCTTATCGTGTGACCTCTTTAATCTGCTAATGGAGTATAAGCTGCGCCAGTGCCGAATGCTAACAGAACGGGCACCATCTTTACCAGAGATAACATGCTGCTTGTATATGCCGATGATATTGATATCATCGGCAGAGACGAATACGTGGTAAGACAGGCGTTCTCAGAGATAGAGAAGCAGTCAAAACTTATGGGCTTAGCGGTAAATGAGGATAAGACGAAATACCTACTATCAACGCGCAATGAGTCTACGCTTGGACAATCTGTTGCAATGGGAGAATACAACGTCAAGGTTGTTAAGGAACAACACCAGTATGGAAATCCGAAAAAGAATTACTCTTGCAAACCGATGTTACTACGGTCTCACTAAGGAGTTCAAGAGCAGAGCCCTCTCTCGAAGAACAAAAATTGCTATATACAAGTCGCTTATCATCCCAGTCCTGCTATACGGCGCAGAAGCATGGACAACAACAACAAAGGATGAGAAAAGTTCTTCGGAGGATTTATGGACCTCTAAAAGTTGGCGACGAATTTCGCATCCGAATGAATCACGAACTGAACGAGCCCTATGGGGACACAAAGCTTGTCCAGCGCATAAAACAACAGCGGCTGCGCTGGATAGGGCATGTTACCCGTATGGAAAACTACCTGTTGATTAGTGTAATGCTCACGTAGGAAGAGCTAAAGGCGGTGCTGAACTAATAATAATGGAATCGGTTGGGAAAGTATTTACTGGATGCTTTTAAATACAGAGCAAGAATCTAGGCAGAAGCTTTTAAGGAAAACAATTAAATTATAAGTTATCCAATAGTTTTAAAAGTCTGGGTCGCCCCCCTCAGGAGTTAAAGATCTGCTAACTCGAGAGCGTGGAAGGCGGGGGAAGAGGGTAAATCCGATGTCTTGGGTCTTCCTGAAGCCCACCCAGTATTGTACAAATCTTTTCTGAATTATCGTTACAAAAATATCGATTGCAATTAAAATCATATCGGAATAGCGCATATCGTCTCATTAAAACATCGATTTATCGATATACTAAACCCCTCTATACCGGTTCTTTTCTTAGTTTCTCAGTTTGGTACATATTTACATTTTATATGAAGCTTTGAAAAATACATCGGTTGAAAGATTCCTACGTTTATTGCCATGTTTCCTATATATTTTAAGCACTTTTGAAAGCGGAACAAAGCATAAGACCCTAGGGATTGTACTATTCTAATAACATGCAGTGTGTAAGTTCCCCCCATCAATAATACTTACAAAAACAAATTCTCATTGGTCCAACCGATGGGATCACGATTGTGCACTTGATTTATTTCCACAGCATCTTTCAGGGCATCCATCACAAATTCTCTGACTACTTCTAAGGGGAACTTCGGGGAGTACAACTGATCGATGTCGGGTATCGGTTCACTGGAAACACTTGGCATACTAGATGTGGCAATCACAGGGGGTCTGAACGGGTTGGAGTAGTTGTTGTTGTTGGTGGTGGTGGTGGTGGTGCATTGTGTTGGATCAGTGTTGGATCAGTGCAAAGAGTATTTGATAAAAAAAATGAGGTATGAAAAACAGGAACGAGCTGTGGGTAAGATTTTTTTTTTTTTTTCGGAAAATGAGAACTGAGAAGTGCAAAGGGGGGAGTACCAAAGCCTTTAAGAAACTAGCAAACTCACGTGATTTCCGTCATGCGTAGCTGGGGACGTACAGATTCAGTAAGCAGCGATCTTAGGGAGTGTTTCATCTCATCGTCGGCATAGAGCTCCTTCAGTTCAGGTCCCAGGGGTGTGATGTACTCATTTTTGCATACCTCCATGGTGGTGGCATGGGATTCCAAATGCAAGGCAATGAGTAAATCATAGAAACCCTGACGTAGGGGTCCACTCATATACTCCGATCGTATGGCATAGAGCAGTTGCTTTTGATCCACATGCTGGCAGAGTGCATGGGCGGCTCTATAGTTGGATTGATAACATAAGGCAGCATACAAAGGTCAAAGTGTGGGCATGGAAAGAGAGTAGCTTGTCCATTTCTATGAGCTCTAGTATATCAATACAGCGATCTTCTTCGGGTATGTGTAGGGCCAGCATGGATACTGGATCCTCGCACAGCATGGACCAGCCACGTATATCGGACAGCTTGAGCGCATGCACTTGCAAGGAGGTGTTTGGAACACGCGCCCATTGATGTGGACGCAGACATTGCACCTTCAAGCGTGGCGGTGATTGTGGATTGATATGCTTGTCACTGGTGGGCAGCACGGCAGCGGACAAAGGCAGTGTGGTGGGTGTACGTCCGAGTTCAATTTGTAAAATCTCCTTGCTGGTGGCTTCCACAAAAATAGCGGGGAAAAGTTTAGTATCCGGCTCCATCATCCAGCGGTGGGAAGTCTCCTTACCCTCGCAGGTAAAACGTATTATGCCCGTGGCCGTATCCACAAAACAGCCTACAAACATACCCTGAGAGGCACCCTTACCCGAGGCATCTTGGGTTACCTCATTGAAGAGTTCATCGGCACGCACCACATAACAACTCTGACGATCTATGCGCTCAATGGGCATCTCATAATCATCCTCAATGTAGACAGAACCACGTCTGACTTTGTTCTTGTTGAATTCACGACTGTGCAGATGATACTGGGTGGTTACCCAACCCACATAGACATGGGTAGGATCCTGACCGGGGAATATGCGCACGCCATAGAAGTACTCATTGATGAGCTTAAGGCACTCGGCATCAAACATTTCATTGCCGGAGGATTCGACATTGGGTTGACCCAAGTTGGATGAACTTAGCTGCTTAGGACCCTGTTGTTGTTGTTGTACGGGACTGGGTGGTATTTCAGCCTGAAATACAGTACGAAATTAGTTCAGAGAATCTTGCCTAACCGATCACTTACATTATTCAGCCTCAGCGTGGGTGTTCTGGTGGTCATCTGTTGATTAACCACATTTCTGCCATGCGCCACCGTATTCCTGCGTTCCAGCGAAGTATCCAAAGTTCTGGCACCCATTTTCTCACGACTTTGATCGCGTGATTTCTTGGAGAAGAACTTAAAAGGACTGCGTCCTCGTTTCTTCTTATCATCAATTTCCTCACCCAAGCCATTCATATCAAGCACCGAAGTGGAGCGCTGCATCTCATCCAATGCAGCCGACATATCCGATTCGAATGTAATGTTACGCGTGAGCGAACCCTTACGCGGTGGTCTTGAAGGATTACGCAACATATGTTCGGCCTCGGCTTCGGTGTGATCATCAAAATTGCGCGTCAAACCCTTGATGTCATTCATATTGAAACCGCCCTTAAGCATGTGATCCATGTGGGCGGCCGTTTGAGTTTGCTGCTGGGCAGCCGCTTCCTGAGCCTCACGCATGAGACGATATTGACGTATTTTGATCTCTTCCCAACGTCGAGACTTCTCCTGTTCACCTATAAACTCGCTCATGCAGGTGACCGGCAGGGATAAACGCAAAAACTCCCAATTGGCTTTCTCCATGGTCTCGAAAGTGTTGTGGGAGATTTTCAAGTGTGGTGGGGTATCGGCACCACCGGGTATACGTGTGACATCTATGCGACAGTCTGGCATCTCCTCGGTGTTCTCGAAAACAGGCTGATCCTTGGTATACCAGTGAGTGACAGGACGTCGCATGTTACTGTGTGTACATTAAATCAATTAAATTGAAGGAAACACTTGGTATGTGTGCTATACTTACACACAGAACGGCTCGTAGCCCTCCTGTAGACCACAAGTGGTAAAGAACTTGAGTGAGTCCACATCTTGGCCATAAATCAAGCGAGCCTTCTGTCCCACACCCAAGGTACAGGCGGGCACAAATCCTACTCCCTCGGCCGTGACTTCAGCAAATGTAGTCTCTCCGCCCAAAGCATCCATTAGCAGCTCTCCATTGAGCGAGAAGCCTGTTTTAGTTTTTTTGAGATATTTTAGTTTGAGGTTTTGGATTGGTATAGCTCGAAGCTGGACTAATTCTAAGGAAGCAGCTTTCCAATAGTTTCTTTTTAGTTTTTTTTTTTTTGGGAATTAATGCATTAAAAAACTTCCTCTATGAAAATTCGTGCGTATTAAGTGTGGCTTTGAATTTTCGCCTAGACGTATTCTGGGCGGATATATGGCTTATAGATGGGCAGCACTGAATCTACTGCACTGCGTCGTTTTCCACTGTTAGAATTTTCCTCGAAAATGATAAATTTCAAGCTCAACATCTTTCTTTCGCAGAAGTTGTTCCAAACTGGTGGGAAATTAAGTGAATCGGGTAACTGAGGTCTCTTGACTTCTGACGCTACTTTTCTAACAAAAATACCAGGCCACTAGCCTTTTATCTGCTCCGTACAAGTTGTTGGGGAAAGGAAGCATCTTCTGATTCTTCTCTTTCGCTTTCTAATGGAAGTCTCTAAGCTTCTTGCGACTCAGGACAGAAATCTATCAGGTTTTATGGGCAAAGTCAAAGATTTCTCCGAGTCTCGAACTGAAACTCGCAATGATAATCACAATTTAATGGATTTTCGGTGTTGCCAGACTTGTTTTTTTGGCAGCACTTGACAATTTTGCGGAAAAAGGTCATATATAAATTAAGTAAAATAATAAAATGAAATAGAAATACGAGAAAACAGACTTTCGGCAAGCTTTTATTGTTGCCAGACTGTTTTGAATGAAAAAATTATGGTATGTGGCAACACTTGACCATTTTACGGACAAATAATTCTAGGAAAACTAATTAAAGCTAGGCAACTGACTTTTGACAGATTTTAGGTGTTGCCAGACTAGATTGTGTGGGCTTCTTCGGAAGACAGGAACTCTCCTGTGGTTATGGAGGCGTATGTAGCTTACTGCGTCTCAAGTCGACTCACACCTCCACGTGGTAACCCCTGGTAACAGAGCGATGCATCCGCAAAGCTGCTGGCTAACGTGAGCGGCGATAGGGGGCGTTACTTCGGGCTTGGCACCCGATTCTCGTCTATTACATCCGCCAATGAAAACTAAAACAATGCCTCGGATACGGACCCCCCCCCCGACGACGACCTACGCAAACGTTTTAAGGACCACGATTTGAGGATATGCACCTGGAATGTTCGCACCCTCAATAGAGAGCGCGCGGATTCCAAGCTGGTGGATGTCCTCGAGGAACATTCATCGGGCGTTACCGCACTTCAGGAAATGCGATGGACTGGACATCCGAAACCAACGCCCCATGGGAGATCTACTACAGTGGACATGATTCGAAGCACGAGTTTGGTTGCGGCTTTGCAGTCAACAAAAGACTGTGCCGCTCTGTCATCAGCTTTACACCAGTTGACAAGCGACTTGCCGCACTCAGACTTAAGGCAAAATATTTTAATATTAGTCTTATCTGTGCGCACGCCCCGACAGAAGAAAGGAACGATTCGGAAAAAGACGAATTCTATGAGCGCCTAGAAGACCTATATGAGCGCTGCCCCGATCACGACATCAAGATCGTGCTTGGCGACTTTAACGCACAAATCGGGAGAGAAGAAGCTTTTCGCCCGACTATCGGCCGATTTAGCCTGCACAAAAAACCTCCAAAAATGGAGAGAGGCTAATAGACTTCGCTTCGGGCCGGAACATGGTCATGGCGACGACCACAAGGCGACCTGGATGTCCCCTGATCAATCAACACGAAACCAGATTGATTACGTTATGATAGACGGACGGCACTCATCGAGTGTTCTACGCTCCGAGGAGCCAATATTGACTCGGATCACTACCTTGTTGCAGCCAAAGTACGCACACGGTTCAGTGTGGCACATGCCGCACAGTCTAACACACGCCGAAAGCTGAACGTTGAGAAGCTGCAATCACAACGGACATCCGAAGCCTACTCAGCAAAACTCACCCAGCTGCTCAGGGAAACCCCACCTGGCCCTTCTGGTGTAGGCGAACAGTGGAAGCATATTTCACACTCTATGAGTACAGCTGCCAAGGAGATTCTCGGATTTGCCGAAAACTCCCGAAAACAGTCATGGTACGATGATGAGTGCCGCCGCGCTACTGCAGAGAAAGACGCTGCCTACAGGAGAACTCTGCAGTCTGGAGCAACGCGGGCTGTTAAGGAGCGATACCGGGAGAAAAGGAGAGAGGAGAAGCGCCTTTTCAGAAGGAAGAAAAATGAGCAGGAAAGGCGCATGAGGCAGGAAGTCGAAGTGCTGTTCGGAAGGAGTGAGACTCGAAAATTCTACCAAAAGATTAGGCAACTATCCGAAGGTTTTAAGCCCAGAGTCACACTATTGAAGGACGAGCACGGAAATCTGGTCAGAAATCCGCAAGTGGCACTAGACAAATGGAGAAACTATTTCTCTAACCTGCTGGGAGGTGATGATGAACACAATGCCGCCTCTGGGGAAGTAGCGACACCACCTATCGATAACATAGAGATAGACCCGCCGGACCATAATGAAGTCTTGTTAGCCATAAAAAGGCTAAAAAATAACAAATCTGCTGGCGCTGATGAGCTGCCCGCTGAATTGTTCAAGGCTGGCGGTGAGGAGCTGGTAAGGCGCATGCACCAACTCCTATGCAGAGTATGGTCCGAAGAAAGCATGCCCGAAGATTGGAATCTAAGTGTACTCTGTCCAATATTTAAAAAAGGAGACCCTGCGGTTTGCGCCAATTACCGCGGGATCAGTCTCCTTCCCATTGCATATAAGGTTCTATCATGCATCCTATGTGAACGTCTAAAGCCGAGAATAAGTGAACTGATTGAACCTTATCAGTGTGGCTTTAGACCTGGCAAATCCACCACGGACCAGATATTCACATTGCGACAAATCCTGGAGAAGACCCAAGAGAGAAATATCGACACCCACCACCTTTTTGTTGACTACAAAGCCGCCTTTGACACGCCGATAAGGTCAAAATTCTTTGAAGCCCTGTCTACCTTTGGTATTCCAGCAAAGTACGTTCGACTTTGCATGATGACGTTGAGAAGCACACAAAGCTCCGTCAAAATAGGAAAAGACCTCTCCGAGCCTTTCGATACCAAAAGAGGTTTTAGGCAGGGTGACACCTTATCGTGCGACTTCTTTAATCTGCTGATGGAGTACATACTGCGCCAGTGCCCAAATGCCAACAGAACGGGCACCATCTTTACCAGAGATAACATGCTACTTGCATATGCCGATGATATTGATATCATCGGCAAAAGCGAATCTGTGGTAAAACGGGCGTTCTCAGAGATAGAGAAGCAGTCAAAACTTATGGGCTTAGCGGTAAATAAGGATAAGACGAAGTACCTACAATCAACGCGCAGTGAGTCTACGCTTGGACAATCTGTTGCAATGGGAGACTACAACTTCAAGGTTGTTAAGGAATTTGTCTACCTCGGAACGACGATAACCAGCGACAACAACACCAGTCTGGAAATCCGAAGAAGAATTACTCTTGCAAACCGATGTTACTACGGGCTCAATAAGGAGTTCAAGAGCAGAGCCCTCTCTCGGAAAACGAAAATTGCGCTATACAAGTCGCTTATCATCCCAGTCCTGCTATACGGCGCAGAAGCATGGACAATGTCATCAAAGGATGAGGTGGCAATTGGCGTGTTCGAGAGAAGAGTTCTTCGGAGGGTTTATGGACCTCTAAACGTTGGCGGCGAATTTCGCATCCGAATGAATCACGAACTGTACGAGCTCTATGGGGACACTAAGCTTGTCCAGCGCATAAAACAGCAGCGGCTGCGCTGGATAGGTCATGTTACCCGTATGGATGATAACGCTCCAGCAAAACGGGTGTACAGTCGGAATGCGAACGAGTTAGGAGGCAACCCCCCGCGGGGTCGACCGAAGCGGAGATGGCGCGACCAGGTGCAGGGAGATATTGCGGAGCTGGGTGTGTCCTCCTGGTGGAATGTCGCTCGGGACAGAGGCGAGTGGCGGGCATTAGTGGCAGCGGCAGAGACCGTAAAACGGTTGTGATGATTTTATTACCATCGATGCCAAAGAAGAAGAAGAAGAAGGCAAAACTGTGTACATTCAAATTCATCAAGGAAGCCATAGCTGTGACTGCATCGATGTGGGCTTTCCCTGCTTTTTATGTATATTGCCCAACTGCCCCTTGACAAGGAAGGCCGATTGTCAACCTGAAGTTTATATCAAATTCTTCTTAGTTGAGGAGCCTGAGGTTCTTAAAATAGCTATACAAACCAACCATTCTCTTATTGAGTAAAGCTCCTAAAAATGCTTAGTAAGTTCTTTCCCCGCCAACACGCAATGCAGCAGGCCCAGTGCATCTAATCTATAAGCTTTAAAAAAAAAAATCAAGCCATTTGGTTTAAACTTAATATCAGCTCTCATGCTAAATATTATTATTTATACAAGAAGTACATGTTGGTTATTTTTTTGGGTGGTTAGTAAAAATTAACAGGCATTACGAGTACGAGTAAGTAAAAAGCTTTTTTAGATGAGCTGATGTGTCACCTTCTCCTCAGGTAGTCCTTCGATATGACGCGATAGTTAGGCGTTGTGTTCAAAGTAACAAAGTTTTGGACGTTAGAGCTTAGGATTTGGTGTTGGATAAGAGTAAAATGTGAGGTACTAAAAGAAGCTGGCAGTGATGGATACTACTGGAGTCAGTCTAGTCAGTCAGATTCGGTAGGGTTACCCTGTAATACTAATATGGACAAGAATTATTTCGCCAGGGAACTGGTTCACATTTAGTAGATATCAAAAGCACGGATTTGGTGGTGGTACAATACGTAATTTTTTTTGGGGGGGAATTTCACATTACAACATATGCTTAAACCATTCTTACTAATTGTGTGATCGGCTAGGTCTAAAAAGACGCCGACTATATCCCCGGGTCCACACTGTTTCCCAAAGGATTCACTGTTGCCACCAAAGACTTTCTCTTCCTAAAAAGTTCAATAGATTTCGTTCGTTATGAGTTCGTTTCCTAGCAATAATGTGTTTGTTTTGTTATCAATGATCAATAATGAGAAAGTGTCGCTAAATTAACAGAAAAAGAATATGTAAATCAATTAGGTGGAAAAGAGTTAAACAAAATGCGTTCGATTAAAAAAGGAAATCAAAATTGGTATTAAGTCAACGTTGATAAACGTTGGCAGTGCGTCTAGGGTCCTTACTGATGGTTTGCTCCTTGACGTCGATGAAACAACCAATCACGTCACCAGCCTCATACCGCACCCCAAAGTGCTCAATGGATCCGGCGTGCATTTTTGTCACCTATAATCATCATGGGGGGATTTGAATTGGAACTCGCAACACTCTAGACCCAAGGTTACCGTTCTTAAACCTAAGTCGCATGGGTGATCCAGCCTTATATCTAAGTCATACTCACATTGTGTCCATCGAAGGCCCAACTGGTATCCTCACTACCCAACATGGTGCCGGGATAGCAGTCGGCACGAGCCCAACCCACACGCATGGGACCAGCGGTAAGTACCTCGAACTCAAAGTACCACTTGCCCGAGGTCACGGCATAGTTACGCTCCACGCGGTAGGTACGAAAGCCGGCAAACTTCAGACGTTGTGCCTCGGCTAGCAAAGCTTCAGTACCCTCGCCCGTAGGTGGATCTAGGATATAACCATACACCAAGAGGGTACGTACAGTCTCAGAGGCGGTATCACGATTGGCCTTCTTGATGGCCTCATCCACCTTGCCATAGGGCACCAAATGCGGACTGCGATGATTCTCTGAATCTTCATTGAGACCATAAGTCCAGCCCTGTTGTATGCGTTCACGCGCCCACAAATTGTGTGTATTCTCTGCCAGCTGATCCACCAGCTCTTCCAGCTTGGGAGTGAGAGTAACGGCGCTTAGATCTAAAGGTGCAGGCTTATAGCCATTGCCCTGCATGAATATTTCATTGGGTAGACGTACAGGACGTATACGAGCTGGAGGTTTATCCATGGTGATGTAGTATCCCAGGGAAATGATTGTCCTTTAGAGGAAGAACAGAAAAGAGAGTTAAGTTAGGGGTAAGTTAAGAGTTACAAGCTACCCACTTAAGTGTTTGTACAGCCAATTGATTGTCGTAACGTTTCTCGGCCGCCGGCAGCTTCTCGAACTGCGTCAGGCAGGGATGTATGCGATGATAGTCATCACGATGTTCACCCCAAGACCAGCCCGCCTCGATCTTGTTTAGAGCCCACATTTCGTGTATGTTTTCAGCCAGTTTTTCCTTAATTTGATCCACTGAACTGGGCAGGGTTACTCCGGTAGTATCCACCGGGTTGGGCACAAAGGCGGTATCATCCTCTATCAGCCAGGGTCCGGCCAAAACATTCTTATTCAGATTACCAAAGTAAAAGCAGGGATCCAAACTTAATATCTGATGTGGCATAAGACACTGCACCAGTGCAGAAAATCCCATGGGTGGAGCAAACTTCAGACGTCCATGATCACCGCCGAATAGAAAACGGCAACTTAACTTGGACGAGCAACTCATCACTGGAAAGAACATGCCATCCAAATTGAAATCCCTGAAGCAACCACGTACCCTGGCTCCATTGAAGGTAAATGTAATCACGGGCACGGACAAATCTATGGCCACACCTATGACATCACCTTTTCTGATATAAGGCTCTTCGGGTAAGGCATCTACCACTAAAGACTTGCGTCCTCCTGTCCACAGAAAAGCGCCATCAAAGCCAAAGGAGTACAAATCATCACCCACTCCATTGCCTCCCCATTTTTTGCCACCCCCTGGATAGGGTACATAGCCAGAGGTATTCGCCCAACCCAAACGCAAATGGGGCATCATATGAGTGGTCTGTTCTATATGATCCATGGTCACCTCAAAGTACCATTTCTGGTACATGGACGAACCGTCTACACGTCCTACAAAGATGTTGGGACGTATGCTGGCCACATGATCCACGAGTAGCGTCTGCAGCAGCAAATTCTTGCCCGGCAACAGAAAGTCACAGATGTTGTTCTGGGACGAACGTACGGCTACTCCATTACCCACACACAGTGAGCAGAGCACATCCAAAACCTTGGGATCTCTTCCATGCTTCTCCAGCAGTGAAATAATCACCTTAATATGCTCATCACGCATCATATTCAAAGCCTCGGGGGAATCGATAAGCACACAATGCAGCACATCCAACATGCCGGATCCCTCGCTGGAGGCCTGCGAACCCAGACGAGAGAACAGCCAGTTGAGACGATTGCTATTGGCAAACTGGGCACAATTGGTGTGATTTCCCTTGATGATGGCGGCTAAAAGTTGATACAAATACGTAGAAATGAGATCCCAGCTCTGACCAGTCTCATCGCCAGCCAGGAAGCTAGCCAGAAAGCCTTGGGAGGTAATAATGTTGATCTTGTCAA
Source organism: Lordiphosa collinella (assembly GCA_018904265.1). NCBI lineage: Eukaryota > Metazoa > Arthropoda > Insecta > Diptera > Drosophilidae > Lordiphosa > Lordiphosa collinella. The sequence goes on along the minus strand of JAEIFV010000286.1, from coordinate 179,080 downwards.
TGGCCTCCAGTATAAGATTGAGTACACCCTCCTCTTGGAATAAGTCCTGGCGATTGCGCAGTGCACGAAAACGATTCTGTTTCTCCTCATGTTCTGGGTATAAAAATAAATGAGTTTCCAACAAAGAAAAGGTTTTCGCACCTACCCATATCATCTTCAGGTTGAGAGAAATAATTAATCAAATCCTCAAGACACATGACCATCTCATTGAGGTTGACCTTTTGAAAGAAAACGGAGTGTCGGCGATTGGACTGCAGGGTTTCTAAGGCACTGTTGAAGCAAAAAAATGACAGTTTAATCAGTAAGACTTAAGCTCCTCCTCTACCTACGTTATAAACTGTGTAAACAGACTGCTACACTTTCGAATCACACGTGCCGTCTTGGATTCCTCCTCCTGTGAGCGTGAAAAGTCCAGGCAATCGTCCATCTTTCCCTCCTCATGCAATATGGCCTGCTTCTCCTCCACCTTACCCACGCCCTTCTTTTTCGTTTCGTAGCTCTTGTAACTGACCCAAAGACTCGTATCGCAATGCTGCATTATGACCGTAGTATCACCATATTTGATGATGGGTGATCCAATGATTTCCAAATCCTTATCCTCAAGCACTTTCTTTTCGTCGTCCTTTTCCTGCCTCAGGCAGAAAGTCGTCGTGGCTATGGAAGCCTCCTCTTTCTTTACTAGAATCAGTTCGTTGCTATCGTTGACGCCCAAATAGCGTCCCGTAGTAATGTGACGTATACGCATGGGATGATACCAATTGATAAAGCCACCCGTCCACTTGGTGCGTGCCAATTCTAAGCGCCACAAGGAGCGAGCCTGGGCCATAACCACACCGCCTTCGTAGACCACAATGCTAAAGGGGATATGCATTATTCAAGTATAAATCTCTCAGATAAAGCTTACTTCTGTCCCGCCTCCCTGCCCCAGGTGCTGGGTATAGTCAAGCATTCATCGCCGCCATGAAAGAAACGCAGCACATCGCCACCAAACACATAGCCCACATACTTCATGCGGGAAATACCCGTGCCGTAGGGTTGCACCGACCAATGGGTTACATGGAAACTGGCATTCACTATGGACTGCTCGTTCTCCTTGGTCGTGTGCAGATAACGCTCCGTGGCCACCGAGACCAAAATCAAATCATCACCCACACGCACTTTCTCACCCTCTGAGCGCTGTTTGCTTGCCGGGTGCACGGTCCACCAACAGGCTTCGCCCTGGCTATGTTCCTGCAGACCCACATCGAAGGAAAGTTTGTCGTTTGATGAGGAGGTTGAGAGACAGGCCAAGTACTGGGTAGTAGAATGGTAGAACCAAAGTGTTAGGGAAGTTTCTTTAGCTATAAATTCATAAATTTCCACTCACCATGTCACTGTTGTGATGTCTAAGCAAAATGGCATTGCCATAGAGCAATGTCCTATGACCAGATCCAGTACCTTTACCCTAAAGAGTTTGTGGCATTAATTAATCAATGTTATCACTGTCCAAAACAGCGAACAGCTTGAGGGGGGATTTGCAATATTATTCTACGCTACAAAGGCATAAGGTGAGTGAGGGGCAGAGAACTGCAAGCGGTTTGGTTTTTTTACACTCGAAATTGCTTATTTAAAAAAGAATTAGAAAAGCCGCAAATATCGCATATTAGATAACATTAGAAACAATTGAATTATTCCTTAATCCCACATTCCATTATACTTAATTGGAACCACATCCCTGTTTAGGGTTAATTGCTTAACATTATAATTTATTCTTTCTTTACAAGCTAATTTCATGAACCTTGGTTTTCAAGGGGTCTAGTTATTGGTTGTTTCCGTTCCGGCCGTTATTAATTTAACAATAGAACATCAGTTTTTTTATTATCGCTTTTAATTTTGTAAGTACAGAAGACTGCCAGAAGCAATGCTAAGAGCCAAGACCTGCTACCCGTTTGCTGCTCCATGGTCGCGATGTGTGGCTCTTGGCTTCTAACGTTGGCATCCAAGTTATAAAAACATCTCTAACAATTTCCAGAGCACACCGTAGGAAAAAAATTAATTTGAGATATCTCTGTTTTTACCCAAACATTTGAAGAGAAATGATGAAAATACGGTAAAAAAAGCACCCAAGGAATGTGAAACGCTTGTATTTCGAACTAGAATTGCGTGCATGATTTTTCTTTAACTGTATTATTTTTCACACGATGCCAAGTTGTAATCATGGCATCATACGAGTATAATCACCAGAATACTAATTTAAATTCTCCTACTTGCTTTAAGAATGCGAATTCAGAATACATTCTCCTTTAAGGTGGGTTCGTCTGCATTCCACAATTCGACGTGCCATACTGGTGCACCCTTCGATTGATGCGATGGATGCTGGAATATATAACTTCTTCCTTGCTTTTGTTGTCTTTTGTTGTCCTCGCTAGTCCCAGAAGTCCCGATAAGGGAATATTCGCCTGTTTTAATTTTGTTGAAAGTACAAATATCGAAAATCATTTCGTGTGACGCCTCACTTAAAAGCATAGCTCGCAAAAAACTGTAAACACTTTTTCAATGCACAGCGAGTGAAAAACGAAACAAACACAACGTTACGGACACTTACGACTTGTTTCGTGTTTTCGGTTAAGCAAAACCAACGAGTCCATCATCCGACAACCTCTGACAGCAACTGTTTTGAGAACTGTCTGCAAATGAGCAGAACACAATAAGTGTCTGCGAAAAGTGTTTTTTCTTTTGTTTTTGTTGTGTGCGTTTGGTAGGCTGTTTATACGCTCGTTATACAAAGACACACACGAGCGTAGCACACAGCCACGCATACATACGCAAAAGACAGCTTGGAAACAGGAACGAAAAAATTGGTTTTTGCTCTAAGCGCAACAGAATTGAGCAAAATCAGAACTGAAACTGCCTTTCGCTCCCTATTTTCGTTTTGTCCGTAACCAAACTGTTTTTTCCCGTTGAAAGTGTTGAGCTTTCTGCTTAGAGCTTATCCTAAAGGTAGCCTCTTAGGTGAGAAAATTGGGTTTTCCCAAGAAATAGCCAGCGCAGAAGAGTAGAAAATGTGCAGTAATATTGCCTTGGTTATATTAAACGTAATTTTTTCAACGGTCATGCTACCTTTTTTCCAAATGTTGTGACTTTAAACCAAGTCTACGCCAACTACTTTATATTTAAAATTGTTAACAAGGGCAACAGTACGTATGAGTGATAAACTTTAAATCCATTGCGCAGACACTAGCACCCATTTATATCTATTTTTGGTTTTTGTTATGCCTTTTTTACACCAAAACGCATTGTATAAGTAGCGATTAGTATGACCTTACATTTTACCATACATCAAATGTCCGCGCTAGCGTACCTGATCTAAATTTGTACACTAAATCTGTGGTACATTTTTCCTTCATCAAATGAGAACGCATCTACACCAACTTGATGGATATTTTACAAGAGACATTTTTTACAAAATCCAACCATTTGTTAGATATCGGCGATATAAAAGTTCCTGTCTATGAAAATACTGGATGCATGAAATTGCCCACCAGTTTCTGCACAAAACTTAATTATCAAAATGCTTTTATTGACCGCGTGTTTCCGATGTTTGCACACAATACATAAATCATGCTTGGCTGGCAGAAAAAGCCGTTTTGGCAGCATAAAGGGAGGACGACGAAGACTAAGCTTTAACCCACCCAACATTTGAAAGATCGTTTTAACAAAAATCACCTTAATGAGCCATTTTCGAGCCCTTTTGATGATTAAAAAGAGATTAATAGCTAACGATTAAAGAAGGCTCGAAATTTATTGAATTATGATGACAATGATGATGACAAGAGATTTACGCTTGTGCTTCTGCCATGATAGCAATAGCTCTCCCGCAAAGTCTTAAATCCAGTTCGGTAATCAGCAACTGTCACATATTGGTACAAATATTAATCAATTTATCTAAAGTGCTTGCCTGAAGAAAGCTTCACATATGTATGTTCCAAACCTTCTTTTTAAACAAGCTCGGCCACTTCACTCCAAGCCTTGTTAACAAAATTTAAGTCCGAATGTTTGGGGTGGGATATAAACCGAATGGCATCCCGGTCTCTCACCGCCAAAATCAGCGCAACCTAGTCTTCATGCGAAAACATTGCCAATCGGCTCTTTCGCTTTGTTTTTTCTGCCATTGTTTTATTTTAGTTAAGTCCAGCTGATCGATGGCATACATGTAGAGTAACAGCGCGTAATATCTGGTGGCAACAATATTGCATTAGCTAAGCAACGCAAAATAAGGCCCACAGCCTATTAACATAGAGTCCACGTATAAGAGTGGGTTAAGCACTGTTTCCAGCAAGCTGGTAAGCGCAAAAGTACTTGTTTTGAGTCTAACGGGGGAAAACGTAAAGAGGAAAAAATTCAGGCCTGCTTCCATTTTCGGAGTTGAAGTTGAAGGCAGGTAATCGAAAATTTTGATTTGGTTGGATGTTTTGCTTCAAGTGCCTTGAAAAGTAACTTCTATGTGTCTTTTACGAGGTTTTTATAGGCTTCATTGGCCGGGTGAAATCACTTATATCTGTATCGGAAAAGAGTCCGATTAGACTCAGAAATCTTCCACATTATGTGTGACCGTTTTTATAAAAAAAATCACTCATTCCGGACTCTATTTTGTGCATATTTTGATGGTGAATGCTCATAGAAAAGTGTCAGAAAAGGGTTAGAAAACGCACATATTGCTTGCTGGGTTCAAGAAGAGTCGTGGCTAGGGTACCATTTTCTCCCGACAAAAGTATAATTTCAGATCAGACAAAGAGTGCATTTATGACTATTTTAATCAGACCGTGGACTCAAAAAAGACTTGAATGTGTTCAAAAATTTCATAAAATATTTGCTGGGAAGATACAGTAGTTGTTGCTAGCAGACTTGGTATCATAAATTTTGACTTTGAAATTTAAAACTTATTATTAGATATTAGATAGGCATTCGCAATGACGACTTCCTATTAGATAGGCATTCGCAATGACAATCAACAAGTCGCAAATCCAAGTGATGATCGGTTGCGGCTTAGATTTGGGCATATCATGTTTTTCACACCGACAATTATACTTGGCATGTTCTCAAGCCTTCGAACTTATTTGACTGTCAAAAAAATATCGTACAATAGATTTTCTGTATTGCATTTCCCTACATAACGATAAAAAATGCATTACTTTTCACCTTACACCTTTCAGAGATGAAGCATTTTATATATCCATTTCGTTTATACAATACACAGAATAGAGAAACATTATGTTTGGTGCTTTTTGGTTTTTCTCGGCTCCCCAATCTTCTTTCTGTCATAGATAGCATCCCCACACACACTTACAATACGTTTGTTATTGTTTATTTGCCGGGTCAACTAGTAAATATACAACACTGCGTATGAGTCATACACAAATACTTTAAGGCCTTATTGTGCCGGATAAAACTGAAAAATCTTCTGTTTACATAAATAATTGCTTAGTATAGTCGAAAGCACTTTTCTGTTCACTTAAAACTATTCGTAACAAGGAAGAAAGTCGGTCAAGCCCGACTATATAATACTCTGTACCAACGAACATAAATTTTGATGCTGCAGTGGCAGCGGTAAACAGCGCTGCTAATGCGCTGCTGCAGCATACACTCTTTTGATCATATATCGAGAACCGTTGATCCGATCTTTATGGTTCCTTTGGGAAATCGGTAAATAATTTCGATTAGAATATATGTCCAGAAGGTTCGAACCTTCTATCTATTAAACTGTGGGAGATATGACGTTTTTCTCAAATTGCGGGGGCGGGAGGGGGCGTGGCCAAAATTGAAAATAAACTTGATCTGCCTGCAGATAGAAGAAACATATGTCCCATACATGTTAAACCTCTATCACTTCTCTGTGCGTTCATACGGACAGACAGACGGACAGACGGACATGGCTATATCGACTCGGCTGTTGATGCTGATCAAGAATATATATACTTTATGTGGTCGGAGATGCTTCCTTCTGGCTGTTACATACTTTTGCACAAACTTATTATACTCTATGTACCTTTGGTACAGAGTATAAAAACTAAATAGTAAATAGTAATTATGCGATATTCTCCTGCGGAATTTAGCAAACGCGGAGTGTCTTTAAACATATTTGCAATTATGATTGTTTCCATCTTACAGTAAATGCGGTTGAATTTTGATTGACTTATGCATATAGTTAAGCCGCTGCAGTTCTCTGGTGAGGTGTAATAATGGCAAGGTAGTAACAAAAGTAAAGAGGATGCATTGCTGATTAAGTGAAACGAGAAACTAGGCTGAAAGCCCATTAGACACATTGGAAGAGAGTTACGCAGTTGGACAGCGCTTAGAAAATTATCGCTCGTCAGAGACGGTAAAAGCAGACAATAGCAGTGTGAGCGCTACTTAACACTCGTCGCAGAGACGCAGTGAGCCAGAAAGAGACAGAAGAAAGAGCGAGCGAGCGAGAGAGAGAGAGAAGCGCGTTTTCAAAATACGAGAAAAGTAACGTTCGGTATACTTACAACTTGGCTATCCTGTTGTGTTTTAAATTGTTTGGCAAAATTTTGAAGAAAAACCGAAAAATTGATAAGTTAGAAATGTGTAGAAAGAGAGAGAGAGAAGAGAGAGAGAGTGGCGGCATGCAGAAGGATCCAAAGCAGTCAGAAAATAGTATAAATAACTAGCCCTACTGTAGACACCAGTTGCTACTCCATTTCCACAGTACTTACAGTCTCCGATCCGGCCGCTGTTACCAGCTCCTGCAGAGCACGCACCGACAGTGCCTGCTCAATGACAAACACACACTGCGACAAGTCGGGCGGTACATTTTTATCGGCTATATTCTCCAGGAAACAATGCCGATTACCAAATCCCTCGGCGGCCAAACAGACACGTTCTCCCGTTGCCGTGCAGGAGAGCGTGACCATGTCTTCCTGTGAATGATGGCAAAGTGTGTGTGTGTGTAAAATTAAATCGTTAAGAGCCCAAAGTCTAATGCAAGTTTAATGAGAGATTCGGCAACAATGCCACCGCAATGCCAATTGGTAATTCCCCCCGGCTGGCCTCCTCCCTGCCAGCTAGACTAGGCATCAACCAAAACGTTGCACACGCAAAATGAGGGAATTGTTACATGGCACTAAATGTGCAAAATGTTTGGAGGAGCGGCAGGCGGAAGGAGTGCTCCAGTCCATGTTGTGTGCAGTCGAAGTTAAATGAACGGTAATGGATTTCGAATCGAACAATTTGCATAATTTAAATGCCGAGTCCTGACACTGCATATTTCGGCTCCTTCACTCCTCAGGAGTGGTCAGAAGTGGTATTTAAAATGGAAGGACCACCACAATCACTTTGACTTTGCAATCTTGCACTTTTCGCAAAGAATAAAGGAGTAATTTGACACAAAACAAGGGCCACATTCCCAAGACGAAGCTGTCCCCTGGAACGAGGGTTGGCGCATTCCCTGAGGAGGACCATATTTATTGAATTTGGTCTACGGTCACACACACACACACACACGTGACACAGATCGGCCTGCGGGTGAGCAAACTGATACAGTCCTCCTGCTGGACCAACATATTTATTTATTGCGTCAAGGTGTCGATGCTCTGACCTCGCTGCCCCAGGGGGAACACTATTTACTTATACACATAATGGCTGTCATTTCGACCGGCCAGCTGTGGGCGCTTGATATATCGAAGCATTTGTCAGCTGACGATGTGTTCATCACCCGGGGACGGGTGAAGTCGCCTCAGCTGGGCATGTAAAGTGAAAGCTTAAGCAGTGATTGAAATTGTGACACGACTTTTCGTATTTATTGTTGGCCATAAACAAAAGTTAGCAACACCCATAAATATGCAGCACGACATGCCTTTATGGACTGGCCTATTGAGCGTTTTATGACATCAATTGTGAAAAATCCCCTTCCTTGCCTTCCTGGATTTTATTGAGTGGACGTAATTGATTTTAGATGACACCCAGTGTCTGTCTCCACTTACCGTACGCAGGAATGAAACATCATCCTGTTCGGAGCCACCTTCCGCTTCAGCCATTTTGTTGGATAACGCAACGACTGCAGCGTCCAAATGAAATTAAATTGGATAACGCGTGTTGGATAGTATCAATGGTTGTCTGGTTGAACTCGAATTGGTTGTCACTTTCCTTGAAATAGTTGAATAGTTTTTTGTTTTGGGTGAAGATTTACATGAGTTAGGGTTAAGCAAGAGTTGTGTGTGTGTAAATGGAAAAGGAACGAGAAACGAATTAACTAATGGTTAGTTCGTGTTTTCCGATAAATATTGAATATTTCGTTTTTGCGCTTCACGGCGAACACTGAGCTTGTCACGGCACGGACCGAACACGAAAATAAATTAATCAATTTTACTTGTTCTTGAATATGAACAATCGCTCAACACTTTGACCTTGTCTGCATATTGAAATGAGAGAGAGACAAAAACACTTCGATTGCTGGTTTTCTAAAAATTTCAGCTGTGCGAAGACCTAGGCCGGTTTTGCTTCAGTTTTATCTGTCTTTGATTTGAGCTGAGCTAAGTGAAAACATGTGCTGTTGCTTATTTATTTGTTTTTGTTGTTTTTGTACTCTATAGCAACTTAAGCTCTATTTACTGGACTTGATTGCTCAGCTTACTTTTCTTTAGACCTGAGTGTCAAAAAACTCAGCTGAACAACTCAGTTCAGCATTTCCACATGCCTGAGAAGCTCAGTTGAGTCAGTTACTGAACCATTGGTTCATAGAAATCATCTAGCTCATATGTGGCAAAGCCAGCAAACTTCAAACAGGCAGCCTTTTGACCACTTAGTTGAGCGGTCAGGTCAATTAGAAACGGTTCCATTTCACCTGATCGATCAGCTCGTCAATTAGAACCGGTTCTATTTCACCCAAGCGCTCAGCTTATTAGGTCAGCTGGCTACTCAGCCGCCTGTTTACAGTATCGAAAACTCAGCTAAGAGATCAGGTCGTGTAAATTGGGCTTTAGCAGCACTTCGATTCCTAGAAATTGTCGTCAATCTGAATAAAATCCTTAAATACCTCACTTTTTGGTTCGCTGCGGTGAATCAACTTATATATTTAATCTTTTTGATAGGTTTACAAGACTGATTACACACTTTTGGTAGTGACTGCTGCCCTTCAATGAATCATCTTCCAATATGCTAAGAATTATGTCAGCAAGAACGAAAGAGTTTCCTAAATATTAATAAGACGTCATGTGAAATTCCGCAGTTTCTCAATCCAAGTAAGAGGCGGATTGACTTGACTACATATTTTTCCATCCCCGAATTCTTGTATTGATCCCGACCTTAGCTCGGGAGAGCTTGATCTTTGCTTGAAATAGGCTCATTCCAACAACACGCGGGATTGATTGTAGCTTGTGATGCGAACTCGACTTAATCCCTAATTCTTATCAAATCAAAAAGACCCAATATTGACTTAAGCTTGACATTCTCACTTCATTTGTTCTGGAAATCGGCTTGGTGCAAAAATGACTAAGAATAAATCACGCTCGGTAATCGAGCTACATTCAATCCGAAAAGAGCTTGATATTTAACTTAATGTTACCCCAAAACAAGCTTCTTACATAAACAACCTTTTGGATTTTCAAACTGGAAAGTTCTAGCCGGCTCGAAGTCATTAGTTGAGACTGTTTGGGAATTCCAAGGGAGCATAAGTGCAAAATCTAACGCTTAGTTGATAGAAGACTTTACGTATGTGTGAGTACACATTTAACCTCACTGTATTGTTTAGAGAGGTTCTCTTGCTCTCGGTTTCTTTCGTTATTTCGCTTTGACAATAGAAGTGCGTACTTCCTTCATTCTCGAGTAAGGATCATTTGATTTTCAAGATTTATTAAAATTTGAATGATTTACGTGTGCTGAACACGAATCTTTTTCTCAGTAATGGTCTAGTGTTTTTTTAAAATTTGAGCTAAAAGTTCCTTACAATATCTATTTGGAACCTTTTTATACCCTTGCAGAGGGTATTATAAAATTGTCCGGATGTTTGTAACGCATAGAAGGAAGCATCTCCGACCACATAAAGTATATATATTCTTGATCAGCATGACGAGCTGAGTTCATTTAGCCTTGTCCGTCTGTCCATCTTTCCGTCTGTCTGTTTCTATGCTCTCCTCCGGCCCGATCGGATGACTATAGCATATAGCTGTCATAGGAACTATAGGTCGAAAAACTAGTCTTAGTGAGAAAAACTTTTTTGTTTTTAATGGAAACGCCTCCAAGGTACGAATTTCTTAGTTTACTATCCTTTCCCATGATTTCACCATGTTTGGTCGAAATCGGATGACTATAGCACATAGCTCCCATAGGAACGATCGGTCGAAAAACTAGTTCTAGTGAGAAAAACTTTTTTGTTTTTAATGAAAACGTCCTTTATCATTGCTACACTTATTTTATACACAATTCTAGTATTGGTCGAAATCGGATGACTATAACATATAGCTCCCATAGGAACGATCGGTCGAAAAACTAGTTCTAGTGAGAAAAACTTTTTGTTTTTAATGAAAACGTCCTCATATGCATACCTTATTTTATACTTTTACACATTCTACAAAGTTGGTCGAAAAAGATATAGCTCCATAGAACGATCGGTCGATAGTTCAGTGAGAATTTTTGTTTTAATGAAAACGTCCTTTTTATTGGCACACTATTTTATATACTTTGGAACATTTCTGCAAAGTTTATAAAATCGGAGATAGCGCTAGAGACGGTCGGAGGTTGGGCTAGGAGTAGAAAAATTTTTTTTTCAGTGGAAGTGAAGGGCGGCCGAGGTTATTTCCCTATTTTTTTTTATTTTCTCTCGGCTTCGATCCATCAATTGATCGTTCTTAATTCTTTATTGGAACAACACAACGAGACCAGTTTTCAACAACCATTTCTAGGAAGTGTTCCGAATTTGGTGGACGTCACTCATTTTGGAAAAGTCTCACAGTTGATTGCTGTTATAACATAGATCCATAATTCGATACCTGTTACGATCTCATATTTATTTCTTTATTGTTTAATTAAAGTACCAAGGCTGCAAACATCTAAAATTTTGATGAAGGCTTGGTCCGGTGTCTCGAACCCTTTGTATAGTACACCGGTTCCTGTACAAATTGAACCTTAGATTTTGGTTAAATTCTGTGTTTTTAGAATCTTAGATATATGACGGATCTTTGCATCTACTTCCGGTTAAAATATTGACATAAATTTGTTTTGAAGAACACATATAGTCTATATAAATCGTCAAACAGTAATCCAATGGACCACATGCCTTGTTGTTATCATTCATGGTTAAATGCTTCCAAAAGTGCCTTGTAATGTTGCCACACTTTTCCAGCTTGAAATGCTTTATTTGCTTGCAATATTCCAAATTTTGAGTAGAGTTTTAAAACTCATCTTTAGTAATCAAACAAGGCATTTTTTAGTCATAGCTTTGAGAAAGTTAAATAATTTCCTAAGAAATTGACTTAAAAGATTGTTTGAACCAAGCCTCTTCCAACAAACTGGCAGAGTTTTGTGAGGTTAAATATTTTTAATCTTCGGTTTATATCCGTATTTTGTTTGGAACTGCCTTTTTTAAGAGGATATAAAACATAATCAGATTGGCCGTACAACAAAATTTTCTTGTGCTGAAAAATGCCAAGCATTTTAATGAAATTTCTAATTTATATTTTTCATTCTTTGAATCATCCTTCTCAGCAATTAAAATAAACATAAACTTTAGCTAATACAAGTGCTATTAAAATTATTGCACAAATTTGACTTTCGCCGCTGCCCGCGCCTAGTTTCTCTAGTATAAATTCCTAGTGGTTCAATGGACCAAAGTCAAGAGAGCCAGCGAGTGTTTTGCTCTTTTTCTTTCTCTCTCTCAATAAACCGACGACTATTCGTTGAGTTTTTGTTTTGTTCCGGCTGTTTCTTCTTTTCCTTTTACTTGTCGCGTTTATGTGTCATTTTGGCATTATCCCAACCACCAGATTCGCGTGAATTTTTTGCCAATTTTTGTTCATTGTTAATTGTATAAATGGGTAAGTATGTACTATATGTTGTCTGTGTTGTTGGGAATCTGCCAAAGTAACCGTGTACGTACAAGCTATAGAATTATGTTTTTCTTTTAGGTATGTATGTAAGCATGTTTCCGTGTCGTGCAACATGTTGCCAGCTGGCTAACAAATGTATGTAAATGTAAGTATGTACAACTCTGGTGCCTGGACCCGCACTGGCGGCACTTTGTCTATGTCTAAGACGCCCTCATGACGGGCCCATCGGTAATCCAAGGGTCCGATGGACACGCCACTGCCCCTCCCCCACTTTGAGATTTCTGTAGATTTCTTTAGTTATTTCTCTTAAGATTTCGGATTTGAGTTCAGTTGATTTTTCAGCACTGTCGTGTGTTTATTTTTGGTCTCAACGCCGCACGAACACCGCCCGAACACTTGACGAACAGCGCACACATGTCCAAAAATATCACACGCAAAGGCCTGGGCACCACCAAAAACTAGCACAGGTTAGAAATTTTTCATCGAAAAATTTTCATATTTTTCACGCAGCGAATTTTTGAATTTTAATTGCAATATCTTATGCAATTTCCATACTTTCAACACAGATTTAACACACGCGCTGGAAATTTATGCGGCAAAACGGTATGCGCAACGCATGGATTTTCCACGTTTTCCATAACACAAAACATATATAGATTCTATACTCGATGCGGCTGCTGCCAGCCCAGCCAGTTGTGGGCCAACGGACTTACTTTTCGTGTCGATATTACTCTCTAGACTGACGAGCACGGACCGACGACGACTGGCACTGCGAAAATGCCGAGTACCGAATGCTGCGGCAACAGCAACAGTAGCAGCAGCAGAGCGGAATGAATCTAGGCACAGTGGTTTGGATGTGCTTGCTGATGTGGGATGAAATTTACATTTTCCCCCACAAGGATTTATCTTATTTGTATCGGTTTTCATTTAGTTAAGCTTGAAATTGTATAATAATTATTAAGAAGTTTCTATTCCTCTCAGCTTTTGCGAAAAGTGGCAGAAAAATCTAGTCTGGTGTGAAAAGCTAGAGAATTTCTTTGCCTTAAGAGGGTCGTTCATTTGAGGATGCTTTCGATAGCTTTCACGAAGCTATTTTGCCTGTTCTTTAGGATCTCTAACATAATTAAAGCACAAATACTCTTGTGTGTGATTTGCCCCACCTCAAGAAGCTGCTGTTCTATATGGCCTATAACACAGTGCAACATTTTGCAGCTTTAAATTTTTGATCACATTCAGACCCGGTAAATCTGAAAGGTACTGATGTATAAAGAAAAACCCTAGCGGGATTTGGTCGGATTAGTCAGCATTTTTCGCCTTTCTGACAAAGAGGCACTTTTTGTATCGCTCATATCTCTAAAATCATTCAAAATTTGGTTTGTATGTCTTCGGCAAAGTTTTAGATCTTGACCTAGTCTACACTGCTTTGGAGTGCGTGAAACCATTGTTTCTGACAATGGCGTTCAGTTCAAGTCAAACGCATTCAACTCCCTGCTAGCGAAATATAATATTGTATGATTAATACGACATTTTATTCTCCTCAGGCAAATGCATCAGAGAGAGTAAATAGATCCGTTATAGCTGCAATAAAATCGTATGTTCATCCAAATCAGAAGAATTGGGATGAACATCTCAGCAGCATTTGTTGTGCTCTTCGAAGTAGTGTTCATTCTGCCATACATACTAGTCCATATCGATTGGCTTTTGGCCAACACATGGTAACGGATGGAGCCAGTTTTAAACTCCTTCGATCGTCAGAAATGTTAGAGGATAGAACAGTGCAGTTTAATCGGGAAGACTCTTTTGTTGGTCAGGAAATATTTAGAAGTAATTTCCAGCAGAGCAATTTCCAAAAAGGATTTAGTGCCAAGTTGGCACCAGCTTTCATAAAGGCCAGGATTAAACGGAAACTAGGAAATGCTTATTATAAAGTTGAAGACCTACAAGGGCGTGTGGTTGGCAAATTCCATGCCAAAGACTTAAAGCAATAAATTGAGGTGAAGCTCATTATTCCGCTCAAAGCGTTGATCACACGTTTGGTGAATTGTCCCCCAAAGTGTGATTTTGGTAGGGGGGAAATTGTAGTACACTTGTCGCCTGAGCAATTCACAAGATACTTTTTGCAGCCTAGAAATAGGCTATGCTTTAGTTTGTCAGCGCCACCTAGGGCTCGTTAATTCCATAAAATTGGTAAGAGATGGAGCGACTAAGATACTCAGATAACTGAGCGAGATTGTAGGCTAAAAATGGCGACGATCTCACAGGCTCTGTTAATAGCTTTCTTTCGAGCCGCTGAAGCAGACATTTTTCTATTCCAACTTGCAGTTGCGCTCCCTTGAATGTCCCAAATCGCTCTCCCGTTTTGCTAAAAGAGGAACTGGAAGACATCGAACAGAGAGAGCTTTTGGCAAACCACCACCAGTGTGGAAACCGTCCCAGCCAGCAAACGTCGGTCGAGCTTGGCAATTATCTTAAACCCGAGATCTTGGCTAAAATCGTAGCGAGAAGTGTCCAGAGTGTGAACCCAAGCCGTTCCCCCGTATTTTAGCGCCAAAACGATATTTTTATACCCTTGCAGAGGGTATTATAAAATTGTCCGGATGTTTGTAACGCATAGAAGGAAGCATCTCCGACCACATAAAGTATATATATTCTTGATTAGCATGACGAGCTGAGTTGATTTAGCCTTGTCCGTCTGTCCGTCCGTCCGTCTGGCCGTCTGTTTCTATGCTATCTCCTCCGTCAGTTTTAAAGCTATCCTCACCAAACTTTGCACGAAGTCTTTTGGTACAAATACGCTGTACATTTGTCGGAACCGGCCGGATCGGATGACTATAGCATATAGCTGTCATAGGAACGATCGGTCGAAAAACTAGTCTTAGTGAGAAAATTTTTTTTGTTTTTAATGGAAACGCCTCCAAAGTACGTATTTCTTAGTTTACTATCCTCTTCCATGATTTCACTAGGTTTGGTTGAAATCGGATGACTATAGCATATAGCTGCCATAGAAACGATCGGTCGAAAATCTAGTTTCAGTGAGAAAAACTTTTTTGTTTTTAATGAAAACGTGCTTTTCATTGGCATACACTTATTTTATATACTTTTAACACAATTCTGCAAAATTTGGTCGAAATCAGATGACTATAACATATAGCTCCCATAGAAACGATCGGTCGAAAAACTAGTTTTTGTGAGAAAAACTTTTTTGTTTTTAATGAAAACGTCCTTTTCATTGGCATGCACTTATTTTATGTACCTTTACACAATTCTATAAAGTTTGGTCGAAATCGGATGACTATAGCATATAGCTCCCATAGGAACGATCGGACGAAAAACTAGTTCGAGTGAGGAAAACTTTTTTGTTTTTAATGAAAAGGTCCTTTTTATTGGCATATTTTTATTTTATATAATTTAACACATTTCTACAAAGTTTTATCAAAACCAGATGACTACACCATTTAGCTGCAGTATGAATGATCGGTCGAAAAAGAAGTTCTATTGAGAAAAACTGTTTGTTTTCAATGGGATTGCCTCCAAATTCCGTAATTAACAGTGTATTATGCTTTTCCATGATTTCACCAAGTTTGGTCGAAGTCAGACATCTATATGCTGCTACTGCTTCCGTGGCTGACACGAAGCAGCAGCTCCGACTTGATCTGTTGATCGCAAGCAGCGAAAAGCAAAAAGCAAAGAATACGTTAACCGACAACTACTGGCGCTTTTTGCTTTTTTGTCAGAAATAAGTTTGTGTGCTTGCTTCGACAGCGACTTCCGATTTTTCTCAGAAGCAAAGGCAAAAGCAACAATTCACATTAAACAGTTGAAAAAAGTTCAAGCTGGAAAATGTAAAGATTTTGCGAATTTTAATGCTTCGACTGAAGCAATTTAAACACTGGATTAAACATGTTTGACTTCTGGCCTCTTCTCTAGTGTTATACAGGCATGTTCTCAATTCCGCTTCCACTGCAACTTTTCGAAAACGGAATTGATTCAGTTTCTCGCAACACGAAAACGAAAGCGTTTTTCGTTTTAAAAAGTAATGCTTGTTGGCCGGTGAAATGAAAAGTAATTGACAAATTACGCACTTCGTACTGTTGCCAAATGTAAATTAAGTTAATGTTACTTAATTCTGTGATCAACTGATTTATGTACTCTGAATTGCATTTAAGTCTTTAAATAAATTAAAAATAATTTTTTTGTTAACGATACGTAAGACGTAAAAGTCAGACTCTCTCGTTTCCGCATGTTCCATTTTCCATCGTTTCGCTTGTTTCTCTCGTGCTGATTTCGTTTGGCCCCTGGTTTTCCAATAGTAAAACGTAAGCAAATTCATTCCAATTTGAGAACAGCAAGTCCTAACCGAAACGGAATTGCTTTCGGTTTACTTTTCAAAACGTAGCGGAATTGAGAACATGCCTCATAGTCTTTGGAAAAAATGATGCCAGTTGTAGACAAAAGCTCAATATTGTTTTTAATAATATGGCCAGTTCCATATTTCAAATTTTTCGGCCCATCTCAGACCACTGTCGCACGAAGGCACCCAAGTTATTTCTCGGTCTTTTCTGCTCACCGGCATGCCGTATTGCCGTATGATGCCGCAGGAGTCTGAGCTTGTTGCTTGTTTTGGCCTACACTCTCGCTCTCCTGCCTACTCTCCACTGCTCTCCCGTAAGGGGGGCGGCTGGCTATTTAAAAAACAGCTGTTTGCCTCGTCGTCGTCTTCCGAGGAAATACCAGCATGACTCTTGGTACACACAAAAATAAATAAACATTTTTGAATACAATTTGAAAAGGTTTTCTTGTATAATTGTGAGCTGATTTGTACGTGATGTGTGTGCGCCGATGCCACTTGAAGTTGAACGCCTGCCAAGACCAAAATGCATTATGCTGTAATAAACGTTGGTAAAAATAAATCTTGCCTAGATATAAGTATATATATATTTCATTCAACTTGAACTTGTCAGCATTTTGGGACGACTGTTTCATGAATGAAAATGAAATCATATTTGCCAATTTGTAGGCCTTACTCATCATCATCGTCGTCGTCGTCGTCGTCGTCATGGCGCTGTCTGTGAGTTCAGGCGGAACAACTTGAGATATTTCCTATGTGTAATGTGAATTATTGCGCATTTCATTGCAATCCCTTCCAAGCGGCTTGGCTGGTACAAAATAAACATTTCACAAACTTCTGCCAGCACAAATTAGCCAAGTGGAAGCAAAGGAGTAGAATTCTGCACTGCAGCGATAAACTTGCCTGAAAACAATAAAGATGCGCACCCGCCCACAGAAAAGAAAGGCAAGGATGTTGTGCGTGGTACGTGCGTGACTGCAGGATCTCGGTGAAATTGTGCATCTAAGCATAAATGCAGCTGAACGGAGAAATTGGCCACAATTCATTACGAAAGTATCTTATGCGGTTCGGGCCTTGATTGCCCCGTTGTTCGTGGCGAAAGCTTACATTAATGGCTGCCACTACTTCACTCCATTGTTTATGGCCTTCCTTATGAAATGAATTAGTTTGTGCGGTATCCTTAGACTAAACTGGGTGTCGACCTGATAATTTGCAAATACCCGCGTCAATGGCCGTGACAATGATTATGCTGCCCGCCGCCAAAAGAAACAACAAAAAAATGGAAATAAAACTTTGTCCAGGCCTTTGTTACCGCCTAACCTGACTTTGACCAGCTGCAGGCCGCGAATCCTCTTTCGCGCTGCCACTTCCCAAAAGAAAGTTTACCAAACAAAACTTTTCCATTTACTTGGCCGCAGTTCATCTGGAGTACTTGTGACGCGTGCAATTGAGAGAGTGAGTGAGTGAGTGAGTGCGACTCCCACCCAGTGACAAGGGGGTCTTACCTGCGCTGACACTCGCTCAGTTACGTGGCGCAAAAAGTTTCGGGTCCGTGCAAGTTTTATTCGCATTTGGCTATTAATTGAAGGACCATCACCAACAGATTGCCCAATGTTTGCCAAGCATTCGCTCTTGTTTGCTGCTTTGTTAAATCAATTTGCCGACGGAGAAGTAGAATAAATCAATCAATTGCAGCAAATTGCGGCTTACGGCACTTCCTTTGCCCTTTTTCGCTTTTATTTTCATGGAAGGCAGCGGAACTAATTAACTTCAATTTAAATGAAAAACGACCTGCGATTTGTGCCCATCGAATGAGTATCATAAAGCCAACTCAGAGGAAATAATGGCCCACGGACCAAGTACGCATCGCACACATGTCCATTGGATGTGGCCGTGTACACTGGGAAATAAGAGAGTTAATGTCGGAGCATGAAAAATATAAATTCTGTTTAAAGACTGAGTTGGTTGATTTTGTTTGATGTTCCCATGGCCTACACAGAAAACCACATCGACTTATTCAAACTTTAAGCAATCCTTAATCATCGAAATGACACTATTTCAGCGATGTTCAAGAAGAGCGAGGCCAAAAAGTAAGAGTGTATTGCTGTGCGATATCAGCACAGCTTTGAACTGCCCTGCTCGACGTCTGGGCATCGAGGGCAAGCAAAGAGAGCGCTGCTTACGCTCATATGCGCGACTTCGGCATGCGCTCGGCTCGTGTGAGTGTAAATAGCGGATTGCGCTCGGCCCCTGGGGGCTATGGAGGAACATCGCTGCACTACTTAGACATCAATTTGTAATTATTGAGTGCTATTTTCTCTTTAGTACTCCAAGAATTAATATGTTGTCTACCTTGAGACGGTAACCAACAACTTAGACCAAAATCAAAAACAGGTCGCTAAAACCCATATACTTATATCCATAACAATAGTCTCGCTGGAATGTTTGTTATAAACTCCTTAGCTGCTTCTCTATTAATCAAACAATAAATACCTTGGTATTTATTAAAGGGAGCAATCCCTTTAAAAAACGCTTACAAGAAATCTTGTCATATATGTTTATTACTTCGTACATTTTTCAGAGAACTTAACAGTGGCGAAACAAAACACAGATTTAACAAATTTGGAAACATTCAAGCACAATTGTATACCTTTCGGCTGGGCTAAAATCAAAGCTAAAAATAGAATCAATTATATCTTACGTTCATACAATTCTCAAGCTTTAATTTGCCGATTAGCCTAAATAAATAGGTGTTTGCAAACGGCTTGTTGGTATCAGCGCTTGAAACTCACTTATGAGATGTTGCCGGGAGGCCATCGAAACAGTCTGTCTGAGTGTTGAATTCGTTGATTATTATATTTAAATCAATCCTTCAAGATCCAGGCTGGAAGTAGACAGCAGCAAAAGTGGCACTGCCAATACATGTGGACCTTCGAGGATATCAAATTGATACTGAATTGTATCAGGCTAATACCTTTTTGTATTAATTTCAAAGTATCATTTTGATTCTAGCAATTATCAATTGGATATTTTAAGTGTCAAACTTTTTAGTATCATGTTGATGCTAGATTTCATCAATTTAATATGCTTTCTAATCAAAATTTTAAAAGTAATAAGTAGACAGCGGATTTTGCATATTTTTAAACCGATTTTAATCCTAGTAGACTATGAAAAATGTGTATTTAACAAATTTTTGTAAATTTGTTCACTGCATCTTGTGTATTGCTGACGGTTCAACTAATGAAATAATAATTTAAGACATTCAGAAATTAATGCTATTTGCTTGGCATTATATAAACGTAGAGTTGTCCTACGAGGATTAAAATCTGTTCAAAAATATGCAGTGTCCGCTGTCTAGAAATAAGTCATAATATCCTTAAATTTTTTATATTTGTTTTGAGTTTTTACATTACAATACATACACTGAGAAAAAATTCGTTCTTAGTCCACCGAAATCAAGCCCATTCGTTGACAAAAGGAAAGTAGTCCCGCTTTTTCCGTGAATTGTGTTTCGTTGTCGCATAATACGACAACGAATCCCGACTCACGAAAAAAGCGGGTCTACTCTACTTTTGTCAACGAATGGACTAACTTTAAGAACGGCTTGGGTATGTTTTAAGACCATTTTGTGCTCGACAAAAAAAATATTATAACTGGGGGAAAGTTAACTTCGGCTCGGCAGAAGTTTTGTATACCCTTGCAGCTTCCATTGAAAACAAAAAAGTTTTTCTAACCAAGACTACTTTTAGGACTTTACTTTTCTTTGGGATCAATACTATTTAGACTTCTGATTTCGACCAAACTTTGTGAAATCATGGAAAAGCATAATACACTGTTAATTACGAAATTTGGAGGCAATCCCATTTAAAACAAAACAGTTTTTCTCACAAGAACTTCTTTTTCGATCGATCATTCATACTGCAGCTATAAGCTATAGTCATCCGATTTTGATAAAACATTTAGAAATGTGTTAAAGTTTATAAAATAAGTGTATGCCAATGATAAGGACGTTTTCATTAAAAATAAAAAAATTTTTCTCACTATAACTAGTTTTTTGACCGATCGTTCCTATGGCTATTCTATGTCGATTTCGACCAAACTTTGGAAACATGAAAAAAAAAAGTTTTCCCATTAAAACTGTTTTTTCCGTCGTTCATGACGCTGAGAGGCCGGTCCGACAAATGTCAGCGTATTTGTACCAAAAGACTTCGTGCAAAGTTTGGTGAGGATAGCTTTAAAACTGACGGAGGAGAAAGCATAGAAACAAACAGACGGACGGACGGACAGGCGGACAAGGCTAAAGACGTCATGTGACAAGAATATATATCTTTATGTAGTGGGAGATGCTTCCTTCTATGCGTTACAAACATCCGCACAATTTTATAATACCCTCGCTAGGGTATAAAGACAAACTCGGGTATACAAAACTCGGGTGTGCCGAGTTAACTTTCCCCATTTACACCCTTGCAGAAGGTATTATAAAATTGTGCGGATGTTTGTAACGCATTGAAGGAAGCATCTCCGACCACATAAAGTATATATATTCTTGATCAGCATGACGAGCTGAGTTGATTTAGCCCTGTCCGTCTGTCTGTTTCTATGCTATCTCCTCCGTCAGTTTTAAAGCTATCCTCACCAAACTTTGCACGAAGTCTTTTGGTACAGATAGGCTGCACATTTGTCGGAACCGGCCGGATCGGATGACTATAGCATATAGCTGCCATAGGAACGATCGGTCGAAAAACTAGTCTTAGTGAGAAAAAACTTTTTTGTTTTTAATGAAAACGTCCTTATCATTGGCATACACTTATTTTATATACTTTTACACAATTCTACAAAGGTTGGTTGAAATCGGATGACTATAGCATATAGCTCCCATAGGAACGATTGGTCGAAAAACTAGTTCTAGTGAGAAAACTTTTTTGTTTTTAACGAAAACGTCCTTATCATTGGCATACACTTATTTTATATACTTTTACACAATTCTACAAAGGTTGGTCGAAATCGGATGACTATAGCATATAGCTCCCATAGGAACGATCGGTCGAAAAATTAGTTCTAGTGAGAAAAACTTTTCGTTTTTAATGAAAACGTCCTTATCATTATTTTATTACTTTTACACAATTTTACAAAGTTTGGTCGAAATCGGATGACTATAGCATATTCAGTATGAAAGATCGGTCGAAAAAAAATTAAAGTAAGAAAAACTTTTTTTTTTAAATGGGATCGCCTCCAAATTTCGTAATTAACAGTGTATTATGCTTTTACATGATTTCACCAAGTTTGGTCGAAATCAGACATCTATATAATATAGATCCCATAGAAAAGTATGGTCCAAAAAGTAGTCTTAGAAAAACTTTTTGTCTTCAATGGAAGCTGCAAAGGTATACAAAACTTCGGCCGAGCCGAAGTTAATTTTCGCCTATTTATTTGTGTTGAAATTTTCTAATAAATATTACTCATACGACAGGTATACCGTTTCCAAATTGATTTAACAAAATTATTTTTGCTGACGTTTTTGCCGCGAACACGACTGGCGTTATCCATCGATACGCAAAATATTTCATGCTGTTTTCGCTTCGAAGCAAGACAATTTCACTTCTCGTTTTGTCTCCGTGTGTGCGGTGGCGCCAAGAACCGAGATAACGCGCTGCCGTGCTGCCGTAAAATAGCTCTCGGGAGCAATGGGAGCAAGGGCTTGCCCACCGCTGCTTTAGATGAGAGGCGAAACAATTATTGTACGAATAAGCTTTCGGAATATATTAAAAATAGCAGTTATCCGGCGTGCGTTGCTACCACCTCTTTAGCAATTTAAACATAAAACGAAGAAGCCATCAATCAAGTCTTCACGATAGTTCAAACCCATTATAAAGCTCGATTCTTTGCACCCGTACCACCCGGAAGACTTTGTTATAAACTGAACTCAAAGAATAATTGAACAAATTTTGCGATTTTTTAAACCATTCAATCTACACCTTCTACTTACCCTCCAACTTGTCTCCTATGTTTATATAAAAAATGAGTAGTTCTGTTGTTTTGACCGGTAATCAAATGTGTGAAAAATTTTATCCAAATCTGTTGTCAGTTTTGCGTGATTTGGCAACAAATATACAAACATACAAACTTCCACATTTATAAATTAAGATAAGCTAATTATATTATAAATAGTTTATCAAAAGCTAACACATTCTTGTAGGACCAACAATGGTCTGCTGTGCGATTTGTTGTTGTATATATTGTATATGTTTGTCTCAAGTTTTTGTTTGCGAGTTCGCTTTAAATAAGGCGCGACTTTCAGAGGCGTTCACTTCTGTGCAAAACCTCACTCATACACTCACCTTTGTAACTTTACTCACGCTATTAAAGGGGCTCCCATCACAGTTCAAATCACTGAATTAACAAGAAAATTAATCTCAAATTGAACTTCAGCCATCAAAACTCTGCAGAAACTTGACAAAAAGATTTGAGTTTAATCAAAATTCCACTTTATTTTCTGCGGCCTCAATTGGGTGACTTCTGTTTCCTTTGAAACTATTGCTTAAATGTAACAGAGTTACGACTCAATGAATCTACCTGGAAAAAAATTTCATTTCTTATGTGTGTGTGTGTGTGTGAAGGAAGTAAGAGTTGTTCAGTTCAATTTGCGGAAAAAAAACTGTTCCAGCCATTGTCTACGCACCTGAAAATTTTCCAAAGTGTATGCCGTATCCATGTGCTGGCTGCGCATTCAATGGGCCGTATACGTAATTTGAAGTTTTCTCTCCGTCGGGCTGCTGTTAAATTAATGCCTGCTCGTAAGTTTTACAAGGAATTCAATTTTTTCGCCACACCAAGTAAGACGGATAGTGAATGCTTTCTCAGCCGAATACCACGCCCTCACCCTCGCCCTTCGCCCCTCCTCCCACACCCAGTCTGTGAAGTGGCAAAGTCAGAAAGTGTCTAGTAGAGCAGAGCAGGCATTCGCAGGCTCAGTCCTGGCTAGGTGGAAAATTGATTCAAAAGTTTTGCCATTAAATTGTCTTTTGCCGTAATCTGGCCCACCTTTGTGAAAGTTAAAGTTCCTTTTGTTTTGTGTTATTCATTTATTAACAGATCTTTTAAAAATGCAGTAGGTTTCATATGCATTAATGTTCATTGTTTTTTTTTTTACAGCGTTTTTATACTAAACTAATTTATACGTGTGAACTTATGCTTCGGTAATTATTGTTTTTCCTTCATGCTGCTGGCTACTGTACACAATGCTCGTTCCTTATAGAAAATAAACTCAATTACGATTCAAAAACTCATTCACATTCTGGCAAAGGACACACATTCATTTGTATTTGTTTTTATATTGAATTAACATTAACATTAACCTAAATTCAGTTTTCAAGTCTTCTGTGTGTGTGTGTGTGTGGCCTGCTAATTATGCTAGAGTGTTCGAAATCATACATAAGAAATCACACATCAAGAACTAACTTCTTTCACTTCATTGTTTAACAAATTGTATTTCTTTGGCAAATTCTTTTAACATAATTCATACTACAATAAGTCTCATTTAACATTTCATATGTTAGCCCGTTTACAACTAAGTTATTAATGTATATATATAAACATGTTTATATCTAGGCAGATCGAAATGAATGTAGTGTTGTTAAGGGGGAAGACATTTAAGAAAAAGTGTTGCAATATGTTGACTAAGGTGCGTAACAAAACTGTATGTAAAGCATCAAAACTAAAGCTAAGCAGTTGGGAACTTTGACTGGATCGGTTCAATGGTTTACAGAGATTTTAAGCTTACGATTTGTTTCGAATCTTGGTTTTAGTGGCTTTGTGGTTCAGATATAAGTGAAAAGAAGCTTAAGCAATCCTAAACTGTGTGGGTTTTAGTTTTTCAGCCCGTAGGGCATCGATAAAGATTCCAATAGCCGAGCAACTGGCAAATACGTTACCAATTCCAAAATCTCCCCTCTATTCCAAGATAAGATGCTAAGGAATCAACAAATGATTACAATAATATCTAGTTGTGTGTTTAGCTATTTTAACGGCCTCCACTTCAGAAATATCTTAATATAAGCCTTTAAAGAATAAACCAAACCGTTTTGATTTGCGTTTTTCAGTTCGTCTAAGCATTTTTGAAAATATGCCTCTTGGGTTTATTAAGACGAATTAGTGGTTCGGTACGGTGAGGTTTGGCTTAGAACTAGTTTGCATACTTGCTTTTACCCTTGCCAAATATGATTTCTTTATATTTAGAATACAGTTGGAATTCAGATAACGAGCTTAACATCTACGAGACAGACCCACAAATAAACAATGCGACAGAGCACAGGAAGAGGCAAAATCAACTCACTGAACCACTAGAAAATGTTCCTCAGCCTCTGAATAATTTGACCACCTTAGACTTTTCAAAGTATTCACTTTGATTTAAGACAAGTTATTTTAAGTAAACCTACTAGCAAGTTTCAGTCTACTCGAAGTCAAGGTATGTTTGTTCTTAATAGTTTAATGTGAATATAGCACAATTAATTATTCTATTTTACCAATCAGGAAACCCAACCGTTTCGTTTTTCGGTTCAGATTCTGGTATGTACCGAAACTTATGTTCCAGTAAACGGTTCTGTTTTGGTTCTATTTCCGATCCTTTTGGTTCTATTTCATCCTAGAGGTGGAAAACGATAGTTGTCACCATCGATATTCAGCGTCGGCTTTTTTTAAACCATCGATAACAATCAATAGTTTTCGATAGTATTTTAGTTTATACAAATATGATTAAAAAGACAACAATTTCAAGTCTTAAATTAAGAAACGAAACTTATATTTCATGAAAACCATAAATGGGATTTGTAGTGACAAAACCCTCTTTTTTAACAATATAATATATTTTGAATATTTTCTTTTAGTTTCAAGTTAATCTAAATAAAAGTCAATGAGGAAGGGCATTTACTTGAAACTTCGACTGCGATTTTCTCAAAGCATGGAAGCATATCACGATCTATACTAGCCTATTAACTGTCAAAATCTGGATTTTTGAAGTAAGCTGAATTTATTATCTACAGAAACCAGCTCCAAGTGGTTGAATTGGAAAATTTTTAATTATTTTTAAGAATGAATTTTCGGTTCTACCAGGAAAATAGTTTCTTCGTAATTTGTAGTAAGAAAGTTTCTCAAATATTGCCGTTCGGATTAGGCATTAAATTTGCGAAAATTAGAAACACTGAAGCAAAGGATTGAAAGAAGCTCGGCTTGGCACTTTGGGGTTGTAAAGTTGATTATTATGTTATTAATTGTTCCAAGCTTTTAAAACAATGCTTTAGTGCAAAGCTTGCTTATTGTTACTTTGTTTATACGCCAGATATTTAAACAAATAGAAATAATACACTAATTATCTTTCTTAAATATATGCATTTTTTAGTGATGCCTGATTGGTAATAACTGTGTATCTGGTAACATTGAGCGCAGAAATCGATAAAAAAAACTTCATTAGGCCAAGAAGTTCCGTCATCTCCTCCTTGATCCACTTGCTGTGCTTGTTTTCACTTTGTGTTTTTAACATAGCAACCCTTTGAACGTTATTTGTAAATAAGTCTACTAATCAGTAATTGTTTTCGAGACTTAGCTATTTGCAAATAAAAAACTAACTCTCTGTTTATACGCAATAGTTTGACATTTAGAAAATTGTTATTTGCAAATAAGATGTGCGTATAAACGTAGTATGTATTTGATATTAGAATGGGGGCATTAAATAACGCCAGGTGAAATAACGCCTTCGGTATCGATAGTGTTGGTCTACCATCGATGGCGTCTCAAAACATCGATAGTGCTATCGGTAGTTCTCCACCTCTACTTCATCCAATTCAAAAAGCGATCTAGGCTTTTTAGGTAGCCGGAACAATAACAAGAACTTTAGATAGTTCATACAATACTGGAAACTTTGTACTGAACATTTTAAGAACATTAAGTTGTAAAGAAAACCTTGATGCTATAAAACTGTTCTGTAGGAGCACCGTAATCATTTCAAAGAGACTAGTCTCGCTTTTTCCTATTTATCAGCTTAGAGTTTGACCAAATTGTTTTAAAGTCCTCCAAAACAAAGTGTAA
Source organism: Lordiphosa collinella (assembly GCA_018904265.1). Taxonomy (NCBI): domain Eukaryota; kingdom Metazoa; phylum Arthropoda; class Insecta; order Diptera; family Drosophilidae; genus Lordiphosa; species Lordiphosa collinella. The sequence goes on along the minus strand of JAEIFV010000286.1, from coordinate 152,611 downwards.
GCGTAAAATCGGTACTGAAATGGTACCGTTACAATTCGTAGGTACTTTTCGGTTCCAGAGATATCGTTTCTCGGATACCGGCAAATAAAAAACTTTAAATATCTTGTGGTTTTTTTATTTTTGTGGGGGTGGTTTCTTTTTTTGTTTCCATTTCGGTTTCGTTTAGAAACCAAGAAAAAAAAAGAAAACTAAACCAAAAAAACTAATTCACCAAATTTTTTCACTTATTTTGCTTGTTCCCCAAAAAAACTTTAACAAAATAAATAGATTTTTTTACGTTTGAACTCATATATTAAAAGGGTTAACGGTTTGTTATTCTCACATGGGTGGTCGATATCAAAACAAACCCCCTCCCCCTAACTAAATACGTAGTAAAAAAACTAAAAACACCTAAACGTCGTCACAACAAAGGGCCATAAAGCTTTCGATAAGTAAAACAAAATAGAAATAAAAAAAGAGGGTTACAGAATAAAACCAGAAGAAAATATAAAAATAATACTATATAATTTTTTTAATTATAACAATATTAACATTAAAACAAACCAAATATCAAATAATAAAAAGCAATGGGTTACATTGTAAAAGCCCCCTGTGTTCATTAAAAAACCCTCTAGGTTGTCTTTTGGTTTGTTTAATATTTGTTTTTTTTACAAAAGTTAAAGCATAAAAAAGAAAAACCCTTTTTTTTTGTTTGGCAAGTAATCGACAAGAATACAAATGTTTAATCCAACAAAGAACCGTTCATACTTAATTTGCTTAATTGTTCTTGTTCTCTCCGCTCAGTTTCTTATTCTTACTCCACTTGCTAATAAAAACCAATTTCAGAACGAATTTAGCTTGATTTCATGAGCGAAATTCTTAAAAATTCAATAATGAATAAATTTTGTTTCGAAAGCTTTCATTCTTAACATATTCGTTATACTTTTTCTTAGTTTAAAGTTGAAAACTCAAGACTGTAGCTATTTTTCATTACAAATTACAAATATTGATTAGTTTTCATACGAATGTTACACCTCTTTTTGTATGCCTTACAGTTTTGCTACGCACCTTAACTTAATCAATCAAATGCAATCGTAAGATATATAAAAAAAACAGCAAGTTATGTATGTACTTATGAGTGTAAGTTGTTTTCTTTAGTGCTATTCTAACCCATATATAGTAGGTATATGTAAGTAGTTCGAAATCCACGTTAATTGTGTTGTTTTTATACAGTTTCTAAAATTACGAGATGCGAAATTTAGGCTACGTTTTACTTGCTAAATATGACTGTCTGTGTATTGATATACCTGCATTTGTCCTTTAGTTTGTTTTTTTTTTTGCATTTTCTTTGTTGTTTTTAACTGTTAATGTTTTTTTTTTCAAGTAATTTGTTATTGTACAATTGAAATTTTGGCATGCTGATTTGGAGTAGATCTAAAATGATTTCCGTTTTCTTGTTTAGAATTTGTTTTGGCTTAGCTACTTAAGGCTAGGCAATTGTTAATGCGATTTTGGCAGCACTATATGAGAGAGAGTACGAGTATAAGCTTTACATACACTACTACCACTTGACCAGGAACCCAGAGTGTGCGACTGACTGCAGGCCAAGAGCAGGCAGGGTGGTGGTGGTGGTGTGTTGGAGTGTTATTGTCAACAGGTTTGCCATAATATAATTTTCCGTATTTTCCTGCTCATTTAACTTTTATCTCATAACTGCAATCACAATTATTCAATAGCGGAAATTCCCTTAGCACAAAGGAGGCGTCACCACAATAAGCGGGCCTCGGGCCACACGCACATGCACACATACACACACACACATTGGCTCCTTCTTGTGCTCATTCTTTGTCTTTGTCTATGCGTGCGTTAATTTCAGAGATAATTTCATTTTTAATTACTTCTATGCTCGAAGAGTTTGCTGCTTTTTCCCCAGCTAGCTGGGGCTACATACTACAATCTGTGCTTACTGTTATTCATTTGCCATAATCCACTTGCCTGCAATGGGTGCAATCCCGGCAATTACAGCTAAATGAATATTAAAATGCACATACGTACGCCACGCTCGATGCTCTCGAGAAGCCGAGGAGCCGAGGAGCGTGTGTTTTACGTTCCCCAAGAATTGTCATGTCACGCTCGCTGAGCTGCGACGAGAAGTGGCAAATGGAAACAGTTTATGTGCGGCAAACACTCGAGTTCAAGTAGGATTTTGGAGTAGTAGTGGCATCCTGCACATAATGGGGGGAGTACGGGCGGGGGGCGTGCTCTGCTATCTATAACCTTCAGCATTTGTATTTGTCCAGCGAGCAATCACGTGCCCTGAGCCTGAGCACGCCCCAGGGAGCTGTCAACTGGCTACGCCTCGCTTCGCCTTCAACTAAAGGAAATTTCACATTTTTTTGCCTTCCTCCATCTAATTAGTAAAACTCTCCGCCGAAACGCAAATCCGCGACGTCAGGTCCTGGTCAGTGTCCTGGCAGGGATACAAATTTACATAAACTAATTCGCTGGCTGATTTGAATAAGGTAATAAGAGGGGGGAGAGGAGGGAGTGCCTGCAGCCATTGTCAAGGGGGGCACACACTTCTGGCCAAGACAAGCTCCTAAACTAGCTACGCCCATATATGAGTTAGGTTACATTAGAATCGGTTAGGTTAGGTTATGTAAGTGGGTCTCAGTACCGGGACTCAGGATTGCTGGCCCCAGTCTCAGCCTATAGCTATACCAGATGTCCATCGGCATCTGTGTAGGCCACCGGAGCATTGAAGCTGCTCAGTGCCGCTCCCGGGTCATAGGTGCCGCTGGTTGTCATCAGTAGATTGTTGCCCAGTCCCTGGGCTCCATTTGAGCCGGACAGATTCAGTATCTGCAGGCTGCCCACGGGTCCCGAAACGGGTACACCCACCAGGCTGGCATTGAGCAGCTGTTGCTGGTGCTGCTGTTGCTGCTGCTGCTGCTTATTCTTAAGTATGCTGTGTGGCTGGCGTGGCAGTGTGCCTCCTGTGGAGGCCGTTGTCATGCTGCCATTGAGTGTGGTGCTAGTGGTTAATGTGGTGGCGCCCAGATTCATGGGATGCAGATCGTGCAGCATCTGCATGGGACTGCTGGTCACCACGGAGGTATGATGTGTTACATCGGGCTGCGGTACGCCCACCACTCCACGCAAAATACCACGTCTTAGGGTGCCAGAACCGCCAGCGGCGCTGCCATTTGGTATAAGAGTGGCTCCGCCATTGCTGGTGAGGAGTGCGGCCGCCTGGGAAGTCACTGTGATGGGTTGCAGATGCGCCATGGGCAACGGTGGGGTGCTGAAATCCAAGGCAGCCGTATATTCCTGCAAAGAGATTAGAGCACAAGTTGAGGTTAGTCGGAGTCGAAGGCATCATCTTTGGGCTCAACAGTTCGTTGCTGGTTGGCTGGCAAAAACTTTTTCCATTAAAGTGTCGCCCCGTAACAAAGAAGAAGGCTTAACTGAGCCACTCCTGGCCACTTTATGTGTCGCCGATTGAGGAAGTGAGTTAACGATGCTTTAATTATGTCAGGGGCAGTGGGGGTAGTAGAGGAAGGGGTGCAACAAGTCGAAACAGAAACACTTGAAATAAAAAACTACCAAACTTTTCACAGGCGGGTGATGAACTTGGATGCAGTGCTCGGTTTATTCAAATTTAAGCTTGTAATTAAGCTTTATTATCCTAGGGTCTAATAGGGCTTAACAGGTAATATATGGTATCGCAACGGGCGCATGTGGGCTAATTGGAAGAGTGACTTGTCGCTCTCAGCCATTGATACCTAACCAGTCACGGAATGCATCCAAGGACAAATTTTAAGATAAGGTAAAATAGTACTTTTTAGATGAATTTGAATGCTTAGAACTGAAGAGTAGATAATGGTAAGACTCCAATTTTCAAGGCACGAACAAGCATGAGACAAATTTTAAACAGGCACGGCTTAACACGATATTCGAATTACGTACTTTTTAGCTATTCCATTTACCCATAGTTATTGTCCCAATAGTTAGTGACTTGTCATGAAAAATGGACATGGCCAACGCCCTTCCCTAGTGTTAAATTAATCCCAATGAGCAAAGGAATTCTGGGTCGCCATAATCGAAAAAAGACTAGGAAAAGCATGAATGGGGACTATTTTGTTGGAGTCTACACGATGAAGCAAACTTCATGAAATTTTCTATGTAGTCGAGAGAATTAGCTGAGATTCTATACCCTTAACTTATAAGTTCAAATAACTTTCCCTTTAATTTCCCGCTTACTGAGAAAAGTTCATGAAGTTTGCTTCATCGTGTAAGTCCCAACTTTGAAGGTTAATACAATGACTTATGTCAATTAAAGAAAATCTGTATTAGAAACTTCAATTTTCGTTTCCTTCCTCCTTCCTTTTCTCTTTCCATTACTCTTTTCTTCCTTACTTCCTCACTTGCTTATTTCCTAACTTCCTTACTTCTTTACTTTCTTACTTCCCGGACCCAAATTTTCAATTTAATCCCATCCCGTCCGATCCCGACCCAAGCTATCCCATCCCGACCCGATCCCGAATCCAGATTTTCAATTTCATCCCGACCCGTCCTGATCCCGACCCAAGCAATCTGGACCCGTCCCCACCTTCAATACGAAATTATATAACAATACGATGGTAGATGCCGATGGTAGATGGCGATGGCGATGGCGCAGATATCAACATCGCCATACCATCGATAGAATTATCGCCATCGCCATATACCATCGCAATCTACTATCGCCATCTACTATCGCCAACTACCACCGCTATCTACCATCGCCATCTACCATCGCAATCTACCATCTACTAACGGCGATGGCGATAGAACATCTATCATCTAGCTAACGCCCATCGCCCAACTACAATCATCAATCGCCATCTAACATCTATCATCGCCATCTTCCATCGCCCATCGCCATCTACCATCGCCATCGCGATCTATCATCGACATCGTGATCTACCATCGCCATTTACCATCGCCATCTACCATCGCCATCTACCATCGCCATCTACCATCGCCATCTACCATCGCCATCTATCATCTATCTTCGCCATCTACCATCGCCATCTACCATTTACATCGCATTACCACCATACCATCATTACCATCGCTTACCATTACTTGACAACTTCGCATACCATCGCCATCGCCATACCATCTACCATCGCCATCTACCATCGCCATCTACCATCGCCATCTACCATCGCCATCTACCATCGCCATCGCCATCTACCATCGCCATCTACCATCGCAATCTACCATCACCAACCATCTACCATCTCGCTAACGCCCATCGTCCATCTACAATCGTCAATCGCCATCTACCATCGCCATCTAACAAACAAAAAATTGATTTAAAGAAGACCAAAAACTAAGATAAAAATTATTTGGAGAACTTCGTGGAGGATTAACATGTGCTGATCAAAGCAACTCACGTATTGTCATATTGAACAATAAAAATCATTTCGATGCTAGCCCGGCACCTGTTCCATCTGTCGTTTAAGAGACGTTGATGTTTCGATAACCATTTTCCCATGGCAACAAGTCTTATAACTTTACACCGCATCGTATTGTGGAAATACTTCAACATTTTCATTGGGTGGCGTGCGACAGCATAAGATGTTTCGTGTGTCCTATGTCTACATACACCACACGATGTTAAAGTGGGTCCGCTCCCTTGAAATCAACCTACCTTTCCATTCCCTATCTGTGCCTGATGACTTTGGTACATGCTTTCGGAAAAGCCTCGTTGAATTAAGGGAGAGAACTGCGGCCTGTTATATTGTTGGGGGATTTGTCGCTTGGACTCTCTGGCATCAGATAGCAAACAACCTGTGGGTGGATTCTTGACTCATCCTAATCATGAAATTCCCACAGATACATATTTAATTAGAATCCCTTAATCTTCCTTAGGCATGTTTTAAGTTAATTTTGTGCTTGCTAAATAAAATAATAAAAAAAATGTAGCTCTCGTACTTAACACGATGGTCGGCATCTTAACGCAGTCGACTGTCAACCTCATGACATAATTGGGAAATTTTGTTTAACGAATGCCTTGCCAGACTTTCAAAAGTGACAACCCGACACATGTAGCACAGATCACATTGTGGGAAATTCGATGTAGAATTCGGGGCGTATACGTAATTTGTACAGCAAACTTTATGGCCTCGTCGCGACCATTAATACAGATTTTTGTTTGAAATTTCATTATCTATAATACAAAAGGAAACTTCCTAGTGGGCGCCGTTACTAAATTTAAATTTTGCCCTTAAAAAAGCACCCTAATGTACATACATCCAAACATATTACATGTAAACTTTAACCACCAAAATTGTGGCCACTTTATTTGGAAATAAAACTAACAAACAGAATCTATTCAGAGTTTTCGCCGGGTAGGCGTGTGCGTCTTTCTTCCAGTGTTCTACTGGACGTAGAGAACTCCCTGGCGCTAGTGGCCGAAGATATTGGGACAAGTAATAGCTGCTGTCGAGCTAAATTTTCGATGACTTTAGGTGGAACTTTTCATACAATAGTTCAAAATGGGTGGCTTTTCTCATGTGGCATCCGACAGTTTTGTAACCCACCAGTCTCAGTGCGTCCAGCATATCTTTGCAGTTTACACAATATACAAAATCCACCTGCTTGTTTCTGAAGTCTATCACTTTAAAGTTTTTCCACACATCCAATTTCGGTGATGACGGTGTTAAGTTAATATCTTTTAAGCGAAACTTTCTTCACATGCTTTAATAGGTGTGCCCGTTTTTGAATTCCTTTGAATTTTCTTGTTTGTGTGCCCGTTTTTGCATTCGTTTGTAAGTGTGACCATTCGGTTAGTTCGATAAAGAACTTTTCAGTGAATTTTTTCATTGAAATGCTAAATTTTTTCATTGAAATGTTAAGCTTGCTGCGGCCAATAAAAATAAATTGAATTTGAAATTCAATCCAGTCCCGCCCGATTCGCGCTTACTTCCTTAATTGCTTACTCCTTCCATCATCCTTCATTCCTCCTTCCTTCCATCTTCGTTCCTTTTTTCTCTTCTTTCTTTCGTCCTCTTTTCTGCATCCTTTCTTTATTCCACCTTTCTCCTTTCTTTCCTTCGTCTTTACTTTCATGCTTACTTTTTAACTAACTTCCCTACATTCTTACTTCCTTAGTTTCTTACTTCCTTGCCGCCTGACTTCCTTTCTTGCTTACTCCTTCCTTATTCCTTCCATTGTTCCTCCTTCTTGCCTTCCATCGTTCCTCCTTCTTTCTTCCTTCTTCGTTCCTCAATTCTTTCTCCTTTTCTGTCTTCCCTACTTCCTTTCTCCTTCTTTTCATCTTCCATTCTCCTTCTTTTCTCTCCTTCCTTTCTCCTTCTTTTCTCCTTCCTTTCTCCTTCTCTTCTTCTTCCTTTCTCCTTCCTTTATCATTTCTTTCTCTTTCTTTTCTCCTTCTTTTCTCCTTACTTTCTGCTTCCTACTACCGTTGTCCGCCCTTCCTTGTTTCTTCCTCCTTTCTTTCTTCTTTAACATTCCTTCTTCCTTTATTCCTCCATCTTTTCCTTTCCGTCATTCTTCCTTTCTTCTGCCTTCATAGCTCCATTCTTCTTTCCTTGACCCCTTATTCAGCCCTCCTTCTTACTTCCCCTTTCTTCCTCCTTCCCTCTTATCTTTTTTCTTTCAACTTTGTTCTCACAATTTTGATAGTCCTAAATCGAAACATAGAAGCTGATCGAGTATCTAGGGAAAAAAGGGTTGAAATTTTTCCACCTTTGGGCGGTTTTTTTTGCCAAATCCCGTCTCATAGTTAACTTTCAGAGCAAATCAAAACTTTTATGTAAATTTCAGCATTTGTAGCTCTTAACATTAAGACGGTGCGTTGATTACGTTCAGACAGTCAGTCAGTTTGATAACATTTTCTCCCGTTTCACGAATTTCGAATTACAAACACTAAATTCGTAAGTTTTAAGTTTGAATTTTGAAAGTTTTTACCCACCTCTTGGCTTCTCCCCTTAAGAACAATTCGTGCGTCGCTAACAAAGAAAAACTCTTAAGCATATTTTAGTGCCGTTCCCCTTTCTGTGCGCTTCTTTTTTTTTATCCTACATGGCATACAACCAACTTACTTCTCTGACAACTTTTGAGGAATTCTGTACTGTTGGCTGTACTCTTGTTTGCTGCGGAAACTGGCAGAACTGTTACTGTATATTCTACTTCAATTGACATGACACTTTGTGTCAGTTGGGAAAATTGTTCCGCTTGCCGGTTCGCGTCCAGTTCGCGCTAAAGTAGAGTCAAGTATTTTGTCCGTAGTTAGACCGAGTTGGAAACTTTTAAGTTGTAAACTTAAGGGCGACTTGCGAGCGCCTAATTGGAATATTTAGAAGCTTGAGTCTATTTACGAATTTAAGAGCGCAACAAAGAAATTATTGGAAAGATTAGCATGGACGTTGCGTGGCTAACTAACTAGAAACTAAGCCGTTGCGGAGGCATCCAACGACACATTAGAGACACAGAGACTCGCACACTGATTAACACACGAGGGGGGGAGGGATGAAAGGACTTAAGTATACCAAGGCGGACATTTTGTATCAGTTTACAAAGTTAAATTGTCTTTAACGAAAACTTCGAGCCAAGAGTTTGCCACGCGCGTTTGGAGCCGGAGCTGTAGCTGGGTTGGTGGACACCAACAATTTGTTGCACGCAACCCGTGAAGGGGTTTTGGCTTTGGCCCGAAACTTTCGTTTTGGGCCTGGGCCACTTAAAGGCTTTGTGCGCGCTAATTCTCTGCGTCGCCGTCTCATTATTGTCCTTATTGTTGTTGAAGTTCATTTTTTCGGGGGTAAATAGAGAGAACATCCAGCGGGGGCACCAGAACAACCAGTTCCATTCTCCCCCACATTTCCACCGCCATAAAACTTTACACATTAAATCCAACCAAGCGGCGCCGTAAAATAAAGTATATGAAAAATTGGAAAGACTTGGCCCGGCATCGAAAATTAAATTATAGCTCCAACACAACTAGGACACGAGTACGGATTCTGTTATTTATTTAATCGGCATCAGCTGCGCCGTTCCATGAATTTTAAACGAAAACTCGCAAAGTGCGTCTGCGTTTGACATGCCACCAGGAGTAGGAGCAGGAGCCGGAGCCGATGCAGACAATGCCAAGTGCCCGCACCAAAAACTAATTGAATTTAAAACTGTGCAAAACTCAAGCTAACAAAGTGAGCCATAGTTAAGTTGTCCGCATTGAAGTCAAACTCTGCTCTCCCTCTACACATGTCGGCCACATTGGACTCACAGCCAGCATTTAACTTATCAACAGGGAATGCAGGCGCGGGCGCTGGCGGGTAGGGATTGGGTTGAGCCAAAGTTGGCAATAAAATACAAATTGCCGCTTAAATAGTTACAAGCTGGTCGAAAACACACACATTCGCTTAGAGCGATGGAGGACAGAACTAGAGGCGTTCTGGGTGTGGCCACAACTTGTTTTAAATTGCATTTGCTTGGCCACTTTGCGTGCCATTTGGTCTGACTCTGACATAGATGCCGGAGGCGTTGACCTAGCCCTTTCTCTCTGACGCACGACTGTGGCAGATTATTACGTATACGTATCGTATGGATTGCTGTTTTTGGCAGCGATCATGTCATGTCAAATGATTGGCTTTGCCAGTTGAAAAAGTTGTCAACTGGAAATTGATCAGTCTCTTATTACTGGGGAGAACTTTTGAATGTTGAACTAAGCTTTAAGTGTGCACAAAAGGAGAGTATTGCACCTAATCTTAACACTGTTAAGTGGAACTCCCAAAGAGAAAGAACTACATAAACTTATTATAAGATGATAGCTGTGAAAATACCAAAAAAATGTATGCTTTAACATGCGTTTATGTATCTCTCTTACGCAGTGGTCCCTTTTTGATGTATTGAAAATATTGAATGAATCGTTGGCTTTAAACAAAACAAAAAATTCCCCTGGTCTCGCGCATTTTATGTTCCTTTTTGAATTATAAAATTTCAAGCACGATTGAAAACTACAGTTTTTATAAAAAAATGTAATTAGGTGAACGTGTCGTATGAGTAATTTTGTTTATTTAACTGAACTCTCTTCTAGTGTAGTGTATAGGTCTGGCAATGGACAAGTCAGAGCTATGGAACCATTGGAACCTGTAAAGCTGGAGTTGGAATTTTAGACCAAAACTCCTACCCAAAAAAAAAAAAAAAAGTTACACTTCAGTGTAGCTGTCGTAAAGTAAAGTTTTGGAGTGTTCATGAGGTCACATTATTGGCACAATTATTGAAAACCAACCCTTCCTATTTTAATTTTATAAAACAAACAAATTTTTTTTATTGGTGGGGAGGGGCTTTCGCGAAAAAAGGGGGGGGGTGGCATTACCAGCCGGGGGCGACAAAACGCAATAACCTGGAAAAAATCTCAAAATTCACTTCTCTCGAGGGGTTTAAGAACTAACAACTTGGATATGGGGCCTATTAAAAAATATTTAAAACTGTTTTCGGTTAAAATATTTGGAACCCAACAACAGCAACAGAAAAAAAACAACCCTTATTAGCGCAGTTCAAGTCTACAAGCCAGACACACACTGTATGTACATGTTTTTGCAGTCGTCTCTGTCGCGTAAACGGCAGGCGCCGTGACCCGATACGCGAATTGATTTGTCCCTCTAACTCGCTTCTTGAAGCGAGGCAATTGCACGTGTCGTTATATCTCCTTGTGCGCGGCGGATCCAAAAAGCGGGGCAATTTTTTATGCGGCACCGTGCCGCCAGTTGCCTTTAAATAACTTTCGGAGTAATGGAAGCAAGGGCTTGCCTAGAGCGTCGTGCCAGCTAACTCAAGCTAACCTACATTTCGTAGGACATACTCTTAAAATTAAGCAAAAAGGGACGCTGAAGTCGAGTCGACTTCAAATTACCCTGTATCCATTATTTCGTGTGATCACATCTATTTTCTAGCTGAACGATGTGCTCTCCATCCGCTCCATTGACGAAAATTGAATTGTGAATAACTTCGGTATTTTTTAACCAGGGATTCAAACCGGTTCGAACCAAACCGAACCAAACCGTAACCGAACCGCTTGTTCCAGCTGATCAACCGAACCGCAAACCGAGACCCGCGTCCCTTTGAAAACGCTGAACCCAACCGGAAACCTAAAAACAAAACGGTTTGGTTCAGCCCACCGAGCTCCTAGTACGCCTGTCATCAGATTACATTCCTTCTTCGAAAGTTGCTAATGGATTCAGTCGTGTATCTTCACCTCAATCCAACTTACAAGCTTACATAGCTTAAATAGAGTTGGTTCAAACAAAAACCTTGGGCTTAATACCTCTAAAGAACAGATCTAGTACTTTATAATGTGTTCAAACCCAACGGACCGAACTTCATGTTACAACAATAATTTGGGACAATGAGTTTAGGGTGATCCTTGAACAAAAATAAGTTTTGATATCATTTTTTATAATATGACTTTACGAGCAGATTTAAGAGTTAGTCGCGGCAATATACTCAAGGGCTTTAAGAATTCAGATATAGTGAAATAAAAGGCGACCCAAGAACATAAATGATTTTTTGAAACTTTTTCGGACTGCCTTACCTTTGAAAGTTTGGAAAAATACCTTTCCGCGAAGATTAAAGGGTAAACCGGGATTTAAGGCTTAAAACTCGGCGAAATTAAGGAAGATCTTGAACAGAAAGGCTATTTTGGACATTTTTCGGAATGCCTTACATTCCAAAGTTCGGAGAAAGTAACTTTCCGAACAGATTTAAGCTAAATTCGGTACGATATCCTTAAGTATATGCCTTAAGAGTTGAGATTAGGCGGAACTAATGGTCTTATACTTAAAGATCGTCTTTAAACTTAACGAATTTAATCCGACCAGGATAAAATTGCGTTCTTGGCATTTTTGGTATTGTCTTACCATCGAAATTTTTAAAAATTTCCTTTTCGCGCAGATTTGAGAGAAGATTGGTATTTCATTAAATATATTATAAATTTAGACAGAACCACTGAACCGAACCGAAAACGCGGTTCATTTGGCTTCGAAACCTAATAAACGGTTCAAAACGTGAGATACTGAACCGAACCAGGCCTTATTTCCGATTGGTTTGCATCCCTGATTTTAACGGATCTTATTTAGCTTTTCAGTATAGAAAGATATTTATTAGGTTTAAGTTTTGAGGAGGGTGAAACGGAATTCTCTAGTGATTTCGTATAAGCGCTTGCATTTCAATTTAAAATTCTTTACCTTTATATGCTTGCTAGATAAGATAGTGTGTTATAAAGCATACTACAATTCATTCTCTATATCTAAAGAGTTTCTTTGACAAAAGTGAAATTGTAAATCAAATATCTCTAAATTTATTGAAAATGTAGCCTTCTATGATGCAATTGGACAGGTTCTATTTGATAAGAGTTTCACTCTAGAGCGGGTGTCAAACTCAATCACAACTTCAACGGGGGGTGCTTTTCAAATTTTGACATGCTCTAGAGAAATTTGACATCCGACTAAAAAGAGATATGTATATGATAAGTGTAGAGCACTCTAAGCGACTTGGACCTACTACCTAAATCTACTTGGCTTCAAACAGTCGATTTAAATTCGGTCAATTTTCGTCATTTTATCTAATAACCAAGAATTTTTCTGTCACTTCTCATAAAAATGCAAGCAGTTCTACTTCGAAATACAATCGTTTATACGAACATCACTAGAGATTTATTGAAAATTGTTGTCACTTATTGTCGGCAGGGAGAAAATTATACAAATCTTAAACAAAATTGATCTGGTTTTCGTATACACCTACCTAAATGCTGAAATTTCTGGCTCTATCTCTTATAGTCTCGCGTTCATACAGATAGACGGACGGACAGACGGACAGCTATATTAGCATAGCTATATCAACTCAGCAGATGTGGATGCATCGCTCTGTTAACGGGGGTAACCAACAGGGAGGTGTGAGTTGACTTAAGGCGCAGTAGGCCAGTATCGCGGTGGGCGCGCCTTGTTGAACTGGTCAGCAGCTCAACCTCACTTTAAACGCCTCCATTCGGGTCATGGAAATATGTGTCGAGAAATTCCCATCGGTCATAACTTCTCCAACCTAGGTAACGAACGTTCATTTTGTTAACTTCTTGAAGCTATGACTTAAAGATGTCAAATCATATTACAAAATCAAACCCTTATTTCTTATCTCGGATTAACTACATACATACTTAAAGACAATCAGGTGTGTTCCAGAAATGGCTAAAGATTTTCACAGAGAAAACAAAATTAGCTACACGCCACTTGTAGAAATGATAATCCTAAACGAAACGTACTCCAACCTGCTAAGCTTCATACGAAAAATGTAGAGAACTGAAAATTACACGTGGCATGTAGAAGAACTATACGAACATGTAGAAACAAAAAAAGAAACGAGGCTTGCAGAAAAGTTAAATGCTGCGTTGACAAATGCAAAGGGTACATGACAATTCATGGCATTTCTACATTTTTCATTGAGCAATCTGAATACCACACGGAAATTTAGGTTTTCTACATCAACGTTCAGATATTGAAGACCTACATGAGCGCGTGGAAATTCTTAACGAAAAATGAAGCTCAAAATAAGTAAAAAAAGTTATAATTTTCATTTAGAAAACTGTTTTTAACACGTGACATTTAGTTTTTCTAAATAAAAATGAAGGATTTCAAATGTTGAAGGTTACATTTAGAAAATCTAAACGAAACGTGTAGCTCATCGTCGCTTGTCGCTTCCATTTATAACTGTGATTTGTGGTTAATAGTCGTATGGGCTAATATGCCGGAAATTGTATCCAAATTCCCGAGACAAAGATAGTAAGTTGTGAGTTTGAATCCCAGAAGGTAAGTGAAAAGAAAAGTTAAGTAGTACTTTTTTCAGAAAGAAGACTTAGACCTTTGTGGTCCTTCCTTGCATTCCTACCCACACTGCCCTCCTCCCCACATTCCCTTGTGAAAATATAGTTTTTTTAATATGAGTTGGGCCCTGAACGTGGCGTAGAAAAGCTACATGCCGCATGGAGAAATAAGAAAGCTAAACGTGGCATGTAGAAAAAGCTACACAAACGTAAAACGGTTTGAAAAGTGCAGTATAATGTTGGATGCTTTCGATATTCTTTCTCATTAACACAACTTCGACAAAAGTATGAATGTCTTGTGAACTATGGTGCAGTGCCCCGTTGTGTCTCCTTTCAAAATTCTAGTCCCGTTCTTGCAAAAGTGTATTAGTACTTAACGAACCAAAACGGTTTGAGAATACGCAGCAATGTACTTTTTACGAAGAACAAGGCATACCCTTCTAAATGTTTTCTGAGAACTGAAAAGTTTTAACAAGGAGTTAGGGGCTTTTCGTCTTATTTCAATTCTTGCTTAAATCCATTTATTTTGGTAATCAAATAAAAATTTGATTAAGTCTCCCACAAACAGATTACTTCAAAAATAACAGAGAAATCAAGTCAAACACACATAAAAACGCATTCACACCACATAAATTTAGTTACTGTCTTCAACTGCTTTGTTTCCAATCCAGTTGACTTGAATGATTCATATCATAGATCAGTCATCGTGCATGTTTTGCCAAAGCCCTGGAGCTGGAGTCTAGGGCGCAGCTGGTCTTTGATAGCGTAGTATTTCCCTGGCATTGCTTTGTTTCTCTGTCAAGTCTTCGATTGAAATTTAATTTGATTTACTGTTATAAATTGTCTTTATTCATTTAGTTGCCTTCGTTGGCCTTCGGAAAGTAATTTAGTGTTTGGCCAAATGTTTTTGGCTGGCCGCAGTGGAGCAGTGCTCCAGCATCTCTGTAGATTTTGTAATTTTTCTAATGATGTTTATCAAATAATTCAATTTGGCTTCCACACAAAACATTTCTTATGTGAATGGCAAAAGGCTCGCACGAGCATGTCCACAAACGGAAGGGGCAGCCGCCGGGAGGGCGAATGATGGGCAGAATGGCATTGTTGACCAACTAAACCGAAATTGAATTTTTCTCCCTCGTTGACTAAAAACCGCAAACAAAAGGTTTAGTCCCATGTGCAATGACGAGGGACGCAGGACTCGTACTCGCACTCGGACCACATCATTTAACTGTTGCCCGAAATTGAATAACTTAACAAGTCGTACAGAGACAGCACAAATATTATTATATTAGCTGTCCATTATGAGTGTGCCATCCGATAAGTGGCACTGCATCCAGCTGGAGCGCTGCACCATCTAATTTATACAATTACGAGGCATTGAGCGGCCAAAGTTGATATCAAGACCAAACATAAATGCTCCCACGGATGGACAGATGGGCTTGGCTGAGTGTCACCCCACATTGGGTGTCATCTTATCCTGTCACATTTGCACCCCTTTAGCGCAAAAGTCATCACAAAAATGGAGGGGGGAAGATATAAAAACGTGAAAACGGAAAGGAATAACGGAACAAGGGTAATACATAAATTCCGAAAATTGATTTTCTTATGTTTATTGTGAATTTGTGGAATTTATATTGGTTAGCAATGCGACACTGAAATGGCATTCTACTTGGACACGGGACAGAGGTTATCCGAAAAAATAAACCAAAATTCCTCTTAAGCTTAAATGTGGATACATACATATATAAGTACGTACGTACAAACACACAAACCTATTTCACAGATGCGCCATATCAAAATCTCAGCGACACGCCCAACGAACAGACAAGAATGAGGAGCAGCAGCTCTTTATGAGTGACGCGGCGCAAAAACTTTGCAGGAAAGTAATGAAGCTGGTGGGACGCGTTGCACAGTGGGGCCACAGGCCAAAGTTTGTGAGAAAACAGTACGTTTTTGTACAGTTTTTGATTAAGTTTGTGCTCATCTTGAGATCAATGTTCTCGGTTGTTTCCCTCTGTGAGGTATCTTTCTGGTTATAACTTGTGTATAACCTAGTCAGAAAGTTTGAAACCTTCCCTCTGTGAGGTATCTTTCTGGTAATAGCGTGTGTATAACCTAGTCAAAAAGTTTGAACCCTTCTTAAAGTCAAAAGTTTGGTTCGCGGATCGGTTACTAAACTTATCGAACCAAAAGTTTGGCTTCGAAGTTTGAACCTTAGCTTGAACCTTTGTTCTTCTGCGGGGCTCTAACTTTCGATGTTCGTTTGCCATAGCAAACTACGTGAATGTGATTGCATTTCCTAAACTCAAGTCCTTTCGATTTGAAGGAATGTTTCAGTGATTACTACTAAAACGATATTTGGATTTTGGGCCGTAACATTTCAGTTAAGATCTATGATGGAAAGTGTTTATAGATTACTAATTCGTACCCTAAACAATTGAAAAAAGTTTTCCGCCAATAAAAATTCTTCTTTCTTCTTCTTTGGCCATCACAACCGTTTTACGGTCTCGGCCGCTGCCACTAATGCCCGCCACTCGCCTCTGTCCCGAGCGACATTCCACCAGGAGGACACTCCCAGCTTCGCAATATCTCCCGCCAATATAAATGCCTTGATCTAAACCGAAATTCGTTTCGGTATTAATCTCCGATATTTTCAGCTCTCTAGAACCCTTTGTTTCCGGTGGAACTATAAAACAATTAACTGAATAATACAAGTTTTACATTCAGTATTCGATACACAGTACTCGAAACTCAGACTTCGCTACTCTATACCAAATACTCGATACTAGTTATTAAGTCTTCGATACTAAGTACTTGACACTCAGTAATCTTCTTTATATACTCCAAACTAGTAACTTGATGCTCAGTACTCGGATACTCAGTTTTTGAAACACAATACTCGATTCTCAATATGCAAAATACAGTAATCGACGCTTGGTACTCTATACTTAGTACTCGTTACCCACTGTGTACTCGATACTATGTACTCAATACTCGGTACTAATTACACAATACTATGTACTCGATACTAAATCTTCGATACTTAGTAGTCGACACAATGTACTCGATACTCGTTATTCAAAACTTGATACTCAGTACATGAGACTTAATATTCGAAACACAGTATTCGATGCTCAGTACTCGACACTCGATGCATTCAGTCTTCTGTATTCAAGAAGCCTGCAAGAAGAAATTTTTCCTGATCAGTGAAAAAGGCAGCGGCTGGTTCTCCTACCCAAGCCGGGAAAGACAACTGGCGAACCGACAGCGTACAGGCCACTATGCATGCTGGATACGGCCGGAAAAGTAAGATCGCCCGAGGCGGGTCCGAGGCCTCGATTGAAAGCCATGGGATGGCTGGCATCAAGACAGTACGGATTTAGAAAGGCAAGATCAACTATTCATGCCATCCAGCAGGTCGCTTCAATCGCCGAGAAGGCAGTTGAGGGCCTAGATGACTTCGAGGGACAAAGGAGTACTGCCTAGTGGTAGCGCTGGACGTACAAAACGCCTTTGATTCGGTAAAATGGCCGAACATTGTAGGTGCAATCCGCCGAATCGAAGTACCCAGATACCTGCTGGAAATCACGAAAACTTATTTTTCCTACAGAGTGCTGCAGTATGACACCGAGTCCGTACCAAAACAAAGACGGATCACAAGAGGAGTCCTTCAAGGTTCTGTGCTAGGCCCCTTTTGTGGAATGTGGCATACGACGACGTCCTCCGAATACAGCAATGGCTGCACCTCCGTGGGACTCGTAGATGATGTAGTAGCTAAGCACTTAACTGAAGTCCAAATAGCAGCTAACGAGGCTATCAGGTATTTAAGTGGGTGACCCAAAATGGACTCATCAGCTACAGGAAGGCAGTTGAAAAATCAGCATATTAGTGTTGGGTTGTTCATGAGTGAGTGAAAAAAATTGAGTTGTTCACTAAACTGAGCAAGTGAACATGTTCTTCACTAGAGCTGCTCAGTTAATTTTGTTCAGTTGTTCAGTTGATCTTGTCAGTTGTTAACTTGTTCTTGTTCAGTTGTTCACTTGTTCAGTCGTTCTTGTTCAATCGCTCTTGTTCTGTGAGTTGATCTTGTTCAGTCAGAGTTGTTCATTTGTTCTTGTTCACTAACTCTTGTTCTGTGAGTTGTTCAGTCAGAGTTGTTCACTTCTCTTGTTCTGTGAGTTATTCAGTAAGTTGTTCAGTGACTTGTTCACTCAATTTGGTGACTCTTCAGCTGTTTTTTGTCCGCCAGCAACATGCTGGCGTGGCAACCATTTAGAGATGGTTAACAAATAGGCAACATTCCGCAGTGTGACCAGCGACGACGGATTAAAATTAGTTTGAATGATCGCTAATCGTCACAATGCCCAGGTGAAGAACTGATGAACAATTGGAACAGCACAGATCCAACGAAACGGCCCACAATTCAAACCATCACTGAACAGCTGAACAAGAACAACTAACAAGAACAACTGAACAAGAACAACTGAACAACTTGAGTAAGTTGACTCTCTTTGAAAAAAATAACATATTATTAGGAAATGCTACAATATATTCCATTCCATACTTTAAATACCTGGGCGTGATGAAAGACAGGCGGCTCACGTATAGCTCGTACATGTGCTATGCAAGCAAAATGGCCGCTACTGCAAGCATGGCGTTAGCTCGCATCATGGCTAAAACCCACGGACCCAAGCAGAGTACGAGAAGTCTTCTTGCTAGTGTGGTCACACATCACATCACATACAGAGCAGGAGCAGAATCAGCTTATCGCCTATGCGAGCTGATAATGACTTTACGTGTGGCTGCACTTGTTTTATCGATGATGATTCCCATCGACCAACTGACACAGGAGAGAAAAATCTTGGCTGCAACCGGAGAACAAAGAACAGCGACAATCGAACTATGGCAGGAAAGGCCAAAGAACAAACGGACGTTGGACGCGCCGCCTTATTGCGAACATAGACATATGGCTTAACAGACGATATGGAGAGTTGAATTTCTATCTGACGCAACTGCTGACAGGACACGGGTGCTTTAATCATTACCTCTGGAGGTTCAACCTGTACAGACTGTCAGGGAGTCACCCAAGACGCAGAACATTTATTTTTTAACCAGGGATGCAAACTGATTGGAAGCTCCCAACTCGAAACACAGTATTCGATGCTCAGTACTCGATACTCAGTACTTGTTACTTATATTCGATACTCAGTACCCGATTCTTAAAACTAAGAACTCGATACTAAGTACTCGATATTCGGAACTAAGTACACAATTCAATATACTTCGATACTCGGTACTCGATACTTAGCACTTGACACTCAGTTCTCGATTTCTCTGTACTCGATAATTAGAACTAAGAACTCAATACTAAGCACTCGATATTCAGTACTCGAACACCGTGAAGCGCCTTACAACAACACCACAACATATGCAATGTCAGCGTGACGCGTGACGCTGAAATCATATTTTACTCCTAAGGAATTTTATATCAAACATTTCTTTAATTGATTTTTATACCGAGCGATACTCAATTAAATAGAGGGTTCGGTTCTGCGTCCAGTTTGAGAGCTCTTAAACCAGGGATGCCAACTGATTGAGAATTAGGACTGGTATGGTTCAGTGTTTATAGCAAAGTTTTTGAAAGAAACCAAACTGCGCTCTTGATTCGGTTAAATAGCTCACTCTCAGTATTCGATAAAGGACTTTTAAAGATAAATGATCGGTAGAAACCAAGTTCGGTTCTTGGTTCGATATTCGAGCACGATTAAGCCGTTCGCTGCGGTTTGGTTTGGTTCGGTTGGTATTTCAGTGCTTATTTCCACAATTTCACTTTTAGCTCAAAGCCTAGGGGAACCCTCTGCAAGTTGGCCCAAAAATTTCTTAGTTATCCCAAGCATTTTTGCACCACTGTGCTAAGTGGGGTGCACGGGTAGGGGTATAAATGTGAGCTACGATATGTGTACTATGTACGCTGTTGTCGTCGTAAACGTCCCTGTGTCCTTGGTGCGTATGCGTAATATTAAATTGTTGTCTTGAGAAAATAATGTTTACTTTTGCCAATGCAAACAGCAGAGCGAATGCAGCGCGGGGTAGCGAAAAGAAAGCGAAGAGACCCCTCACTCTCCCTCGCATTCCTGAAATTCCCCTTGACAGTGCAGAGCTTACTTATAATGCTTTTAAGTTTGTCATTTGTCTTTACAGTGTTGCAGTTGCTGCATAAGGATTATAAAAGTCGAAGCGCGTTAACTGCAGGATCGAACGAACACATGGCACATCCAGCACCATGCAAATGCATAAAACTCTGTCTAATTGCACGGAATAAGCCATGCGGGAACTGATGCGGGCAATTAAGCGAAAGCTTAGAGGGTCTTAGTTAGTTACTCACCATTGGCGGGTACGACAGATATCTATCGCTGTTCATATTGTAGTAGGAACCATCTGGCGGTGGCGCTGGCGATGGGGACGGAATGTAAACGCCCTTACTGATGAGCATCTGATCGTCTCGCGTCATATGGATGGTTGTGGTGTTGCCATTGTTATGTCTGGGATGTGGCAGAGTGCAGGCGTTGACTGTAAAGAAGATGGTAAAAAAAAAGGAGGCGAATCAATGAAAGTGCCATATGTCCCCCGACTTGATCATCTACTCGGCACGTTTTTGCCGTAAATTTTTGGTGCTCTATTGATTTCCTGCGCACTTGTGCTTAAGCTTTGATTGGAGCAATAAGCTGGGCACGCCTTCCCGGCCCGGTCAACCACAAAACGGAGGGCGAGAGGCGCCATCTCGATGTCGATTTCAATTTTTCAAACTGCAAATGACACATTTATACGCGCCGAGTGGAAAAGGGAGGTACTCAGCCGACTCATGCATGCGTGCTTCCACTTGCCACATACATGCATACACTAGAGGTGCCACACTTTGCTGCTTTCTGCTTCATTTCACGTGCAAACGTTTGGAAAGGCATAAAAACGTAGGCCATTAATTGCAACATGCAAGGAGGAGGAGTGCGAAGAAGAGACCACCTGGCCACCTGGCCGATACGGCTGATAAGCCCAAGCATGCAAATGCCGGACCCGGCCCCGTACGTGTGCCACCCACTCACTCGAAGGGTTGTGTGACAAATCGCTTGACATATGCCTCAGCACTTGGCAAACTCGCGTTGTCATTCGCCAAGGCGTGAAAGCCACAAACGTAACAAATTTGTAGAATTTGTAAAATAGACTTAGACAACGGCAACGTGCGGCGCACAAAACTTCTTTGGCGCAACAATAATTTTGTTAAGAAAGTTGAGAAGCTGCGGCCCCGTTTCGTACACGACAAATCGAAGGCACGCCTGGGAGTCAGGGAGCTGCTTTTCGGGCCTTGTTCATTTTGCGGCTTGTTTACTTTTGCATATTGTTGTGTTATACGATGTATGTGTCGTAATGTAAGTATTAGAAGCCACCAGCTCCTCCATTCAAAGACATTCTCTCTCATGAATTATTGATTTTTCGATCAGAGCTAAAGGCATTTGTAATGTACATACATATCTAGCAACAAACAACACACACATTTTGGTAAGTATGTGCGAATGCATAATTGTTGCTGGGTTATAGGAAAAAGCACGACCTTGTCGCGACTTACTTGGCGGACTTGGCGGTCCTGCTGGGAATTCATTTAATATTAATAACTAGGGTCAGTCGCTTGATGGTCTGATAAGAAATGTTCAATTTGGGAAGAAATATTGTTGTAAGCGGCAAGCTGCTTAATCTTTTAGCTACAAAAATATGCTAAAGCTAGGAGGGTTACTATAAGCTTTGTTGGTTGGAAAAGTTTGACATTTCGGCATAATTTGTCTTGATTCTGAAGCCTAAAGTGCATCAATGAACTTTCTTACACTTTTGTTGTGTTTGCGTCATTTAAGAATAGCCTAAAATTGAAAATCCATCATCCAACTTTACAAAGCACTTTAAAACACTTGGGGAAAACTGCAGAGCTTTGAGTTCTGAGTGATGCAGAAATGTTCGGAGAATATCAAAGTTATCAAAAAGTCATTTATTTTGGTTCAAATGAACTTTACTCTAAGGTTCTTAGAGAGTAAAGCAACTGAAGAATATCTCTAATTTATGGAGTTAAATCTGTTACTGAAATACAGAAAACATTCCCCAAGCGAGAGCTGTTTTATAATTCTCTGAGCGGATTTTCAGATTATGGATTATATCACTTAAAATAAGACGGTCACTCTGCCTTGTCACTCTCTTCTAAGGCAGGATAAAGTGCTTGTAAAATACAAGAGCTTACAATCCATATATAAATACGATAAGCAAATCCCATACAAATGTTTGTCCCCTTTTTAGTATAGTAAAACAATTTCAATTAATACAAGATTTTTACCATATATTGGTATGAGTATTGAGATTTGACGAATGCCAAAAAAAAAACGTATATGCAATTATTTATTGTTTCATGAAGAATAAAGGATTCGGTGACATACAGATGTCATTAAAATTCCAATGACGAGAATTTGTGGAAAGCAAGCGTTGCTGAAAGAGTTTAAAACTGTTCATTTTGGTTGGGAAACTCGATGTGTGACATGAAAGTTATATAAATATATGGGAAAACATACGATACGATGGCAAGTTTGCTAATCAATTGGAGACTGAGTTGTGATCTTGAAGTCGTAGCAATATTAGCTGGCTTGCAAGGCCGAAATACATCGAGTCCATGGTTTTTTGACTCGGGCAATATCACTTCACTACATTTGTCACAAAACAGTGGCCCATGAGTCAGAATCACGTCATTGATGAAAATTACATTACAAAGGACAATATAATTCTTTCGCCTCTTCAGATTTAGCTTGGTCTTATGAAAAACTTCATGAAAGCAGTGTCTTCAATCGAAAAATGAATGAGCCTTCTCCAAGCTACACTTCATAGACTATAGGCTTTGAAAATAAAGGAATGCATACTTGTAGGGCCAGATAAAGAAAAATGTTTTTAAACTTTTACTTTATTAAAACTCTAACCAAGGAAAGTAGGGGATCCAAGTATGCCCAGCAGAGTTGTAAACTACAATTACCACTACGATTACCATAAGGATTTTTCAGACAATTCAAAACAATTCCTGATTACGATTGTTAGAGAGAAGTTCTTTTACGGACATTTGACTGGGGGACCAAATCTAGAAAAAGTTTGTCAATGCGATAGATTTCTTTGGCGTTTGACTTTCCAAAGTCTGCCGCGTTGGTCTTTGGAAGTCAGTCGCTTTTGCAATTTTCCATACCCAGCAAGCAAAATGTTATATTTCTGATACTTTTTTTTAAACTTTTTTATGAGCATTTACAGTCATAATGGGCACAAAAATGCGCCGGGAATGAGCGTTTTTCCTATGAAAACGGTCGCACTTATTGTGGAAGATTTCTAAATCTAATCTGACTCTTCTGAGATTTAACCCACCCCAATGAAGCATATAAAAAACTCATAAAAGAAACATAGAAGTTACTTTTCTTGGCACTTGAAGCAAAACATCCAACCACCCAGCAAGCAATATGTCCGTTTTCTAACACTTTTTTATGAGCATTCACCGTTATAATGTGCCCAAAAGGGAGTCCGGAATGAGCGTTTTTTTTCTATGAAACCGGTCGTACCTAATGTGGTAGTTTTCTGCTTCTAATATGACTCTTTTCTGTCACGGATACTAGTGCTTTCATCCTTCCAATGAAGCTTATAAAAACCTCATAAAAGACAAATAAAAGTTACTTTTCTAACCTTCAACCAAAACAAAATTTTCGATTACCTGCCTGCTTCAACTCCGAAAATTCTAAGACTTAAGAGCTTTTTATGAGCCCATACTTAAAGAGCACTGAAAATGGTCCGAAAACCGTCAAATTTATGTGTTTACTCCAAAACCGCTCCTAAGCTCCGCTCTTTTCAGGCACATAATTTGGAGCGCTCCAAACTTTGTGATCTGACACATTTCTGAAGTTTTTAATGAGCATTCACCGTCATAATGTGCTCAAAAAAGAGCCCGGAACTTTATGTGGAAGATTTCTGAGTCTAATCTGACTCTTTTCTGACAAAGATATAAGTGCTTTTACCCTCCCAATGAAGCATATAAAAACCTTATAATAGAAACAGAAGATACTTTTCTAGGCACATAAAGCAAATCATCTAACCAAAACAAAATTTCCGATTACCTGTCTGCTTTAACTTCGAAAATGCCAAAACATGAGTGCTTTTTATGAGCCCGTGCTAAGAGAGCACTGAATATGCCCGAAAAAACTCAAATTTATGTGTTTACCACAAAAACGCTGTTAAGTTCTGCTCTTTTCAGACACATTATTAGGAGCACTCCATACTTTACTTGCTGGAATATGGGCAGACAAATGTTTACTCCAAAAACGCTCTTAGGCTCGATTCTTTTCAGAAACATAATTTGGAGAGCTCCGAACTTGGCTGTCTGGGTAGCACCAGTTGGGTTGTGTTTGTGTTGTTAAAAGGGGGCTGAAACGGTCACCTAAACAGTGTCCAAAACAGTGACTAAAACGGTGACAAAAAAGTGACGAAACAGTGACCAAAACAGTGGCGAAACAGTGATCAAAACAGTGACCAAACAGTAACCATAACGTGACCAAAACACTGAACAAAGAGTGATCAAAGCAGTGACCCAACAGTCATCAAAACAGTGACCAAACAATGAACATGCAGTGACCAAAACAGTGACAAAAACACTGACCAAAACAGTTACCAAAACAGTTACCAAACAGTGACCAAACATTGACCAAACATTGACGAAACAGTGACCAAATCAGTGACCAAAACAGGTTCCAAAACGGTTACCAAATAGTGACCGAAACATTGACCAAAATAGCGACTAAATTGTGCCCGAGTTTTAGAAGGGACGAGTTCCGATCAAATAAGAAAAATGAGCAGGCGTCCCTAAAAGATCGTAAAATTTAGAGTAGTATCGAACAACTTCCAACACTTCAAATGTTTTGGAAGAATGCGACGTCAATCCGTCAATCCATTACATGATTTTGTAATAATAAAATCGTGGAACTATTTGGGAAAATTTATTTGAAACCTAAGAAGTAGTTTAATACGATGATGGTCAAAATGGGAATTTCAGAAACAATTTCGTAGGTAAAATGGAAAATATACAAAAAAAAATATATATTACTGACAATTCAAATTGTAAATTCCATTAAAAATTCAATTCATACGAATATAAACTTACAAAAACAAAACGACTTTATATTCTTTTGCAAGTATTGTAATTTTAAAACAGATTGTCCCTAGGAAAGAACCCTACCGGGTGTTCCACGACGCCAACTCCTTTTCAGTAATTGAAGTAGTTATTAAAAAAAAGTAAATTCTTTTATAATTGTACCTATATTATTAAGTAATTTTACTATAAGTGTTGAATAATTCATATATTTGTAGGTGCTATCTGAAATTATTTACTCATTCCGCAAATGCTTGCCAAAGTCAGAGATAGATATCCTGTCTTTTTGGCGATTACTGATTTACATCAGGCCTGGTCAGGCCAGACATAATTTGAACTTGCTTTGAAACTTCGAAATTCGCCCTAAATATATATAAGTATCTCTTCACTAACACCAGTTTCGATTATATCTCAGCAATGTTCTCTGGAAAGTTACACATCAGGACTCCCACTGTTTTCACTTTCTCAAGGCCATATTACGGTGAGATTTTCATTTTCATATTTATATGGCTCACAATTTGAGTTACTTGTTGCAGCAGCGGCTTTGTGCTCATTAACACATGTGCGACATGTTGAAACGTTGAAAAGCATCTCATTAAAAATGTGGCTCTGCTTTAAATGCATAACTGGTAAATGAAATTGCAACTCGCTGTTGGGATGATACACACAAACATACATACATACATAGCTCATCTACTTGTACATAAAGGCTGCTCTGTATACTCTCCAGGTATGCCTCGGCGCTTGCCCACAATTTATAACCGTGTCCCCTTTTTGAAACCGAAAAAAAGTGGCGCCAACTAACAAAAACAATTTCCGACGAAACAGCACCGCCTCGTCCTTATTCCCAGTTAAGTATTGTACATACATAGGAAAGGATAGGGTGTAGTCTAGCTTCTTTCTCTTCTTCGCGCGGCACAACAGCCTTGGGCGCTTGTTTGAGATACAGCTTCCGGCAAGCATTTTAATTTTGTATGCCACGTGGGATTCTTTTGCACGTTCTGTTGTTCCACTGTTTCGGGTGGCTTTGTTGTGCCAGCATCCGCGTAGTGTGTGTGTGTGTGTGTGTACATAATTATGCGTGCTGCCGCAACAAAGAGCGTCTCCGCTGCAAGTAGGTACGCTTCTGCTGGAACTTGATCCACGTGCATATCCTTCTGGTCCGCTAGCCAGGCGTAGGAACGTTGACATAAGGTACAAGTAATTGTGTTTTATGTCCCAAACCCAGCGAGAAGCAGCGCAGGCAGCTAATGTATTTTTATTATTTCTACGTTTTTGCATTTCAAATGCAATTGCTTTTGTTCTTTCTCGAGGCTCTCGGCAATGTTATTATAACAATGTTGTTTTTACCTCCCCCCTACCCACTGCCACCAGGACCAAGATTCGACAAGCTTCGACGCGTAGGTGACATAATAGAGACAAGTGGAAGCAATGTCTGGCTGGCTGGCTACTTGAGTTATTATTCTTTCATTTTACTTTTCTTAAATTAGGGCAGCCCATGTAAAAGTGTTTTTGATACTTCTTCAATACATCTAAAGAATGACTGAATGACCGATTAAGGACCAATTTCTTTAGAGTTCAAGCTCGAGATGATCTGTGTTTAAGCACTTTGGCTTTCTCAACGAAAAGTTCATTCGATATCGATAAACTCCAATTGTTGCACTGTAATGACCAAAAAACTTTTTTTTTGGGGTTTTTCAACCAACCAAAAAAAAAACCAACAAAAAAAACACCCAACCAATAACCTCATGAACCCACGAAATTTACTCCTGTTTTTATAGTAGGTTCATAATCTTATACACACACCTTTCGAACTCGATTTTCGAACTAGACTTTCGAAGAAAACGAAATTTCTCGAAGTTCTGGGACACCGACGGATTTCTCGAGCGATTTGCAAACCAACCGAAGACAAAATCTCTAGAGATTACCAGGACACCCCAGAATATGGCTAGAAGGTTTTCAAAGTAGCTGGAACTGCAGGTTCCAACAAAACTGAATAGTTTCTGGCCTTCAACCTTACAAAATAACTCGATCTGGTGGGAAAGTAGCAAAATTGGCAACACTGATCCAGATGGGGACAATAGTTAGGCCTCTCCCTGTACTCTCTGTCTCTCCCATTTCCATTTCTATTGAGGAGATGTCAAAAATTCGTTTGTTCATTAACTTTGTGTTTCAGCAATAAAAAAAATAAGAAAAAGGGGAAAGTTAACGATGTTTGTAACGCATAGAAGAAAGCATTTCCGACCACATAAAGTATATAGATTCTTGATTTAGCTGATTTAGCCGTGTCTGTCTGACGGTCCATCTGTTTCTGTGCGATTTCCCCCGTCAGTTTGAAAGCTATCACAAATACGCTGCACAAGTATGAAAACCGACCGGATCGGATGATTATAGCATATAGCTGACATAGAAATGATCGGTCGAAAAACTAGTTTTAGAGAGAAAAACTTTAATGTTTTGAATGGAATCGGCTTCAGACTTCGTTATTATACGTTTTTTATGCTTTTTCATGATTTCACTAAGTTTGGTCGAAACCGGGAGACTGAATTGTACATGGAAAAGTTAGGTTTGAAAAACAGTCTTAGTAGGATTTTTAAACCCTTGCATAGGCTTATTTGATCTTGAAGCGATCAGTTGCTAACTTGATCTTAAGGCGATCAGTTGAAAATGAGAAGTTTCTGCGATGGCCGGTCTCAGTCAATCTTAAAGCGGGTTTTTGCACCCAAATCACACTAACTTCTTTCGTAGATTACGCAGCGAACGTTTGCTCCCAAACTATCGCTTACATTCGCATTAAGTAAACCACTTAAGTTGATTGAAAATTGCTATTCTATATTGGGCTATTCTTTGCAAAAATAAACTAACAAAAAGCTTGTAAGTCAAACATTTGATGTAAATTATAATCCCAAGTTGTGGTATAATTTTTACAAACAAAGCTAAAAAAAAAGCTTGCTATCTCAACAATTGACATTTTCGTACATTGAAGCATTTTTTATAAATTAATCTACCATCGAATACTATCGATAGTTCAATGGTTTGGAAAAACCTTCGCAGACTATCGATAGTTCTTTTCCTTTACCTCAAGTTATCTCAGTTTGACAGGACATATACTACGTTTATGCTTGCAAAAAACTATGATTTTTTGCGCTTAAAAGTATGCCAACTTTATTTCTATTAACAATTATTTATTTAAAAAACATAATTCATTGTCATTTATGACAGTTTTAAACCTAGTCCACACTAGTTAAAGATCTGACTAGTTCAAGATGTACCAAATAAATGAGGCTTAAGGCAAATACAAAATAAATAATTTCCTTAATGAATAATATATATAAGTACAGCATACTTCGATGGGCAAAAATCATGATTTTTCATTTAAGCATAAACGTAGTAATAGAGATATCGGATCTAATTCCCAGTTTGACTAATGTGGCTTCCTCACTGAAGCACTTTTTCAAAAAAGTTATCGTCATCACTGAAAATGCAGTTTGCTGTCCTCATTCAAGGTATACTTAACAAGGTAACCGCACTTGCTCTCTCATTGCCTCTTATATAAATGTCAAAATGAATTTTTGCTCTCGCTTGAGTCAAAGCAAAGAAATTTGTACGTGGATGCAATATATACATATACATATGGAGCCTTAGCAAAAACACGTAGTCTCAAACAAAATTAAGAGGCAAAACAGAAAAAATTCGTCCGCGGAGATGCTTCCCTCACGACTGTTGTTCACAGACTGACACTCAAGCGGCAAGCAAAGAGAGCGAGAGAACGCGTGCGGTTACCTTGTTAAGTATACCTTGTCCTCATTGTGTTGCTTCTGCATTTGTATTTTGAAAGCATCAAAATCAAACATAAATGATAAATAGGAGTTATTCAGCTATTAGTAACATAACATCGAATGTTGGCAAGGGTTTAAAGCTCATCCTTGTCAATTTCATCTGTGTTAGTGCTTGAACTATTGCAGGGGCCAAGCAATTGGTGTGCTCTGGTTAGCAGTCCAACAGATGACTTGCGACCCTGGCCAGAGGTCCAACCGAAGGCTTATGGCCTCTTCAGACCAATTGGACGTCTAAAAATTTTGCAATTCATTGTGTAATTGCTTTAATTTGTAATCATTTTATGAAAGTATAAATAAAATGTAAGTTCAAACCATCTGTCATTTCGCGCACCTTTATGTAGTGTTAGAAAACTTTATCAAAATTAGACAAAAATAGTCGAGTCTCGAATAGAAACTATCAAACAATCGAATGGCTAACGAGTAATGCGACTACATTTTTACAAAAAGCACCTTTCTGCCATCTCAACTGGCTATATATTTTTGTATGGGAAAAAATGTATCTAAATCCTGAATATTTCCTCCAAATTCTTTAATTCTATGTACTCACTATTCAGTGTGACCGTACTATAAGCCCTAAAAAATGTAAAATTTTATGTTGAAAATGACTAATATGATTTGGCACCCTAGAATTTCACATTCCCGAAATGTTAAAGGAAGGCTTCGATAGAGTTTTTCTATATTTTGAAAAAACTTCGTTATTTCGATATATTTTTTATACAAACAGTTAAGAACTAGGAAAAAATTATAATGTAATATGTTCTGTACCTCCAAAAGGTTGTACGTATTTGATCAATTTGAAGTGAAGAACCCTCACAAAGTGTTATAGTGAGTAAAGTGCTGCCCATCGACATTAACTCAGCTATTTTTCATCAGATCTTTACCAATAAATAATCCTGACTACTAGTTATTTCCAGAAGGTACTAGCCTTCAATCTTCAAAACTGTGGGAATTAGAATACTTTTTTTTTTCAAAATGCGGGGGTAACAGGGGGCTTGGCAAGATGTGAAAATATACTTGATCTGCTTGCAAGTTTAAGAAGAAAATGTTCCATACGCTTTAAACCTCTAGCTCTTAACATCTATGTATGCATTTTACACTACACATAAGAGTAAGCCACTCAAGTGCATTTCGCTGCATTAGATGCAGGATTTTGATGAAACTTTTAAGATTGTGAAGTTGTGGGATGAGGGCCAAAATTCTAGCAGAGTCCCTGAAAAAAAAATGTCAGTAGAGCCACTATTTTGAACTGCATACATTTTCTCTGAAGGTGACACAAAATTATCGCTAGTGCCTCAATAGTTTCCCCCTCACTACTGTCCACGTACATGCAACACATTTCCCTCAATTGAAAATCAAGGCGTACAGAAAAACTCTTGGCTGCTCAATTACAATTAAGCAGGAGATGTTGCACAGAAATTGAATGTTTCAGCTGCTGCTGCTGCTGTTGTATATTTTTCCGATTTCCTTTGCTCTTTTTTTCAACTACGCTTTGATTGCGCTGCAATCATGGCATAAAATCAACCAACGAGCAGCTGACGTGCTGACAGTACATGCAACTCTCCTCTCTCCCCACTTTAAACTCTGTTTTTGGTCAAAAGTTAATTATCTAAAACGTTTTTACCCACTGGTGGCGGTCAGTACTTACCCATATTATTCGGATATAACACTGGCAGAGTGCCATCCTTTTGGTATCTGGGCGGCGGCATATCAGAGCCCTCAACCAAATACGTGGAGGCTGCCTTCTTGCGTGCCTCGTCCTGTGGATGAAAGAGAGAGAGAGAGAGGAGAGGGGAGATGCTTGAGTAATGCTTTGTAATTACTCTACACTTTGGAGTATATTTTATTTCGAAAAAGGCGTTGAAAGTCGCTGGCGCATAATTGACAGCCACAATGACAGCGGCGACACACGCCTCCTGCCCGCTGCCGGCTGCTGCTGCTGCTGCTGATTTATAACACGAACGTTCGCCATTTTACGCACTTTGCATACTTCGCGGCTGACGCAACGGCGCAAGACATTAGGCCCGGTTGGAGGCAGTTTTTGTGGTTTGCACAAGATTACGCCGATAATAAATGATTTTAATAATTCGAAACGATTTGTTCGGAGCATCATTATCATCATCAACAGGGCGTAATTAATCACGAAGTCTTAGCTGTGGCGGCGGCGGCGGCTTCCGCTTGGCGGGCCCAAAATGTTTTACGACTTTCTTTCTGGCTTTGCCTTTGGCACGAATTGCATATTCATGCTACAAACATACACAAGTATGTACGTCTGGTTGTACTCACTATATATTCGGGTTGGCTGCTGCCCTCG
Organism: Lordiphosa collinella; assembly: GCA_018904265.1. Taxonomy (NCBI): domain Eukaryota; kingdom Metazoa; phylum Arthropoda; class Insecta; order Diptera; family Drosophilidae; genus Lordiphosa; species Lordiphosa collinella. The sequence continues at coordinate 121,400 of JAEIFV010000286.1, read as the reverse complement.
TTGGAGTACGACTCGCTCTTCTCCGACACGCTGGACAGTGTCTCGCCGGTGACGGTGTCATTGTACGAGCTGGGAGCGTACATCTCGATGGTGGCCGTTTTTCCCGGCTGATTTGTAGTTTCCGCCACTGGATGCGACAAAAAATGTGGTGCGCGCAAATATTGAAAAGGTGTAATTGGCAGTGACATGCCGAAAATTGATTGGGATTGGGTCGCAGTCGGAGCGACGCAGTGGAGAGTGGAGTTTCAGGCAATGCAAATCAAATGCAAATAGCAAAGATTGTCAAAGTGCCGAGGAAAGAGCAAATGTTGGCGACCAAACGGCATTGTAGTTTTAATTATTCACATTTGCCGCAGTGCATTTTTATGTCCGTGCCGTTCGATGATGCATATGCGGGCGCGAGGTGGGGGTTGGAATGCAATTTAAATGATTCATGATTGTGTTTCGCCATTTGTTTAACACGTGTTTTCAGCACGAAAGTCATAAAAGTGTCCACAGGATTCCAGCGTTGAAGTTGAAGAGCATGAAAGAAGATGAAAAGGTAGAAAAATGCATAATATAGTTAAGGGGGTAAGTGAGTCAATGTAGTGGCTGTTGTTGTTGTTGTTGTTGTTGCTGATGATACTGTTGCTTCATATCGATTACCGGTTCAAACCAACCCCTCTATGTGTGCCCTTTGCATACACAGATTATAGCCCCAAAATGGCTACGAAATGCCATCTTAATAATACATTTACGGGGCACGTCGCACCGAACTAGTTACGTGACAGTAGACAGGGAAACTTGGCCACTATTAGGCCCCCCTTCTCTGCCCCCTCCCCTAAAAATGGCCCTATTTGGTTAATTTGCACATAAACAACAAGAGTTGGGGGTGAATGCGGCATATAAATATTTTACAAATTGAAATGCAAGCACAATATTAAAGCTTTGTTTGGTCTCAATTCTCGATGTGTGCGCCTGTGTATTTGTGTGTTTGCTGTTTTCATTTGCATTTTTTATTATTATGATTTTAACAGCATTCATTATTGAATATATATGTAGGAAAAATTAAAAATTGAAATGCATTTAATGGCAAAGTCTGGTCCGGACGTCACGGTCGCCAAACGCCCGTCGAGATGTGTCTTCTGGCGATGACAGCGTAATAAATCAAATTAAATCAGCTATAAGTAGCTACACACATGACTAACAATTACATCAATTTGAAATAAACCAAAATCCAATGAATTGATTTTAAAATGCAGTTATTTGCCTGCTGCTTTAAGATTTGACTGCAGCCGATGGCTCGGTATGAGTAAACATTACAAGAACGACAAGGAAGCGGAACCGTAAGTGCCTTTTGCCCCGCAGAAGTAATGATGGAACCCCTACGATTGCAAGCGGATTCTATTTACATTAGTGTGCACTTTTTAAAGCAAAAATGGAAATTTACAGCGAGAGTCCCTGAACGGATTTCTTTTGTATTATAGACTAAGTATTTACCCGTATTCATAATAATCTGAACATATGAAATTTTTTGAAAATTTCGCGACATTTTGTGACCGTTGGGCTTACACCTCCTTCATATTTACCCATCTACAATTGCCGTCTCCCAAATCTTCATAGTAATTTAGGCGAAAAAATAAAAAATTTGCGAATTTCGCCATATTTTGGATCGTAAAAGCTACATCTTCTATTTACCAACGCTTGCATTGTAATCTTAGGCGCTTTCTTAAGATTTTTAAGTTTCGCGCCTTTGTTTAAATTGGCGCCAAGTGTTTAGTCAAGCGAAAGCCAATCAAAATGAAATCAGGGTGGTTCAGTTATTTTAAGTCATTTGTTTTCGATTTTCAAAAATCAAATTATTATTTAGGGTATTCCACTAGCTCTCGTAAGATGGTAAAGCGTAAATTTACCACACAGAGCGACCACTTGTGAATCACAGAAGTAATTTTTAGGGCCAACTTTTTTGTAAAAACCTGCCGTAATTGATGTCTGATATCGACCAAACTTAGTGGAATCATGGAAAAGCATAACAAACTGTTAATTACTAAATTTGGAGGCGATCCCAATTAAAACAAAAAAGTTTTTCTCACTAGAACTTCGTTTCGACCGATCATTCATACTGCAGCTATATGCTATTGTCATCCGATTTTGACAAAACTTTGTAGAATGCTGTAAAAGTATATAAAATAAAATATGCCAACGTAAGAAACGTTTCCATTAAAAACAAAAAAGTTTTTCTCACAAGAACTAGTTTTTCGACCGATAGTTCCTATGGCAGCTATTTGCTAAAGTCATCCGATTTTGACCAAACTTTGTAGAATTGTGTGGGAGCATATACAACAAATACATGCCAATTTTGAGGACATTTTCATGGAAAACAAAAAAGTTTTTCTAACTAAGACTAGTTTTCAGACTATACTTTTCAATGGCAGCTATACTATATAGATGTCCGATTTCGACCAAACTAAGTGAAATCATGGGAAAGGATATTAAACTAAGAAATACGTACTTTGGAGGCATTTCCATTAAAAACAAAAAAGTTTTTCTCTTTAAGACTACTTTTTCAACCGATCGTTCCTATGGCAGCTATATGCTATAGTCATCCGATCCGGCCGGTTCCGACAAATGTGCAGCGTATTTGTACCAGAAGACTTCGTGCAAAGTTTGGTGAGGATTGCCTTAAGACTGACGGAGGAGATAGCATAGAAACAGACGGACAGACGGACTGACAGACGGACAGGGCTAAATGAACTCAGCTTGTCATGCTGATCAAGAATATATATACTTTATGTGGTCGGAGATGTTTTCTTCAATGCGTTACAAACATCCGCATAATTTTATAATTCCCTCTGCAAGGGTATAAAAACAATGCTAGGAGTAGAGTTTTATTGATAGTATTTTTTATGTTTTTAATTCTTGGGTGTTCTCGACCCCCCAGTTAAGCTACTAGTTAATAGAGTTATTTTAAGGTCTTTTCAAACATGTCGGTATAATAGTCTTCTTGTTTTCCAATCGATGTCGTACGAGTTGGAGGAACCCTTTGCCGCATTGATCAGCTTATCGACCAAGCACTCGGCAATAAGATTGTTGTTACTGCAGCCAGATGGCCTGGTTTACGCAACGCAAGGGAGATACATCCACCATGAATCATCTCGAGCGAGCGCTTGATAGTGCGACAGAAACTCAGCTTCTTGCTATTGTTGCGTCCCTTCAACATCAACGTGAAGGTTAGCCGATCCACAATTGGGGACTGGGCCTTGCGGAAACGCTTGGCGTCATAACATTCTTTCAGCGGTTTGCCTTCCAGTTTTCTTTTTTAGAATTTGCAGTTTGCTGGTGTGACCGCATATTTTTAAAACAAAAATATCGAAATGGCTCGATACTAAGTATTTTTAACCGATTCTTTAAAAAATTTTACAACACTTCAAAACTTTACACTTTTTCACATTTACAACTGATTTTTTAAACATACCCTAAGGCATGTTACTGGCAGGGATGCAAACCGATTGGAAATAAGGACTGGTTCGGTTCAGTGGTACACATAGTTTTTGAATCACCGGTTCGGCTTATTGCATGGTTTTTGAAGCCAACTGAACCGCGGTTTCGGTTCGGTTCAGTGGTTCAGTCTTTATTTATTATAAATTTTAATGAAGGCCAGTTTGTGTTTTTGCAAATAACCCCGATCTTCTCTAAAATCTGCGCGGACAGGATTTCGCAATGCACCTTATGTTCTTGGATGCCGAAAATCTGTAAAATCTAAACCCTTAAAGCCCATCCTTAAGTTTAACGACCAGATATTTTTATAATTATATATAAAAGAAATGACTGAAACTTATTTCTAGGATCGCCCTTATTCCCGCCGAACATAAACCCTAAAACGCCCGAATGTTGCTTAAATCTGTTCGAAAATCAATTTCTTTTCAGACTTTCGATGGTGAAGCAGTCCAAAAGTTGTCAAAAACACATTTCTGTTCAAGGATCGTTTTTAATTTGGCAGAGGCGCAAGTCCTAAGCCATTTCTTAAGTATAAAGCCCTAGTTTGCTTTAAAGTCTGCGCGGAAAGATATTTTTCCGAAGTTTCGAAGGAAAAGCAGTCCGATAACGTGTTAAAATCTCCATTATTTTCTTGGATCGCCCTAAGTCAACTCTAAGTCAACTCTTAAAGCCTTTTGTTGAGTATAACGTCGCAATTTACCCTGAAGTCTGCTCGGAAAGTCATTTTTTTAGAGACTTTTGAAGTTCTTTTTGTTCTTAGATTACCCTTCATTCCACCAAACCTTATCCCTTTAAGTCTATTCTGAAGTCTACCATTCAAAAATATACTTAAATCTGTTCAGAAAGTAATTGTTTTGGACTTTTGAAATCGCAGAACTATAAACCTAGGTGAAACATACTAAAATTTGATGAAAAATAAAGTTGGATTCGAACACATTATAAGGTACTAGTTCTGGTTTTAAGAGGTATTACACCCCGGGTTTTTGTTTGAACCAACTCTATTTGGTCTAGCTAATCCTTTAAATATTGAAAATTTTCTCTGAGAAAGCTATTTTATACCGAAAAATTTTTAAATTATTAAAGTTCGCTATAGTGTCTTTTCCCCGAACTTTTGCTTCAATTTTTGAAATATACATAATGATTTCTAAAGTGATATGTGACTTTTCGTCCATTTCAATACTGAATTCCTAGAGAATTGAAAAGTTTGAAAAGTTGGATGCGCATAATGATATCACTTTAATAGCCGTACTCCTGGCTAAAAATGGATTAAGGTGAAGAAGCTTGACAGACTAATGAATGAAAGAATATTGTCCCGTAAAGGAAATGATATATGCAAACAAATCGATTAGCAACTTTTAAAGAAACAATGTCAACTTATGACAGGCCTATTCAGAGGTCGGTGGAGAATTGCATGTTTCAAAATGGTTGGGTGCTACATAAATCCGCCATCGTAGCAATTCGATCAAAATTCCTGAAATTTGAGCGGCTTTTGACTCGTCAGCGAACTGAACCGAACCGAACCGTTTTCATTTGTGGTTTTCGGTTCTGTTCAGCATTTTCGATGCGGTTCACCAGCTGAAAAAAGCGGTTCGGTTCGGTTTGGTTCGGTTCAGAACCTGATTGCATCCCTGGTTAAAAATGGTAATTTTTTCTCATGTGTTTTGTTGTTGCTTCTTAAGCTTTTGGATTTACGCTTTTACGCTTTGCCATTTTACGAGAGCTAGTGAATACCCTTATTATTTATTATATCCCTTCAAATTTCCCTAACCGCTACGCATCTTGTTTTTGAATGTCTTTTGTCGAACAGTGTAAAGCCAGCCTCAGTCAAAGAAATTACTCATACAACACGTACTCCAGATCAAAGTTTCTTTAAGCAAATCTTTGGTCATTTTCTAAAATCGTTCTCGTTTTAAGTTCCACAAAACCAACTATAATTATAAAATGTAAATCGAAAATTAAAAAACCTGTATAACTTAAAAGACAACACTGCGTATGAGTGATAGAAACAGGCTTAAACGTCGCTTAGCGCCATGTTCGCGGCAAATGCTTGTAAATTGAAAGCAAAGGGAACTTAATTATTAAGAAAAAAATAACTAAACATTTATCAACAGCCAAAAACCGAACACATCAAACAAAACCACACATCGGCAAGCAGCTTAATTAAAAATATAGCATACTTTTGAGGGCTGCGTATACATAATTTATTCACTTGTGAGACAAATTGAACACAAACATCTGGCATGAACAACCAACTATGGAGCATGTTCCAATTTCATTTGCCAATTACGAGAATCGATTGTTCAATTGAAACAGGCGTGAAACAGGTATGAAATATACCATATTAAATTTGTTTGTTTTCAGAAAAAGCCAAGGGGCCACAATGGCCTACCTTATTGTAAGTTTATGGCAATTAAGTTGGCCGGGCAAGTGAATATAACAATATTGCCGCTTGAATGACATGAAACAAGAAATGCCTTGAATTTATTGACTGTATTTTGGTAATAATTTCAAGTGAATTCATGTTTTCAAAGGAACATATTTAAATATGTGTATACAAAAAGATGAAATTGTTTGAAAGAAAGAAATGAAATGAATAAATCTTAGAAATAAGTGAGGTGAGGCGCTGCAGTAGAACTCTACGGGTAATGCATTGCTGAAACCAACCTTGACTTTGATTCTAGCTCATCGATTTCATTGAAAGTTTAGCACCGAGCAACTCAAACATTTCACCACTGAGCCTGGCTATGCAAAGACATTCAGGTAAAAGTCGACTCAACTTCACTCAAACTTAAAGCTTATCACTGTGTTGTCCTTGTCCACACTCGCCACAAATAATCCGCATCCGCATCCGCTTTCGGCTTTGGTTTCTCTGCACTCTGCACCGCCTCACAGAGATTACAAATTTTGCACTTATGCTACCAAAAAATGTGTTCCGCCTGCGGATTTCTTTCGCTTTTTTGCCAATATATGTAGTAGGACACGGCTTAGGCAGCTTTTGCGGTCATCAGTGGGCGGGTTAATGACGTAGCGACGTCTGCTTCAAAGGACTTTTCTTTTAATCTGATGTCGGCGCAAAAAAAAAGTAAACCGAGCGAGTCGCTCTCAATTATTTCCTGCAGGGATTTATGGCCATTAGAATGGCATTATGCAATGGAATCGTTTGCTTTGGTGCCACAAGTTTTTGCTGTTTAACAAATTTACAATTTTTTTTAGTTCTTTTGGAGAAAGGGTTTTTTGGTGGCTGTGGTGGTGGTGGTGGTGGTGGCGGTTGGACGCTGTCATGGCCAGCGCCTAAGCGGCAAACTTTTCGACAACGACAACCCCAAAGCCCACCTCTGGTCGGGACAGCCTGTGCGCTTATCTCTTCAGTTTCGATGGCGCAGCTCTCACGCATGCCCCGCTCCACCCCCCCGCAATGGCAGTCAATTGTTTAAAGAGTGTCAAAGTCAAGTGCCTTCCGTTTTGGTCGACGCCAGCTAGCGCTTATCGCTCATGGCAACGTTGGCATAAAAGTTTCGCCTGACCAAGTCGTAAAAGTGTCGCACACTCAGCTCGAACTCGTGGAGTGGAGTGGATTGGGTGGGGGCCTTACTACTGAGCCTGCTTGCCCTTTTAATGGAGCAAACTAAATGAAGTTTTCAAAAATTTCCATTCTGACCACATGCGACCTTTGTGTTCCCGGACATTAGAAATGGCAGCGCCAGCGACTCATATGAAAATGAAATATGTGCTGGGCAGTTGGGATGAAGCTGAAGCTGGAGTTGGTGCTGGTCGATGACCGCGCAGCCAACCGCAGACTTTTGGCATAGTTTATCGGGACGACAGCGAAAGCTTCTTAGTTCTCTGTGTGCTGCGCCATTTTTTTTTTTTGACACAAAAGCGCAAATGCACATTAAAAATGCATATCCGAAGGGCTACAACAAACAGCCAAGTCAAGAGTTTCGCCAGCGAAAACATTGAAATATGCAGAGATATCCTTTGGGGCTGGCCAACGCACCAGTTTTCCCACTGACAACTCCTTTATGGCCAAAAATGCTTTTGGGCATTGTCAGTTATCGGCTTAGGGGATGGGGACGGAGCATTGTCATAAAAATGTTGTTCCACGAGGAGCAGGAGCAGGAGCTGCCTGCTGCCGCCTGCCTCGTGCCTCGTGCCTCGCTTAGCAGGCTGTTAAGACTGAAATATGAATTTTCTTTTGTGTGGAATGGGTGGATGCATCCATATCCGTGCTCGCCATTTGTCCAACAATAATAAAAGAAATTGCCAGTAGTCCTGCTGCACACAGAAGTTTTCCTCTCTTTTTAGCAAAATATCTTATTTATGTCCTGCAGCTGTAGTTCACAATACTTGGCCTACATTTTGCACTATCCAGAGCTCGAAGCTGAGAGAAATGAAAAATTCCACTTAATGAATCAAAAAGTGTGCACTAAAAGTCGTAGACGGAGACGACGAACTTAATCAACTCATAAGTCAAATGTTTGCCCAAAGTTTAGGAGAAGAGTATACATTACTTAAGCAAATACCATAGAGAGCGAGTGAGAGAGAGAGTGAGCTTTGGCACACACATATGCAGGAGGGTACACTTGGAAAATTCTAGTAATTTGTAATTAGAAAATATCCTTTTTATAAATCTAATCCAAAGTGTTTGAACCACCAAATCAATAGAGTCTTCTTCTAAATAGGAATATATCTTGAAATTAACTTGCAAGTTTTGACCTTAAACCGAAAAACAGGAAAGAAGTAATTATTTACTATGGAAATGAGCCAATGAGCAAACTTAAAAGAAACAGTAGTGCAAAACATAGGTAGGTAGGTAGTACCGGCTGACCCCAGATTGGGTGTCACACATAGACCCTTATGTCCTTAATGGGGCCGGTTGTTTTTTGTTGGTACCATTTCCCTTAGAAATCCTGAAGGATTTTCAATGTTTTGGCGAAAGCCAATAGTTGGTTGGGGGCCTCTTGGCTGCATCTTCCAGAGAAGCGAGCATTGGGGTGTGCAGAAGTTTTAGTCTTGTCGTGGAGATTGCTGGGCAGCTGCAAAAGAGGTGTTCCACAGTTTCTGTGACTCCAGGTTCCTTGCATTTCCCACAGGTGTCCTCTGTCCTCTGTAGGCAGTGCTTTCTTTGGGCATGCCTGATGTATACCAATAATTGGTGCTACTACGGAGACTGTCGGAGTAACTTCTCTTTCATGAAGCTTTCGAAAGACTTGTGCGTTCACCAGTGATCTGCAACAAGCATCTAATTTTCGATCAAACTCGTGCGTTTACTGGGCTTGGTTGGTCTCGCCGCCTTGGTTCGACAAACTCGAAATGATCGCAAGCACATTAAATCAGAACGAGCGTGCTCTTTGCTTCATACTTACTCGGCTTGTTAACGGCGAGCTTCGACAAGCCTCTTATGCAATTGTTGTGGAAAACTCGACGGCTCGCAGCAGAACTTAGATTTTAGCAACAAGGGGCTTGCGACGACTCGCGGCCGAAGCTCTGAGTCAACTCGGGCTATGTAAGGGCAACACTCGAGCTTGACAAGCCTTGAGCGCTGAGCGAGTGTACTCGTGACGGCTCGTTGCAGTTCTCTGGCGTTCACACATTGATTATTACACTAGACGGAGATAAAACTTGCGAATAAGGCTAAAGGAATACCATGAAGAGAAAAAATCCTCTATGTTCTTTGTTCAATTTGCAATGATGATATTGTAATTGAAATTGCTTAAACAAACAAATTATATGCCTTACTGGTCTTGCTGCGTTTTAGTTAAAGGCCTTGAACTCTACACCACTGCCGGCAATACGGAAATACTAACCAAATGTGCTATAGGAATTTAGGCATGCAATGGGCAGCACTTTCTGTATTGTTTACCAACACTGGAAGATCTAATTTAAACTGTCAAAAATTCCTCAATTCAACTTTTCCGCAGGGGGTCGTGAATACGCTAACTGTTTACAGGAGTTTCTAAATCTAAACACTTAGAATGATCAGAACATTTCTGGTTATCTGAATATGGGTTTAACGACCTATTTTGATTTTAGTCAAAGTGAATGTTAGCAGGCTCAAGGTCGAGGTTTGATTATAGTTCAATAATCAACCAGAAAATTCAACAGAGAATACATTTGAACATAAACAGTAGCTGTGGCTGTGTAGACGGCCGTTTCGGCTGCCGCCATGGCAAAGCCTTCGTCGACAAAATTGCTGTCACACCAACAAGCCATTTGCAAATCCTATTTATATATTCCATTCTTCGTATTAAACTTATTTTTGAAATATTTAATTTTTAGTTTTTAAAGTTTTTGAGTCTCTTGACTTTTGTGGTTATCTTTTAAAAAAGCTTTGTAGTTTATGTGTGAGTCAACCAAAATGAGTTGCTTATTGCACTCCACATTGTTGAAAGTCTCTTGTGGGGAGTCTCTTGACTCTGGTTTAGTGCCTTTGTTTAACGACTCAAGTCTTTGAACTCTTGATCAGTGATTCTTTTTCAGTGACTGTTGCCTAGTGACTGATGTTCAGTTACTTCTGTTCAGGGTATCCTTCCTCAGTGACTTAGGTTCAGGGAACTTCAAAGGCACTGACCTTATGTTCAGCCACTCTTTTTCAGTGACTCTTGTTTAGTGACTCTCGTTTAGTGAATTTTTACCAGTGAGTCTTGTTCAGTGACTTCTAGACTAGAATGAAACAAGTGAACAATTGTTCCATTTGTTCAGTGACTCATGTTTATGGACTCTTACTCAGTGACTTATGTTCAGTGACTCTTTTTAGTGACTCTTTTAAAATGACTCTTGTTTAGTGACTCTTGATCAGTCACTTTTGTTCTGTGCCTCTTGTTCAGTGAATTTTGTTTCATTGTTCAGTAACTCAGGTTCAGGGACTCTTACTCAGTGACTTATATTGGGCGACTGTTTCTCAGTGACTTTTTATTCAGTGAATCTTGTTCAGTGCCTCATAGACTAGACTAAACAAGTGAACATGTTCTTTTTAAATTGTTCCATTTGTTCAGTGACTCATGTTTTGGGACTTTTACTCAGTGACTTATGTTCAGTGACTCTTTTTCAGTGACTTTTTTAAGTGACTCTTCTTCAGTGACTCTTGATCAGTCACTTTTGTTCTGTGCCTCTTGTTCAGTGTATTTTGTTTAGTGACAGCTTCAGAGACACAGGATCAGTTACTCTTGTGAATTTCTTTAGTTACTCAGGTTCAGGGACCAGTAACTCTTATTCGGCGACATAATGCATCTCCATTTGCACTGCAATGCATCAATTTAAGCGCAACAGCGCTCCAGCAAGATGAAACATTGGAAAACAATCATTGTACATCTTTTTGTATTGCATGAAATGGTTTGGATTAGGAGATGTACCGTAAAGCAGTGTCCGCAAATGACTCTAATGGTAGAAGCAAGCCTGGTATCTTAACACATTTTGGGCGGTTGTTTCTTAAATTTAACCGCATTGCAATGCTGACAAACGACAGACATCTGACCGAATTGAACTCCAGCACCATATTGAATGTTTGGCTCATACCGCAAGGCAATAGCCTTTTCATGTTGACTGGACAAATTTGTAGTTGCCGACTTTGTCGTTGAAATGTCTCAGGTTGTTATTTAGCTTCATCACTTTACCGAGCATGAATTTCTTTTCTTCTCAATTGTTTTGCTCATTGTAAGCTCCGTTCATCTTTTCTGACCTTCGCATAGGACTTAAAATCTTTCTGATTAGAGCTGATTCCCTCTCCCAGTCGACGAGCACATTTCGGTGTCACGTGGCATTCTAAAAACGCCGTCCATGACCTATTCTTGGCATCTTAAAAATATCGAACTGTTAATGATCATTTTGTATTTAATCACTCATAAAGTTTTCACTAATCAATAATTTATTTTTGAAATCGTTAAGTTAAAGCAAACGAATGAAAAAGATGCAATGGAAGTTTGGAAAGCAACTGGAAAAACAAAACAAATAAGAAAAACATGTCAAATGGAATGACCGCCTACTGCGCCACGTGTTAAACTGTAATTGAACTAAACTGAAAAGCAAAAGGCGGCCTACAGCCTAACCTATTCACAAATTTTCGACGTTCCTAAGCCTTCGCTTATCAATTACGAGGTAAGTGTTCAATTTGGTCCAGTCGTTTTCAAGTTTTAAACACAAGAACAAACCAAGATCCACTTTTATGTATATAGCTGGTCTCAAACGTTCAATTCTTTCTCCCAGTGTACTTATTATTCTTTGCATTGGTTTCCTCTGCTTGCGTTAAGCCACTACATTTGGCTGAATGATAATAATTTGGTTTGCCTTGAATGACTTTTGGTGTGGCATTTGAAGCGTTTCTTGGTCTCGGCACGTTTCGAGTTTTTCGGGGGCTTTGGTGAATTGCGTGCCTTGCCTTAAACTCTGCACTGTTTTTCCCAATGAAAATCATGGAAAATTGAAGCTTTTGGCCATATAATTTCGTATTAATAAACAATCCTTGGCATGTCTAACACTTGTCGACACGTGCTGTCTGTTGCTCTGGCCAAAAGCAATCTGATTTCCTAGAGATTGTGCATTCAGCTAAGAAAACGATGCACATTTGTCTTGCGAAACCCGCTCGAGTTGGCCTGCCCCTGCCCACCCCTGGTTCAATATACAGTTGGACTTGGCGGACACCTCGACCAGCAGCAGCAGCGGCAGACTTGAGTGCTGCTGCTGCTGCCAGGATGCATCATTATTTTCTGTCATCATTATACCGAGAATTCTTGTTGACTGCTTGAAGCATGCTTTTTGCCCTGTGCCATATCCTGGCCATGCTTGGCTCTGGTTGCTTACGGAAATTACAAGGAGCCGGAGCATATTGCATAGATATGCAGGAAATTGTTTAGTGAGCACCATAAAGTAAGGAGCCATGTCTACGTCCGCATCCGGTGGGTATCAAGGAAGTGGTTGCCTGATTTTCAAGAATGCGCGAAATTATGCCGAAATACAAACTAAATAAAAAACGAACCTTTCCTGCGCCGCTGATGCACCAAGAACCAAACAACCAGCGCCGCATTGACCAAGAGGAATCCAAATGCCGCCAGGGAGATGCCAATTATGACCAGATTCGGTGTACTGCTGGAATCCTCCGTTAACTCGGCTGGCAGCATTTCAAGTCCTGGACAAAATAAACGCAAAAAAAAAAAATCATAAAAAAAAATAAAACAATAAATAAATGCGAAATGAAATGAGAAATTGTAATAAAAATGGCGCAACCAGCAGCGAGTGGAAAGGACAGGGGACAGTGGACAGTGGTGAGTGGACACAGGGAGTGGGAAGTGGGGACTTGTCCCAGTTGCCAACGCACGCAGCGGAATCAAATAAAGAGCGAGACCCACGAGTGACGCAAATCACGTAGCCGCGGAGTCGGAACATGTGACGGCAAATGAAATTAGCGACGTTGGAGCACGTACGCCTGCCCAGCGGCCCAAGCACCCACAAATTAAAAGAAAACAGTCCTGGCAAGTCGCCGGACCGGAATTATAAATTCAAATGACAACAGCAACAACAACAACCCGTCACTTCATATTCCGCGTTTGGTTACCTCGCTTCAGGCGCTTCTCGTTGCGCTTGTGCAGGCAACAGCCGATGACAAAAACGTTCACTAGCACCACAGCGATCCCGGCCGAAACACCCACTAGCAGCATGCCCGAGGTGCCACCCAAAGGTGTCTGACTAGTGGTCGGCGGTCCACCGCCCAGCGATGAAGCCGGCTGTGAGGGAGGTGGCGCTTCTGCAGAAATACAATTCCAATTAAGTGCAGCATGATGAGAGAGAGAGAGAGGAGGAGAGTCAAAGAGAGAGATCATCAGCCTCCATAAAAACCAAATGGCGACTCGTATAAATCAATGTCAAGCGTCGCCCCTCGCTGCTCATTTGAATACGACAACTGTTTGTGCTTACCTTTGGTCTGGGCACGCGTCAAGTCTGGCAGGTAGGAGCTCTGGCCCAGCTCGTTCCACGACATGACCGAAAACAGATACAGCGTGTTCATGCGCAGGCCGCCAATGGTCAGCTTGTGGCTATTGGGCAGTCCATCGATGTATTTGTACTGCTCACGGTCGGCCAGACTGGGGGTGAGTGGGGGGGGTGGACAATTTCATTAGTGCGTCTGACAGTTGGGGGAGGTTACTTACCGATAGCGTACACGGTAGGAGGCCTTCAGGCCACCATCAAAGCCAGGTGTCCAGGCCAACGTCACCGTATCGTGAGTCACATTTAGTATATTAAGACTGAGCGGAGGATCTGGCTGGGAGGTTATATCCAGGCGTACCGTTTCGCTGGCCTCACCCAAATCATTGCGCGCCACACACTCGTAGTTACCATAATCAGCCGGAGCCACCTTCTCCACTATCAGCGAAGATTCATAGGTGAGAGAGTCTATCTTACGCTCTTCCACCTCATATTTGTAGGTACGATTGATGGGTAAGTCTTTCTTATCCTGACGCCATATAAACTGCGGCTTGGGTGAGGCCTGTGCACGACAGGGTAACCTACCACGTTCGCCTGTACCGCTGGCTGCTCTTAGCAATGTAGGTGACTTGGCTATCTCCGGAGCAACTGGTGTGGTTAGATTTTGGTTATATTTGAGAAATGTGTTGACCCTCTTTCTACTTACACTTGACTATCAATAGCACATCTCGATTGGTGGGATTGGCCACCCGATTGTCTGCCACACAACGAAAGTTACCCACATCCTCACGCTGTGCATCCTTAATGTGCAGATAGGAGGTGCCATTGGCAAAGGTGGTGCTAGTCTTCTCGTCCATCGCATAGCCCACTCTCTCCCATTTGACATGCTCTGCGGTTAGTGGCTTACCCTCCACGCTGCAGGAGAGCATAGCCTCTTCGCCCGGATTCACTATGATATTCTCCGAAACGCTCTTAATAGTTGTGCCATCTGAGTGAGGAGTAGTATGCCTTGGGTTTAAGTTAGCCTTATCATTAGAGATTGCTACTCACATTCCACCACCACGGTGATATTGAGTGACGCCTGTCCCTGCGAGTTGCTGGCACTGCAGGCATAGACTCCCGCATCGTCACGATGCAGCCGGGTAAAGTTCAGGCTAGCCCCTTCGGCAAAGATACGGTGCTCGCCTTCCTGCGGTATGGCCGCACCATCCTTGGTCCAGGCATAAGCCACATTGGAGGGATTCGCCTTCGTCTGCAGCGACACCTGCAGCGACTCACCCTCCACACCCACGGCCGTCGAGGATGGTGGCGGCACAAACTTGGGCCGATCTGGATTCAAATTCACATTTTTTTTTACCTAATTGCTCAATTAGTGGCCCGCCCGCCGTACTTACACAGCACATCCAGGCTGATGGCCTCGTGGACGCTGCGTTGCAGTGCCTCGTTGGCGCTCTGGCAAGTGTAGACCACGCCGTTCATTTCCTGTGTGATGTTTACCCTGAACTCGAGCGTGGAGACCGTGCCGCCCCAGAGGCCCGGCTTGGACGTGTTATTAATGCCTGGGGTTGGACAAGAGAAATGGGTGTGCTTTTACTGACTGGCAAACGAACCGGATGTTGTCGTGGAAACGCCTTAAAAAATGCACTAGCGGCGGTGTCAGCTGCCATTCCGACAATGGCGCCGCCAAGTCCAATGATTCTGGCCTGGCCTGGCCATGGCCTGGGCAAACTTCCAATTGCTATTGCTTGCGCTTACGTACCTTCAATGGAGATGCCGTCCTTCCACCAGGACAGCTTGGCCGGCGGATTGCTGGAGCTCGAGTCGCAGATGATGGAGGCCTCCATGCCAGGTCGCAGTTCTTCCGGTTCAATGCGTATTTTTACCGTCTCCGGGGCAACTGCAAGAAAGGCGAAAGGGATAATAATGGCCATTGCTCTTCACCCTCCTTCTACCCCAGGCAGTGTGTTACTTACAGTGTACACTGAGCGTGGTGGACTGGAAGAGCGGTATCTCGGTGGCGCTGTTCGAGGCTTCGCAGCGGTATTGCGCCTGGTTGTCGGTGACGTTGGCCAAAATGGTTATTTCAGCTGAAACCGATTTGTCCGCTGCACGTATGACAGAGTTGATCTAGGGGTGAGAGAGAGAGGAAGAGAGAGAGCAAGCTGTTAGTGTTGCCAAATTCTTGCCATAAGTTGCCAACACACAAATGTGAACCAAGAGGGAGAGACCTGCACATGAGTTGCAGCAGCTGTTCCACAAATGAGCCAGTTGTACTCCCCCAAGCTTCACCTTTATGTACGAGGGCTGTTCCAACTAAAACTAAGCCTTTTTACTTCAAACGAAGTGGTTTTCCAATCTAACCCTTCCTCTTTTTAGTCTGCAACTATCAAAACAGATTTATATTCCTGGAGGGCTTTGTCTGGTGCTTAGGGCTGGCGACTACGTTTGTGACAGCTGGGACAGCGTCTGCATGAAGCAAAACTTACTTTTTCCATGAAAGGGTAAGATATTCTGAACATTATTTCCAAATCACTGAACCTTTCCTAGACATGGCACTGTGTTTGCCTTCTTTGGATAGCATTCTTACTTTTGAATTCTATTCAATTCTATTTTTTTTTTGGAAACTGGATAAAACCACTTTCGAAAATGATTGAGAATACAAAATATTTGACAAAACTTTCAAAAAAAGTTGTTAAATTAAAATTTCATGCAGAAAAATTGTAAAATTTTTTCAAGTCTGCCTGTATGCACCAAAAAATCTTAGTTTTGAAGCGGTATTGCGCCTGGCCAAACTTTATTTTTTCACAAAATTACACAATGAATTTTTCCATTATATTGAAGAGTTGGTGGTGATTCTAGATGATTTATGTGTGCTGAATACGAATCTGTTTTTGGAAATTATCCATCACTTCTAGTTTCTTGGTAATTTAAACCTAACGTTACTTACAATGCCAATTTTGACTCATTTTAGTCAGGTTTTGTGGGGAACCGACACTATTGGTTCCACACTCTTTAACATTATCATAAAGAACTTTTAAGTAGCTTCAAAATAAACTATCCCAAACATTTCTGTGATTTTTTTAAGCGAATATATTCCATTTTGAATACATGTCTTAGAAACTATTTTAAAGTCTACTGCCCAAAAATTACTATAATTGTATTGAATTCCTATGAAAATTTACAAAAACACCTAGTGCATACTTATGGGAGGCAAAAAATGTTGTAATTTCGAGTACAAGTATTCATAGCGCTATATCTTTGCTTAAAAAAGTAATATTGCTATTGGATAATATCAAAGAGAGGCAAGGCAAAATTATAGTTCCCCCAAAACGCGCCTAAAAACGGTCAATTAATGCATTTTAAGCAACTTTTAGATCAAATTACCAAAAAAGTAGACGTGATGGACCCTTTTCGAAGGCTAGATTCGTGTTCAGCACTCGAAACTAATATGGGATCACCACCAACACTTCAAAATACTTGACTTTAATGCCTAGTGTAAGGCTAGTGTGTGCGACCGCTGTGCAAGATGTCGTGGGTTCGGTTTCGCCGCGGAACATCTAATGAAATTTCTTACAAAACACCAGGTCGCCTTCACTGCTGTTGGCGACAGCTTTAAAATAATTAGCCATGAAAAAGCTTCTCAAACTGCCGTTCGGAATCAGCGCTAAGCTTGTAGGTCCCTTTTTCCTCTGCGAAAATTAGATGCAAACAAGCCAAGAGACTTGAGAGCCTGCTTTGGCCCTTTTGGGGAAGTGTCAAACCATTTAAAATGTATAGTTTAATGCACACTTGTGTCAAAAATGATATATCTTCGCTTAAAAAATCGTAGAGCTGTTTGCGATTATTGATTTTGATGTTGTTTGTATGGCCAATTTTGTTCAATATTTGATGGTTGTTAATGTGGGTTGGATGGCCATCATTCCTGATCCAAAATAACAACTATTTTATTTTTATTCGATAGAGTCTGACATGAGGGTTTGATGTATAAATTGAAGCCGATACTCCTGGAGTGCATGTGGAGATTTATTGACTCTTTTTTGACGGACAGAAGTGCGTGAAGCGCGATCCCTGTCACGTTCTATTCGAGCTGGTGCCCTGCAGGGAAGTTTTCTTGGCCCTGTTTTGTACACAGTGTATACTGCTGATCTTCCATATCTTGATATCCAAGGTTCATTTACTGCCACCTATGCCGATGACACTGTCTTTTTGGCTTCAAGCAACAGTCGCAGATCTGCTTCTAGAAAAGCACAGGCATTTCTCGACGAATTCGAATGTTGGGCCTCACGATGGGATATAAGTGTTAATGTGGAGAAGACGCAGCATGCTACTTTTACACTTCGTAGGGGCTCACTTTGGACGGAGCTTGAATTGCCCACAAAGACACCATTACACATCTTAGAGCGTTATACTGGACAGGAGGCTCACTAGGAGGCCCCATGTTAGTCTGGTCTGTGGCTTTGGTTTTTAAGACCATAGTCCTCCCTACTCTTAACTGTGGAATTACCTGTTGGGGAATCGGCCAGCACCACCACCATTAAGAGAGTTGAGGTTTGTGTAGTACTTCGAAGAATTTTAAACGCGCACAGGTACGTGAAATAAACCACCATATTCCGGGACTTAGGCCTTCCCACTTTAGGCAAACCATTGAGAAATATTCAAATCGATACAGGAAGCGGTTAGTTTCTCACAATAATCGACTTGCGTAGACTGAACAGAGTCCACCCAGCGGATTTGTGGATATTTGGACGTTCACATCAAGGTCGCCAAATTTAATATGATTTATTATTGTGTTATTTGAACATGAAAGCGTTCAAATAAATGGGAAGCATTCCCAACGTTAAGAGAAAGTTCTGAAAAACTATTAATTATGTAAATTCTTATAAAGTTTATACTTAAACTGGGATTCAAGCTCGCGACCCTCGGACTGAAAACATGTTCCAAGATTCAAAATGTTGCTTTCCTTAAGCGGTATAAAACAGAACAACAATTGAAATAAATATTCATTCATTACAGCCAGCTCCTAGTTGAGCTAACTAAGGTGGATCACTCACAAGACAACAATTGTGTTTCATTCAACACATTTGGAATGCCGTCTCAACCAGTTGCGCTTTCGAACACGCTGGTTGCTACACGGCTAAAATACTACCTAGTAGCAATATTAAATTACTTAAAAGTATTCAACAATTTATTTCTGGCATATCACATGGATTACAACACTTTTATTTCTCAACTTTTTATTCCGCGCACTCTCAATAAACATAAAAGGGGCAGCTGAAATTCGGGTCTGCTTAGAGATGTATCGCCTATTTCCCAATTGGATGAAAGAAATGCTTTTTTATACCTTGAATGATAAAAATGCGATACCTTATATCATTTGTTTGTGTAAGTCGCCAAACTATCTCCAAATTTTCCCCCTAAACGATCGCCAAAGTCTCACTTTGACGAGAGGGATAAGTAACACGAGAAAATGTTTGCAGGGAGTATATACCTACATATTATACTGAATAGATTTCATTAAAAATGTCTAATTTAGCATTAAGACCCAAGCGGTTATTTAAAAAAGAAAACAAAATATGTAAATTTTGTTTGGCGGCCTTGGAGTACCCCTTTTAATTCACCCGCCAGACGGCTTTTTATTTTCTTTGTGTATTCCATTACAGCATGAGGTGTGCGCTTTTGCGCGGTTTGTCTTTGTTTTCAAAACAAAAAACCGCGTTTGAAATGTTATACTATTTAACGTTTTTTTTTAAGAATGCAGACTAAAAGTATGCATTTTCTTTTTTGAGATTTTCCCAATTTCACAAGAAATGCTTTGTGAGCATTTTTTTTAAAAATAGAATATGAGAGACTTGCTCCCATTTGCACTTTCACAAAACATAGTTATGCCAATAAAAAACGGATTTCAAACCAAATGTGGTCTCAAAAACGAAAAGTGACTATGGGAGCATAAAATTTCTTTTTAGAATGTGAAATGTACTTATAAAAGCTTAAGCTGGAACTTAAAAAAAATATCAGCGTTGTTCCAAAAAACACTTCCAAAAATCTCAAAATATGCCATGTCAGCGTGACGCGTGACGCTGACATCAAATTTTACTTGTACTAAAATCTTTTGTGCCAAAATTAACGGTGTTTCGAATCAAAAAACTCCAAAAATTCAAACAATTTCAAATGATTTGATAATTTCCGAAGCGTCCCCATGTTGTTCATCCACAGCTTGGCAATGTCTTGCCTCACCTGGTACTCCCATCTGAGTCTCAGCTGTCCCCTAGACATCTGTCTCACTGGAGCTTCTTTCAGCCTGGCCTTCGCGTTGACTTCTGCTCTTGGATACTAAGTACCTCGTCTGGTCCTGCTCATTCATTTATTTTAACATCAATCCAACTAATTAACTATGGTGCTGACCTCTTATGCCACCACATCTGGTGCTGGCCACCACTTTCGTTGATAACGCCTAAGCATCCTCCACACATAAAGCGGGTAAATGAACACAAAAAAAAGTTACTGGTCTGCTACTGCAGCTGCAGTTTTGTCCCGATTATTGGTGGAAAAAGTTTCTGCAAGGTGTGAAGCATATACTACCATTATAAAAGCTAATGTCAGAGATAAAACTGAGCGAAAAGCTGCCTCATTAGCACTTTAAGCCCATAAAGCGGAAACGGAAATGGTCAACAAAAGCGCCATTATTGTTTTGCGGATGTTTGCTGTTGGCTGTTGTTGATAGCACACACACACACACACTTACACGGGACGGGGGGATGACGTTGCTGTAAAATACAAAAAGAGAAGAAAAAAAGAGAAACTCACCCTTTTGTCGTTTTTGTACCATGTTAACGTCGCCAGCGGATTGCCGCCTGATGAAACGCAAAGCAGTTTTTGCACCGAACCAGCTGGGATAATTTGTCCTTCTATATAGCCAGAAATTAATGGCGGTGCGGGAGGATCTGTGAGCAGAAAGAAAGAGAGAAAAACGTTTGGATGAAAGCCGAAAAACAAACAAAAACCCAACCGAAAAATGAAATGAAAAAAATACAAAAACTTAGCCACGAGCCAGCAAATTATGGCCTACAACAAACAGGACCAAAACCAAGACCAAGACCAACCGCTGTCCTCGTCGAGAGCTGCCAAGCGGCAGAACAATAAAAATTAAAATTATTTAATTTGCCTGGCACAAAGTAAAAGTAGGAGTATCTGCAGGCTCTGCCAGTCCCCTAGGCAATGGTCACATAAGACACACAGCGCGGCCTTGAATTTGTGATTGTGTGTGTGTGGGTGTGTGTGTCAGGGAGCCGCCTCGCTCATTACCTCGGGGCCAGTTAGTCATTTTCAGCACTTTGCCGTCGGTATGGGTAATAAATGTAAATCTCGCCCTCCGCCTCCTCCTCCTCCGCCACGTTTTACGCTGTGCGCTCTCTGATGCTGGTCAGAAAAATTAATTAGCGCTGCAGGAGTGCACACAAAGGACCACCAGCAAGGCCTTGAAGTACACACACACACACACAGATAGAGAGATACGGAGAGGGAGGAGTTGGGCATAAGCCGAAACTAGAAATCGCAATTATTAATAAGCCTCGGCGAACTTCTCGCTTATCCTGTTATCGAGTGACTTTGTGGATGCCTGTCAGACATTTTTTTCTGCCTCCAGCTCTGTGTGTGTCAGTTTGTGCTGCTGCCCCATTCCCCCCTTATAATTGAGGCAAATTAAGAGTGACGTCGAACACGAGATAATGGAGTTTAAGACACTTGCGTTGGTTACGTGGCGACAGGATGTCAGGACTCTGTCGAAGTTGGAACGACAATGATACGTCTTTTTGTTGCATCTAACCATTTGACTTTTATGGGACTTTGGTACACGACAAAGATTGCAGGAAAAACTTTGATTTATACATTTTCTGGTTAGTGTACACTGCAAACAAAGTTATAATCTTTGTGCTGAGCTATGACTTATAAACCAGAGAAAATTCGTTGCCGTTCTGCAGGAACTCACGGATTGGCATATTTGAATAGACTTTACTCGACTCTTGTCTTTTGTAAGGAGCCTGGACGATGCCATGTGCATACCGTGCATCCTCTCTGGAAAGAAGCTTGATGGTAGAGTCCAGTATCGCGAGTTCGTCTGCTTTGAAGTTTGTCTACTCTGTCATCTATTGATGAGATTTGCAGATAGTGAGCCCAGGGGTTTAACCAAATCTTAAGCACATGTAATGGATTCCTTGATCGCTAGGACTTCTGCCTGAAAGAAACTACCATAGTCTGATAGTTTGAATGAACGTTCGATGCCGCGTTTTTTGGGGTAAGCAAAGTCACCCACTCGGTTTTCAGGTTTTGAGTAGATTTAGCATAGATGCTTATAAAGTTTGTTGGTCCTGGCGAACCTTGTTTTCACTTTTTTTAATGTTCTGGTGAGAGGTAGACGTCAGTGATTGCGTGCAATTGATTCGAGTCTCTTATGCGTACAGCAAATCAAGCAGCAACTCTTCAGATTGTGTAAGAATCTGCTCGATGAAAGGAATGTAAAATTAACATCAAGACTAGCAACGGGCTTAGCTTTGCTGGCCTCGCAACTAGCGACACCGAAGCTCGAAAATAACTCTCAACAAATTCAACGTGTCGGCAAAAAACAGTTTGCTTACTGACATATCGAAAAAAGGGAGCGAAAAGACACTTTCAGTTATGTTTTTGCTCAGTTCTGTTGCTCTCAGGCAACGACCGCTTTTTTCGTTTCTATTTCTCTGATGTCAGTGTTGCGCCCGTGTGTGGGTCTTTGATAACAAATCTATGAATAACTAACGTCAATAAATTGAATTCATTCATTCATTTTTATCCTTTCAATCTGCAAAAATAAAATATTCTGATTATTTATTAGGGCGAACATTTGATGTATTGAAAAATGTAAGGCCTTACTGCATTCTACTTTTTCAATGCGTTTTGGTGTAAAAAAGGCAGAAAAAAAAACCAAAGACAATAAATAAATGGGTTTAGTGCCTGCGAAATGGATTCAAAGTGCATAGCTCATACGTTTTATCGCCGTTACTTATATTTTTTAAACTTAAAGTATTAGGCTTAGACTTGGTTTGAAGTCACAACATTTGACAAAAAGTTTCAATGACAAAGTTGGAAAAATTATGTTTAATGTAACCAATGTAAAGTCTGATTACCCGAACGCACGAAAATAAGTTTTTATGACGAACTTCACATAAATAGAAAAATTTTGAGCTGCTTTGAAATCTGATTACTTATGAAAAGCAGTCTTATTTGAAAAAAAGTATTGTGCCGAAATAAGTTTTTATGTCATCTGGAACCAAGCCTTAAGATCCGGGATGCAAACCGGCTCTGAACCAAACCGAGCCGCTTATTCCAGCTGGTGAGCCGAACCGCAAACCGAACCGGCTTCCTTTC
Organism: Lordiphosa collinella; assembly: GCA_018904265.1. NCBI lineage: Eukaryota > Metazoa > Arthropoda > Insecta > Diptera > Drosophilidae > Lordiphosa > Lordiphosa collinella. The sequence continues at coordinate 98,612 of JAEIFV010000286.1, read as the reverse complement.
AGAAATGCTGAACCAAACCGAAAACCACTAAGAAAAACGGTGAGGTTCGGTTCAATTCAATGATACTTATGTGAATTTTAATCGTGTTCCAAAGATTTCGTTCGACCCTATACATCCTTAGCGATGCCGGATCGATATAACCTTTAAGGATGACTTGACACAAGCTTTACATCACGTAATCCTGTAAGTCTTCTGCAATTGCCCGCCGATCTCTTAACACAACAATATTTTCAATTGTCTGTAGTACTTCTTTACCTTAGTTCAATCCAGAAGCGTTTTTTCTCATTTAATATGGTAGGATGCATGGTACATATTCTTTTTTAGCCGTCATTCTCTGCTTTAGAAGGGCATTCCTCTAGGAACCTAAAGACGATTCCTGCCAAATCCGACATAAATTTGGGACATTCTTTAAGGATTTCAAAGATATTCAAATGGTTTATAGGAATTCCATTTCCAAAGAGTGCCACGTCGCTTACTTGGAAAAACTCATTACTTTGTACCTTTTGATGAAGAAAAAAGGTCAGTAAAGGGCAAAAACATGTTCCGAACCGGTCGAATCACTTGTGGTTACTTGGAATAGTTTGCGCGTCGAAGTGCAAGTAGTTTACCTTTTTTACGGTCGTCTGCCCCATCATTGTCACGTGCAACGATTAAATGACTTCATATTTATTATGGAAGGCGTCATCATTTGTCCACGACGTATTATTTATGGAAACAACCGACCATGAGAACGCCAACCTGCAAGACACTTTAGTCTCAGTTTCAAATCTGGTCAGGCCTATAAATATTCTCCCAAATAACAGCGTGGATAAAGTGCACCTCTTCGTTAGAAACGCGCTTGCCCTGTCAAAATTAGGCTTAAGTGTACCCACCATAGAATTCGTTGACAAAATTTCGATGAGGCGTACGCGGCGTATACGTAATATTTGAGGAAACTTTAAAACCGTTTCGCAGAGGTTAAAACTCAAATTAAAAGTTTTGATTTTCTAATTTATAGTGTTCATGGGACCTTATCGGCGTCCGCCCTAATGTACATACATAAGTCATTCGCCTGCCACTCAAACAAACCAACAAAAAACACTTTTCGTAGACATTTATTGAGTTCTGCTCAGATGCTTGGTAAGCGCTAGCTTTAAAGTGTTGCTGTCAGTGGTTGGCAGCCTAACGACTCGTTTGTTTTGCTCAACCGAAAACAGGTAACAGAAAACACAATGGCTGAGAGGAAAAGTGTTCCGCTGAGTGAGGACCGTTTGTGCTGCGTTTGTTTCTGATTTCATTGAGGCTATTAGCATGGACGGAGTGGTGCAGCGGGTAGTGTGTGTGTCTGTTGTGCAAGAGGTGGTGTATTTAACACCGCCTGAGGACATCTAATGAAAAAGTTTTTTTTTCGGTGAGTACCCGGTCAACTTCACAAGCTGTTGGCGCGCCAGCTTTGAAATAATTAGCTGTGAAGAAGCTTCTCAAGCTTAGACGTTCGGATTGGGCGTTAAACGAAACTCGGTCGTGGCCCTTTGGATTGCTGTTTATGGTTTAAGCTCCTAGGGCGGGAGGTTTTTTTACAAGAAATTTGTAAAGAAGGTCTAAAGCACTTGAGGGCTAAGGCTATTGGAATATAGATTATTAAGTTAAATGGATAAAGAAGGGAATACAAAGGAAAAGAAGGTTTACTAAAGAGGAAGGTGATACTCGACTTTAGCTAAGATAGATTACTAAAGAGGTCTGAGAGCGGAAAGAAATCCATGGCTACAGAACGAATAGAAGTAAAAGATAATTAAAAGACCAAAGCAGGAAGTGAGCCACGTCGTCAGACGATTGACTACAAGAATTGGAGCGGAAAGGTGTGCTCGTCTCCTGGAAATAGGGAAAACTAGAGGGACTCGGTACAAGAAAGAAAACACAGATTACTCAGAGGATGTTTCTTTCGTTTACTATATAAAAACTAAGCGGTCTCTCTCTGTTCTTATTCCTAGATTCTTATTTAGTTTCCACTTCGACCGATTCGAATTTCCGGTGAGATATTTTAGTCCGCGTTAGGTGCTCTTAGAAACCACCGCCTGCCTGTCACGAGCCTTTAAGATCGGGATTTTTCTTGGTGAGTAAACGCACGTTAAGTTTGAAAAACATGTTATATATTGTTGTAAGGTAGTGGGGACTATACATACATCACAGTAATCGACGACTGGATTAAAGATTGGTGGAGAAACAAGCAAGGCCTAGTCCAAGAATATTTACCGTCACGGTCGCCAGCAATGACCTGATTCCTCACAGAATGTCAGAAAGGCCTTGCATAGCAACAATACGCGAACAGCAACAGCAACTAAAACCAAGGCCCTGAAATGATTCCTGATGGCAGGCCCTGCTTGAAGCAGCGGAACGGTGCAGTCGGAGATATTCAAAGTGAATTGAAGTACCCAAAATTTAGTCAAAGCTATTATAGAAAGGAAAAGGTGGACGGATTGAGAGGATGTCAAAACGGAATCTCAAGTAAGACGCCGATATAAATTAGCGTTGCAGAATCTGAAGAAAGAACGACAGAGTAGCGGAAGATAGTTAAGTAATAAGCAACATTTTGAAAGCGATTAGGAGCAAACCCAAATGATGATTGAAGCACATTTTACAGAGTTGAGTTCTTATTTTGGCGATTGTAAATGGATTTGTTTTACAACTAAATTTAAACAAAATAATCTTAAAAAAGATTTCTTAAACTATATTTAAACGAAAAAAATCTTTGGTTACACCTTGATTTGGATTCACAAAAGGCCACAACTGGTGAAGAGTATACCACGACTCAGTTTCCCATTCTTGGTGCCATAACTTTGAATACATTCACAGATTTTGCTACCCTTGATAATGCGACCGAAGCCCACACGTTTTCCATTACACACAGTCAGCGGTTTGAAGGAGATGGTAAAGGCTAAAGAATCCTGAAATCCAGTCTTACAAAAAGCCTTGTCAAAGGACAGCACATTATTATGGGCTCCATGATCAATGACCTTGGCATCGAACTCCAGTGGGTTATGCAAGGGCGAATTTTGGTTCAACTTCAAATCGGCTTCAACCCAAAGGCTGGGAAAGAGACGTTTTATCAGGAACTCATTATGCTGACTGCACATGGCCGAGCGCACCAGTTGCAGCACCACCAGCGGGGCAGCCTCCGTGTACAGCTGTATAATAATGCGACCCAGGGGACGGGCATCCTTGAGATAAATATCGAAGTAGATGCGTGGACGAAAGAGGCGCTTGAGTTGGTCATCCGTGGAGGGTAGCTTAAGGTTAAACACCTTATACTTGGCCAACATATCTTTGGGTAGCACAAACGGTTGGGATTTCCTCTTCTTCAGGCGATCCGACAATGTGCTACGCGTTTCAGGATTTAAGCCCGAGTCCACCTCACTGCGCGCCTCTAAAATACGCTTGCCCAATTCACGATTCTCCCGCTCCAGACGCTCCAGATTCGCTATGGCCACCGGGATGCCAGACACCACATGTTGTTGTTCGTAGCGAAATGGATTGACTGCACCATGAGTGCGCATGGTGCGCGAAATCTCCACCAGCAGCTGTATATTTTCCTTGGTGCGTCGCATGAAGACAATGGCATCGTCTCGTAGACCACCCACTCCCGTGACACGAGCGGCCTGCAGTGAGGGTGGCTCAGCGTCCAGCTTGCTGATGGCATTCTTTACCCGCTCACGATGTTCCAGCCACATTTTGTTACGCATTGCCGCCACGGGAGATTTCTTTAACATTTTGGTAGCCACCTTAGCGGCTTTTTTACGTGCCAAGGCCTTGAGATCAGCCTGCATTTTCTGCTCCCCCGTCAGACGCATCAAATCGCGCACCGAGTCGGTAACACATGATGGAAATAGCGGTAATTCCGATTGCTCAGTCATTGTTTATACTTAAATAATTTCAAATTTATTTTACTTGTTAAAGCGAAGACGACAGAAAAACCCCAGAGATAAATGAAAAACTGTTGGCCAAACTAAATATACTGGGAACACCAAGAGTTGACCTAACTCAATTAGGTGGCCAATGAAACTTAAACTCAATTTGGGCATTTTGGTATGAGACATCTGGATGAGTACTTACACAGTACATTGATCGTGTGGGTGGACACCACATTTTCCGTTAGCTGCATATTGAGGCCATGACAGATGACCACCAGAGACCGTTTGTTGGGCTCCACAGTGGTGCTGATGTTGGAGCTGGTAACCCATCCACCTGGAATTAAACACAGCAAGGGATTAGTTAGTAAAGTTTCTTTTATAAAATTGGTCTGTCGTCCTCGAAGGGTCGTACAGTCGTTTAATGATGTAAAAAATTAACCAAGAATCGTCGTCTTTTAAGGTCTTTTAATGTACTTAGTATCGAGAACTTGGTTTCGAGTACTCAGCTCTAAGTATCGAATACTGAGTATCGAGTACTTGGTATCAATTAAAGTACTTAAAAGTAGTTTTGTTTTGAGTATCAAGAACTGAGTATCGAGTACTGAGTACCGAGTACTGTGCTGTAGAGTTTAGTATCGAGAACTTAGTATCGAGTACTTAATATCAATTAAAGTACTTCGCAGTAGTTTAGTTTTGAGTATCAAATACTGAGTAACGAGTTCTGAGTATCGATTACTTATATCGAGAACTTCGTATCGAGTACTGATTATCGAGTACTTAGTATCAATTAGAGTACAAAGCAGTAGTTTAGTTTTGAGTATCGATTACTTAGTATCGAGGTGTCTAGTATGAAGTAGAGTACTGAGTAACGTTTACAGAGTCGAGTACTAAGTATTGAGTATGTGAAAGTCGGAGTCTCGAATAATATGTACCGTGTACTGAGTACCTATCGCCTTTTTACTGTTGAATACTTAGTATCGAATACTTAAAATAGAGTACTGAGCATTGAGTACTGAGTATCGGATAGTTTGTATCGAGTACTTAGTATCGAGAACATAGTGTCGAGTGCTGATTATTGAGTACTTAGTATCAATTATCGAGTTCTTAGCAATAGTCGAGTAGAGTAGAGTACTGAGTTTCAAGTATGTTAAAGTCGGAGCACTGAGAGCTGGGTATCGAGTACTGAATATCAAGCTATCGAGTTTTAAGTATTGAGTATCGAGAAACATCAACTGAGTATCAAGTACCCATTGAGTTTTAGTATCAACGGGCATGGGAAACTGAGGAGCTCCCCTCGGAATGGTTTGAAGGCATCCTGGTGAAAATTCCCAAAAAGGGCGACCTGCGCGAATGCGACAACTGCCAACTATTTCGAAGCTCATAGCAAAAATAGTTCTGGATCGCCTGAGAGACACCATTATGGACACCATAGGCGAAGAGCAAGCCGGATTCAGACAGGGCTCGTCGTGTACGGACCACATAAACACTGTGCGCATTCTGATCGAGCAATGCACCGAACTCAACTCAGACCTGCACATGGCCTTTGTGGACTTCGCTAAAGCCTTCGACAGTGTTAGCAGGGAGTGCATATGGCAGGGACTGCGAAGGAGAGGGATACCGGAAAAACTTATTTCCCTCATCAGAGCGACATACGACAGCGCCCAGTTTAGAGTGCTTCACGGCGGAATGCTATCACAGCCTTTTCCAGTTCTTAGCGGCGTTCGGCAGGGATGTGCTCTGTCGCCCATTTTGCTTATAATGGTGGTTGCAGACGTGTTCGCTACAATGCAACCTGCTCCCAACAACAGCGGCATTGGGTGGTCAATGACTACAAGACTGCGGCATCTGGACTATGCAGACGATATATGCCTCCTGTCAAATAGGCTAAGCGACCTGGCTAATACACTAGCCCACCTTGACACCTCAGCTAAATCGGCAGGCCTCAAAATCAACACGAAGAAGACAAGAGCGCTCAGCATTCGTTCCGGACAATCCCAGGCTCTGGTTTTGGACGAAGAGCCAATTGAGCAAGTTGAGCAATTCAGCTACCTGGGAAGCGTAGCCGCTGTTGATGGAGGGACGGAGCTCGATGTGGATGTGCGCCTTCAAAAGGCTTAAGGTGCCTATGGGAACTATCCACACTGGCTCAAAAACAGGCTCTTCAAATCCAACGTAGTGCCAGTGCTCTTATATGGTTCTTCCACTTGGAAAATTACAACTTCCATAGTGGTGAAACTCCAAACTTTTGTAAACCGTTGCCTGCGACGCATCTACTGCATATTCTGGCCTGACAGAATACGGAACTCTGAGCTACTTGAACGAGCGAATATGGAGAGAGTCGACATCATAATACGCAGGATGAAATGGAACTGGATAGGACAACATTGCGAAAAACGGAACAACATCGCAAGGAAGGCAATGGAATGGAACCCGTTGGACGGAGTCGGGCGGTCACGTGGCAGACCCAAAGAAACTTGGAGAAGGACTGTCGGTAGAGAGGCGCAAAGCATCGGGAAAAGTTGGGGAGAACTGAAAGCGACGGCCAACAGCAGAGTTCGCTGGAGGAGAGGAGTGGTTGATGCCCTATGTCCCACAAGGGATCGGAACTAGAGAAGAAGACTGAGTATCGAGTACTGAGTAAACAGGTATCGAATATTAAGAATAGTGTGCTGAGTAAAGTTAGCTGAATATCGAGTACTGAGTATAGAGTATCAAGTACTGAATATCGAGTACTGAGTATCGAGCATTTCGTATCGAGAACTTAGTATCGAGTACTGATTATTGAGTACTTAGTATCAGTTATCGAGTTCTTAGCAGTAGTTTAGTTTTGAGTATCGAGTACTTAGTATCGAGGTGTCTAGTATGAAGTATAGAGTACTGAGTAACGTTATCAGAGTCGAGTACTAAGTATCGAGTATGTGAAAGTCGGGGTCTCGAATAATGTGTACCGAGTACTGAGAACCTATCGCCTTTTTACTGTAGAGAACTGAGTATCGAATACTTTGTATAGATTACAGAGCATCGAGTACTGAGTATCAAGTACCTTGCATCGAATACTGAGTATCGAGGACTGAGTATTGAGTACTGAGTATCGAGAATGAAGAACCTTTCGCGTTTTTAGTGTGGAGTACTCAGTGTCGGTTACTTTGTATCGAGTATTTAATATCAATAACTTAGTATCGAGTACTGATTATTCAGTACTTAGTATCAATTATCGAGTTCTTAGCAGTAGTTTAGTTTTGAGTATCGAGTAATGAGTATCGAGGAGTCTAGTATGAAGTATAGAGTACCGAGTATCGTTAACAGAGTCGAGTACTGAGTTTCAAGTATGTTAAAGTCGGAGCACTGAGTACTGAGTATCTGAGTTTCTGAGTAACTGAGTTTTAAGTATTGAGTATCGTCAACTGAGTATGAAGTATCTATCTGTCGAGTTTTAGTATAGAGTACGGAGTATCGAGTACTGAGTATACGAGTATCGAATATTAAGAATAGTGTTCTGAGTAACGTTGGCTGAGTATCGAGTACTGAGTATGGAGTACCGAGTACTGAGTTTCAAGTATTTGCTCCGACTTTTATATACTCGAAGCTCAGAACTCGGTACTCGATACTCAAGAGTATCACACAAAGCATTAATTTTTTAACATCTGACATCTGAATTTAAGGCTAAGAAATACCAAACTTTTGGCTCATTACCAAAACATTAAAGACTACCCACTTAGTTAACTCCCACCCTCCCCCACACACACTTACCTTCGGGACTAACAGTGGTCTTAGAGGTGGCGTTGCGTATCTGACGTCCGCCCACCATCCATTTGATCTCAGCGGGCGGATTTGAGGGCGCCGTGGTGCACGTCAGGGGTACAACATCGCCAACGCGCGCCTCAGTGGGACCCATCACGGTGACGTGCGAAGGTGCAACTGTGGAAGGAAGAGAGACAGAGCAGCATAATGAAGGAGCTGGGCATAAATATTTAATAAGCCTCCTCTACCTCACTTGTGGCATGCCACATTTTCTTCTTTTTATTCGCTCCAGCATCTAATAGCTGCATGCAAATGATGACTGAGTGACTGACAGGCAGGCATCCTACCCTCCCTGCCTCTGACCTGACGAGTAGCTATTACCTAATGCTGCTGCAGATGCTACTTTGATGGATAAGTGCAAGCAGCAGGAGCAGCAGGAGGAGCAGCAGTAGCAGCCTTCATACATATATTACGCATGGACATGGTTCCGAGTTCGGGGAATACAAAACTTCGACTCGATATGTTTCGCATATAAATAAACATTATGAATTCTTAACTTCTCGCATCTTTCGCCAGGCCTGACTGTGCCATACATCTTCATTCCACACACACACACACACATGAGGCGGAAGGATCCTGAATATATTCCTGCTACGTCTTCATTTTTGTGCCACATTCGTTATACATAAATAATGCGTATGTAGTGAGGGAAGGAAGAGCTGGAACCAGCTGAGCACACTCTTAGACAAACAGACAAACTAAGTGCAGGCACACACTCACACTCACACACCCACTTTGATTGGTATGCGCATAAACTGAAACTGGACAAGTGGCTGGGTGGATGGGTAGCTGGGGATAAGCAGCCACGTGCCCAGCTTAAAGTCTTGATCTTCAGGTAAACAGCGCCAATTTCAGCGGACGCGAAATTTGAATATACGCGCTGCTTAAGAGTCGTTGCCTCATCCTCATCCATTTACATGTTAGACACACGAGAGCATAAGCTGAGGGTTGCGAGGGGGTCTGCATGCAAATGCTTTTGGCCTCTACTGGGTGTCGCTAACGACTTTGGCAGCCAGCGTCTCCCTACCCCCACCCCAGGCTTTGTGCGCCTGATTGCAATTGTTGTAACTCTAACAAGCTGCAACTGAGCGGGGGGTAAAGGGTGTCTGCGCTATTTGGCACTTGAAAAGAATTTGCATTGCTTGATTTGACAAAGCCAAGTGAGAAGCTGGCGCTGGAGAGGCTTTCCAGTGTGCAAACTTAAGCTTAATTGCAAAAGAAAGCAACAGAGTCATATAGCCCAGAGTTGCCAGGCTTATTTCAGCGCCAGTCGCAGTCTTTGTGTCGTGTGCCAAGGAAGACTTTGTGGAATTAGCGAACGGAAAATGAAGTCGCTGGTTGTTGTTGACACAACACGACACGATGATGGTACGAGCAGTGGCCATGTGTGTTGTATGTCAAAGAAGGCCAATTCTAAAGATGCCCAAGAAACACAATTAGGCTAGCCAAGAAATATGGAAAGTATTCCAAGAACTGAAACTAAGCTGAACTGAAAGCCTTAAGAGAGAACGCTATTAATTCGGCTTTTATTTGAGATAATATACACTGAATCTTTCTTTAAAAGGTGACCAATAAATAAAGTTCAAACATTCTAAAATTAGGTTTTTTGTTATTTTCTTAAACATGCCTGAAAATCGATGTTTTTATAATTTGTATAATTTGTCCCAAGGAAGTGGGATGAGTGCAATGAGAAGTCAGGAAATGTTTTGGAAAGTGGAGCTCAAAGAATGCAACAGGAAAGCCGTCCAGCGGAACGGAGAGCTGCCGAAACGTTACAAAAGGCGAGCAATCGACGGCAGCAATTTGCTGAACACATTGCATCACGGCGAGCTGCTGAGACTGCGCAACAATGTCATTCGCGATAAACAAGGAGAGCGGCAGGTCAGGTTGAGATTTGCTGAAATGCAGGAGCAGTCGAGCAATCAAAGCCAGTAATTTGAAAATCTCATTGCATCCGCTGAGACAGCTATGGAAGCACTTTTCTCAGACCAGAAACTTTTCAGCCAACCAAACAAAAATAACAATGATAGAAATGCTATCGGCACTCAACAGACTTTCAGGGAAACACCAGGCGATGATCGGGTATCATACCCTATTAAAACTTTATAAAAAATGCATACAATAAACTTTCCAGCATCTGCGCCTTCGCAGACGATTTCCACCTTATAATAAGGCACAAAAAAAGGAAAAACTGCAGGATATCTTTAAATTTCTCTAGATTCCGTCGTTAAAAGAGGGATCCTTCCCAGTTACTCATCTATTTTTACTGCTGAGATCATTGCCACATCCTCGAAGCCATTAACTTAATAAAAACAAGAAGACAAATTTATAATATGCTCCGACTTACTTTCCTCTCTTAAATCCATACAAAACATAGAAAACCATAGTTGTAACTTAAGTACCATCCGCAAATTAGTAACTAGACACCAAAATAAAGTTAAACTCATGTGGATCAATACTAACACAACAGATATCAATAAATACTTTAAAATCCAACAAATAAACATAATGCAACAACACCACCAATCATGCTCAGACTGGTACAAAAACATAAACTCAAATAAGATAAGCATTACACACTTCATGAAATTTACGAAACAAGAAGAAATAACTAGACTTGACCATACACAAATAATAAGACTACGACTTGGGCGTACAAAAATCATAAACTAACACAACTTAGTTAAAAACATATCCAAATACTGCCCTCAAAGCCAAAACAATACCAATATAAATATCAAACACATCTTAATAGAATGCCCATCCTTAACGCCAGCCCGAATATAAAACCTCCAAAACAACAACCCAATAGACTTCTTATGAACCCATCAATTGATAACCTTATGCTTATACTTAAGCTCCTCAAAAATACTAACCCTTACCACAAAATAGAAAAACAATATAATTAAATCTCAAGCAAATTCACGTATATTCCATAGCTTTCATTAAACTTTATTACAATAAATTACTTTTACTCCTACCTCATGCACACATATATTTCGTGACAAAATTGGGGTTTTTTTTCAAAATCGAAATACTTTGCCAGATTTCATTGTAGAAATTTCGGTGTAACTTACGTATGTATATGTGTCGTATGTGTAATTTTTGAAGCAATCTTTATGGCCTCGTTGCGCCATTTAATACAGATTTTTTTCGTTAGAAATTTTATTATCTAAAGGCCCAGACGGACTGACGACCTAACAAAAAGTTTCAAACAAAAATTGAGAAAAGAAGAAGCAGGCGTAACGATTTCCTTGCACTTTACGTTTACCCCCGTTGGAGTCAAAACGTACTTTTGCGCTTAACAGCGCTAAACAGAGCTTAACATCTCATACGTGGACTCAATGTTAATAGGCTGTGGGCCTCATTTTGCGTTGCTCTGCTGGTGCAATATTGTTGCCACCAGATGTTACGCACTGTTACTCTACATGTATGCCATCGATCAGCTGGACTTAACTCAAATAAAACAATGGCAGAAACATCAAAGCGAAAGAGCCGATTGGAAATGTTTTCGCATGACGACAAGGTTGCGCTGATTTTGGCGGTGAGACCGGGATGCCACTTGAGATTTATCCCACCCCAAACATTCGGACTCAAGGCTTGGAGTGAAGTGGCCAAGCTTGTTCAAAAAGAAGATCTGTAACATACGTGAACACGTTGGATAAATTGATTCAAATTTCTACCAATATGTGACAGTTGCTGATTGCCGAACTGGTTTAAAGGCTTTGCGGGAGAGCTATTGCTATCATGGCAGAAGCATAAGCGTAAGTCACTTGTCATCAAAAAAAAAAACACACCCTGATTGAGCAGTGTGACCCTCCACCAGCTAATTTAAAAATGCCACAAACCCGACAAAACGATGCAGCGGCGTAATTTTTTTTTGTTAGTTTTGGTCACACTAGGCATACGTTCCATGTTGACGCAATATGTGGTGGCGTATGCTGAATTACTTACGTCGTCAGTCCGTCGGGGCCTTTATACAAAAGGCACCTTTTTAGGGGCACCAGTTTCCAAATTTCAATTTTGCCCTTAAAAAGTGCACCCTGCCACATTGACTCATGTTTTCTTTTGAGTCAAATTAAGTTTTCGATCCCTTCTAGACCTACACGACAGTTCCGGTCAATTATCTTACATATAAGTAGATCTAATTTTGAATCTATCGACCCTTTTTGTATCATATGTATGCTTTATAATGATTTATACCATTGGTGATATTCTGAGGGTTCAATGTTTGTTAAAGTTTCTAATATTTTGTCATACTTATCGTCTCAACAAATGTAAATCTTTGTCTTCGCCTACTTGATTTAAGTCGGAGCACATCGTAAAAATATTCTCCTAATTCGGTCGGAGGCTTTATTAACATTAATATTCTTTATTATGTTGAGAGCTACTTTGTCTGCTCTTTGTAATAAATACAAAATTCAATGGACGCCAACGGTGGACGGGTAAACAGATTGATTGTCTTATGAGTTCAGATTATTACAAGGACACCCGGGTGGAAAAGATCAAACTGGATTTGAATTGATAGATGGCAACAATTGTAATATAAGCTCCGCCTCTTCATTTTAAGTTTGAAATGAATTTGAAATGCAATTGTAAAATAAGCTCCGACTCTTCGATTCAAGTTTGAAATGCTAAACTGCTTGTACTTTATGAGCTTCACTTACACAGAACAGCCAGTTCCACCTCCGCCTTGAGGGGCGTCTGTGACATCACATTGCTAGCCTCGCAACGGAAACGCGCCTTGTTATCGCCCGACTCCGCCGTGAATGTATAAATGTTCTCCGACAAGCGTCCAGAGGTTCTAAAAAAACCAAACCGTAAATAAGAAATAGAAAACAACATTAGCAGATCCTAAAACCACTTACCTGTACGCCATGCGTATCTGAGAGCCATTCTTATACCAGATCAGCTGGGCAGGCGGATTGCCACCGCGACTGCGGCACATAAGCTCCACCGTCTGGCCGCGACGCAAAGTTTCACCGGGCGCATAGCCCTCGATGTAGGGCGGGCCGGGCGGATCTGTAGTGAATGCAGTAAATGTAGTAACAAAAAGCTTTGCTGGCTTTTCCCAGTGTTTACCGAGTGTGCATATTTAATTGCAGCTGTGTTTGCCGCAAATAAATTCAATTTACACTAAAACAAATGCGGCCGGGATGCGGCGGCGGGGCGGGCGGGGCAGCATCAGAATTTGTGCACAATTTTTAATTGAAGTGTTTGGCATGCAAATCGTTGATGCGGTCAAACGCATTATTTTTCGATTTCAATGGCCACGCCCCGGCATGTTCGAGGGCGCGATTAATAACAGTGTAGAATACCACAAAGCGGACAAATATTGTAAATTGTCTACGAAATTGAAAACAAATTGGAAATCAAAGGAATACCAGCAGCGATTCTCAAGTGGCAATAAATTTCCTTTTGGGAGCGTTTGACATGTGGTCGAGCCCAACGGGCGGCGGGTGGTAATCATAATGGATGCCATTTAAAATTTGCAAAACTAACGACCTGGTATGCGCCGACAGGTATGCGCCAGCAAATTAAATTGAAATGAAATCACTTAAAATATGGCAGCTGCCTCCATTTCCCCGTGTCCCGAATCCGATTACACAGAGGATGCCATAATAGCGCATAATTACGCAAAAGGGCGGAGCAGCTCCCGCGGGATTTAAAGAATGCGAAGATGGCGCGTCGCCAATTAAATCGGCGTGTATGGACGCCGACCCTTCGAACGGTGCACGGCAAAGAGCATAAAATGGCAGGACTTGCCTATGCATAAATAACAAACATAATTAATTCGAATGTGCGTGTGCAGGTGGAGCCGACAATCAATGGGACAGAACTTTGGGCACGCAACGCCCCCAGTAGCAACGGCAGTCCGAGTGCAGCAGCTGTGCGGCACATTAGAATTTAAAAACTAATTAATACGCGCGCCAATTGCGCAATTAGCGGCCATGATGGGCCCCGCCACGTATTGTGGGTCAGCACAGCCCTCGAGCCTTCACAGGAGCAAAAAATCCATCCCGAATGCGACGCCTGCACGCGCACTCACACATTTGTTCAATTGTACGACAAATTGGAGCCCGCTAATGAAAGTGGACAATTCGAATTCTCGTCCCGAATGCTAAAGCTACTCACACAACACGGACAGTTGAACCGTTGCACGCATGGGCATATCCGGGGACAGGGCCTTGTGCTTGGCCTGGCACGTGTATTCCGTATAATCATCATCGGATCCGGGTTTCAGTTTTAGGCTGGAGGTTGTGGTGAAGCGTTTGGGTGTCGATTCTTCCACCTTGTCATCACGTTTTTCTGAAAAGAGAAATTAGGTAAAGATTAGTCAACGTTTTGTTGTGAAGGAATGTCCATTTAATGCTTATACCAAGACAGGCACAATTACTACAGGAAAGTTTTGGAGAAAGTTCGATTTTGATATTTCCGATGAGTTACAAAACCAATTGTGATCCTAGGTCAAACAAATTTAAGGTAAAACCTGCTCAAAAACAAGCACAAAATTGTAATCTAACGTTTAAAACTCTTTAATTACCTCGAATATTAAATTTATATTAAAAACCTATGAGAGTGGCTCTTAGGTTTCGGGAGTAGTCTTTTTAAGTGTGATTAGGTGTGATCTAGCTTTTTTATTGAAAAGTTTGAGCTTACAAACAATTCATGGTTTGATTTTTTTATATTTGGAGGTGATCCAGAAATCTCTTCCATCGAGATCGTTTTAACAAAAATCACCTAAATGAGTCTTTTTAGAGTCCTTTTGATGATTGAAATAATGTTACTAGCTAACGATTAAAAGAAGACTAGAAAATGACTCATGAATATGCTCAAAATGTAATTTATTCAAATATGACCCAAGAAAGACTCGCGAAATTACTCGAAAATGAGTCGAAACTGATCAGAAGAACGGGTTAAAAACGATTCTTTAAGAGGAGTCGCGGGTAGGGTATTATTTTCTCCCGACAAAAGTATCATTTATGTACAGAAAACGAGAACATTTATGACGAGTTTAATCAGATCCAGGACTCGAAAAAGTCTCGAATGTGATTAAAAAGTTCATAAAATGTTTGCTGGGGTACACCTCCTGCAATTGTCCATCATTATATATCATGATGGACAAAACCAGCACATCCGACTTTTCAAATGTTCTCTAGGAATTCAATTTCGTATTGGTCGAAAACTTTAGAAATCTTTAGAAATCGATGTATAAATATTTCTAATTTTGACTCAAAAGTTCGAGTAAAAGACACTATAGATGAGCTTTTACATTTTAAAAAGTTTTTCGGTAAGAAATTGCTTTCTCTGAGAAAATTTTTTTGTATTTTAATGAGTAACTTGCAGTTTTTACTGGCTCGAGGTCTTGTTATGCTAAAGGCATAACTTTAAACAGAGGCACACAACACAACAAAGGAGGCTTCAGGTTGATCGGACGCGTTTCATGAGTGACCAAATCCTCACTCATCAGCGATCTTGAGCCTGAAATGTCTATCCAAAGAGCAGCCTCTCCATGCCAGCAGCGGCAAAACTGCTTGGGAATTCCAAAAGCAGCATGCGCGCAAAACACCAAAAAGACAGCCTAAGTTATGCCTGTAGCATAACAAGACCTCGAGCCAGTAAAAACTGCAAGTTAACAGTATAAAGGTCATTAAAACAGACATAAAAAAATTTTAAGGAGTAGCTTGACCAAATATATTTTTACATCAAATAATGTGTCTCACCTAGGTTGAGGCCCAGTGGAAGGGAAGTACGGCCCGAGGGTTCAACTCACGGGACCCCATTTAAAAATTAGTATTTATCAACATAACGAAAATCTTGTTGAGTTTGGTTAATATATAGATACATATATAATGTATATATACAAATGATGATTTTTGGCATGATTTTTTCTCACATGATTTTCCCTCTCAGAAGTTCAGAAGTTTGCCGCAACTTCAAAAGTCCGAAAAAATGACTTTCCGAGCAGATATCAGGGTAAATTGCGACGATATACTCAAGAAGGTGCTTTTTGAGTTGACATATGGTGAAATTAAGGCCGATCCAAGAAAATAATGGAGCTTCTGAAACGTTTTAGGACGGCTTTAGTTTCGAAACTTCAGAAAAAGTACATATCTTTGAGCGCAGCCTTGAGGAAAAACTGGGACTTTATACTTATAAAAATATTCAAGGCTGGAGACTCGGCGAAATTAGAGACGATTCTTGAACAAAAATGCTATTTTGACAATTTGGCGGACTGCCTTTCCATTGAACGTCTGGAAAAAAATAGCTTTCCGAACAGATTTTAGCAAAATTTGGAATGTATCCTTAAGTACAGGCTTAACGGGTTGTATTCGGCGGAAATTGGGGTGATCTTAGAAAGAAGTTTTTGCCTTTTTTATAAACAAGTCTCAATTTCAAAAGTCCATGAAATTATCGGGTTGTTATACTTAAGAATGGGCTTTAAGGGTTGAGATTTGACAGATTTTCGGCATAGATTGCGCTGCGAATTCCTTTGCACACAGATTTGAGGGAAGATCGTGAATATTTGCAAAAACGGAAACTGGCCTTCATTAAAATTATAATAAGTTAAAACTGAACCACTGAACCAAAACGAAACCTCGGTTCGGTTGGCTTCAAAAAACATGTAATAAACCGAACTGTTGGTTCAAAAACTGTGTGTTCCACTGAACCGAACCAGTCCTTATTTCCGATCGGATTAAATCCCTGAATTTTAGTTAGAAAAACTTTTTTGCCTGCTATTGAAACGTTTCTTAACTTCGTTTTTATTAATTTTCTATGCCTTTTTATGATTTCGCTAAGTTTGTTCCAAATCGGACAACTTTATAGTATAGCTACCAAAGAAAAGTTGGGTCAGAAAATAGTCTTAGAAGGTAAAACTTTTATGTTTTCAATGGAAACGGCCTTATATTTTTCATGTATTTATTTTATGAGCTTTCACACAATTCTTCAAAGTTTCTTCAAAATCAGAATACTATAGCATATAGCCGCCATAGGAACGATCGTTGGAAAAACAAGGTCAAGTCTTTAAACTTGCCAGATATTAACATTATCTGCTTCAGCACAATTTATCTGATTTTGATGAAAGTCGGAAGACTATATCGGATAGCAGTCAAATAAAAATGATTCAAATGGTCCCAAAACAGGCGCCATTTATTGTTCAGTTTGAGAAATCACTCAGCTAAAATTTCCAATTTTTCAGCATGAACTACTTTTTATCTTTCCATTCATCTATGGAGCTTCTGTTATTCGGTCTTAACAGGCTAAGCAGGTTAAATTGTGGTACATTCTTTCTATTTGTTGCAAGATTTAAATTCCTGTGGCCTTTCGATTGATTCCCACTTAATATGTATGAACCTTTGATTTAAGACCTCTGTATTTTCTGATATTGTGGCTAGGAACAACATTTGGGTGACATCATGTTGGGTCATAAATTGCCAATGACTTGCATATACATATGAGACTCTGCGCCCGAAAGTATACTTGAAACTATCGCTGGTAAATCACAAAAAATGGGTCCTGTCTGCCCACATTAACCGCCATTTACGCTTCCTTCTGACAGCTTGCAAATGATACTACGACCAGACCTAGACCCCTTGGAAATAAAAAATAATAAAAAAAAAACGAAACCCCAACTGGCCATTGTCGTAAACCCTCATTCCGGGTGCCCACTCTCAGACTCCCAGACCCTTGCCGCAACATATTGCGTCATAAACATAATTCATCATGCAGCTTCCTTCCGCTGTCCACATTTCCTTGCGGATTTTCCTACATTTTAACGCCGCTTGGCGAAATTTTCTTCCCGCTCTGCTTTTTTTTTATGTTTACCCCGAAAATTTCCATCATCATCGTCGTCGACGTCGTCTCCGTCGTGCGTTTCACATTTTAAGCATTTTTAACGCGCCAGTTGTGTTAAAATGATTTCGTTAGCCGCCAAATGACAGCCCCACCCTCGGACCCACCGAGGAGCATGTGGGAGTTGGCGGGGCATATCATATCATAATCATTATGAAAATTAAAAGTCGTGAAGGCGGCTAAACGCCGTGTGATGTGCCCATTCCCCTGCCCATTCCCCTGGTTGACATTTGCATTTTTCCATATTTTGCTCTCACTCTGTGTTTTCCAATTTGCTGGGCAGCGGCAGGAATGACAGGGCACAACACACACTACGCAGGATAAGGGACGACAGGATCGACAGTCGCCGTTTTGTTGGAGTATAAAATTATTATTTAAGCACCGTCATCAAGCAGAAAGTCGACGTCCAGGCCTTCTTTCCTCTCCCCCCTCCCCTTTGACTCGCACACATGTGCCCAAACCCATTTACACTTGGCTCGCCTTATTTGGGGCTGGAGTGGATCAGGCAACATTAGAGGGAGCCACGTGCGTGGTATCTGCCTGTGATGTTTTTGTGTAAGTGGACATTAAATTTGATGGCTTAGTGTTGTTGCCGGTGACAAGTGTGTCACACACCGTCGGGGAGTAGGGTCTACTAACCTGGCTTGTATTCCACATTGCCGCGGTACCAGACAATTTGGGCCGCGGGCTTGGCATTGGCCACCACGCACTTGAGCTGCAGGTCCTGATTTTCGCGTACCTCCACCTTGGAGTTGTGGCTATAACCTTTGATCTCGATGGAGGAGGGAGGAGCTAAAAAGAGAGAAAGAGGGAGAGAGAGAAAGGTGATTAGACTGCCAGGACGAAAACAAAAGCCCCCCCTCATTACGCCTCGCATTGTGTGACATTGTTGGTAGCAAGTTGAATGGCCGCCGCAGCAGTACGCATGGCCTGCAGCGCCCACTCCACCCCCGGCTCCAGCTCCTGCTGCTCGTTAATGTGCTCAAATATGAGTTTCAATATTTGCACACTCACACACAGGAGGAGCCGCGCAGGACCCGACCACTGCACTATGGTCACAAATTCCCACATAATTCCACACGCTGGCTTTACTAGAGAAATTCCTCTCTCTCTGCCCATAGTCCGCTGTTGATGTATACCCAGAAACAATGGGCGTGGTGCAGTCGCCGTTGCAGCAGCAGAAACAAGCAAACAAACAAACAAACAATCGTGGATAAAGTTAAGTGCACGTGTGCATTATTTTAATGCCACCTGAAGGAGTTGGCAGCCATTGCGTCGTCTTGCAGAAAGTCTCCTACGAAGCCAGCCCCCCGGGCTCCCTGCTACATGTGTAGCACTTCAAGTGAGTGGTTGGGGTGGTGGCGGAGCGGGTGGAGTCTGCATTTGACATGCAACATATGTTGCCGGCTGCTTCGCGAGCTTCAGAAGTTGTTGCATGCAAAATGAATGCTTAATGTCGCACCATGTCGATGGGAGCGCAGGCGTCGGGCAAAGCCCGTCTGGGCCGAGGTAATTGCTTTTGTTAGAGTGAAATGAAATCAACACCGACATTTCGCTCCGCAAAAAGCAGGTGGTGTCCCCCGCCGCCTCCGCCCACATCGTGTTATTTGTGAGTTTTATTAGCATAGCCGCAGGCGCCTCAAAATTATTATGCACAAATCAAATATTGTAGATAAACATAATCCCACAGTTTGGGGGGGGGGTCAGGGTGGCGGTGGCAGTGGCCTAGGGGGAGTGAGTATAGAGCGCACACACACACATAACTGAGGGCGCTGCTCATAAGCATAATTTTTGTCGCCACTTTGTGAATTGTGATTCCCCCAATGCTGTTGATTGTTTACGGCTCCCCAATGAGTGTACACAATTTGTATCAGTTCATTGAATCACAGACTGGAACACAAAAGTAGCACAGCACCCGTTGGATACAATGCGGTTTACCAAAACGTTTTCTCAAAATATTCAGGTCTTAATCCGGATTTGGATTTTAAAAGAAGGTCAACAAACTTTAGATCAATTCACCTGGAAAGGGCAACAAGCATTGGGGAATTGTTAAGGTGGATTCGTGTAAGGATATTTACCATTTTCTGTCCGAGTCCTAAACTTTTCTTTAAGAATCCGAATAGGTCAATTTAGTTTTGCCAGCTTTGCTGGTTTAAGGTACTCATATTCATATTTTTTCGTGCCATATTCAGTAGGGAACTGCAAGGTAATGAAAGCTGTACACAGAGAAAAGAAAGGATATTAAAAAATATCCGTTGGATGATCCATTTGGACTGGATATTAAAGACATATCTAGTCCAAATGTAACTTCCTTGGGACTTTTTTTCGGTGTAGAATACGAGCAAAAACTATACTCTGGTTTTTGGCGAATTGCTTAGGCTGTTGCTTTTGCTTTTCGGCATCACCAGGTTTATTAGAACTCGAACGTTTTGCCGTCTACGCCACGAGGATTTTTTTTAACTGAGGGCTTAACAAATGACTGGGTTCTTTAGGGAATATTGACACTACGTATCGCGTATTGTCGTTAGAGTTCAATCACCGAAAGAGCGGCGGTTTAAGACAACTTGGAAGACAATGAGGAAGTTATTTCGATTTCTACCCTGTAGTTCAGCTGGTGTCAAGGCACTACCAGGCCTAACGACCTGATGCATCACTGAGCGACAGTCGCGTCGTTAACGACAGGTAAGGCATCACAGAGCTAGTCTAGTACGTGAACTATGGTGTGCACCCACCACCACACTAACGACTGGTAATGCAGGGTCGTACCGATCGGTACGTTTTCCGGACATTCCCATTCAAAATTCGTTAGGAAAATACTTGGCTGGTGGTTGGTCTGGTGGTTAGTGCTCACTACGAAGAGTTAGAGAATTCGCTAATGCCGCACCGGTGCAGGTGAACTACAGTATAATGTTAGCTGCTTACACAGCCAGCCATATGCGGAGCGCTCCGAGGCAGGACTGAAAAGGGACTCCCAAAGCAGCACATCGAAGGAGCGTGCCGGAGCTTTTCGGGAGCGCTCCGACGCAGGAGTGACAATGGAGTCTGAATGAGCATTCTGGGACGCCGAAATCACTCATTTATGGAGTCCTTTATGCACACTTTTTCATATATATTGAAAAGTCCCTTTTCTCCGGCGGATATGCTCCTTAGGAACTCTTTTCGGTGCCTTCCTAGGACGCTTAGCGACCCGTACAGGGAGTTCTAATTTGGCACCTTGGGGACTCCACTGGTTGGCTGGGTATTAATCCGTTCACACACACACATATAAGCTAGGGTAAGCTTGGGCTCCGCGAACGCAATTTACCTCGTATAGGTCACGACCACCGGAGTGGCAAGGAACAACACCGGATGAAGTACGCACAGCAGCAAGGGGTTTTTAAGGACGACAAAGCACTAGGACCAGATGGTATCCCCAACAAGGTCCTTAAACTGGCAATAAAAGCGAGTCTCCAGTCATTTGTTGACCTATATGATGCCTGCATATCAGAGGGAATCTTTCCGGACAGGTGGAAACTACAGAGGCTAGCTCTAATTCCAAAAGGAGCAAATCTATCCGAAAGCGTATTGGCATATAGACCAATATGTATGCTAAACACCACTGGAAAAATTCTAGAGCGAATTATTCAGAAACGACTGGAAAATGCCGTTGAAACTTGGATGTCCCCTGTGCAATACGGATTTCGGAGAAAAAGATCGACTATCCACGCCATTAGCAAGCTGCACGATATAGCGAGCCAGGCTATCGAAGGGAAGCATTGGAGGTTTGGAAGCAAGGAGTACTGCCTTGTTGTCACGCTCGACATAAAAAAAGCATTTAATTCAGATGGATGGCAGCATATACGGTAAGCTTTTAGTTCTATAGGGGTACCACCCTACCTAGCAGCCATTATTGAAGACTACCTGGGCACAAAACAGTATAGCATCACCAGAGATGTTCCTCAAGGGTCGATACTGGGCCCTATGCTCTGGAACATTATGTATGACGACATACTGCGCCTACAGCTGCCGACAGAATTGGATTCGCCGACGACATCGCCATAGTGATAGTAGCAAAACATATCGAGGAAGCAGAACTAACGTGTAACCAGGCGATTTCTATTGTAAAACTGTGGCTTGAGAGTATGGACCTGGTTTTAGCCATACACAAGACGGAGACGTGCTCATAAGCAGTCGGAAAGTAGTGGGAACGGCCACGATAAGGTTAGGTGATGCCACTATTACCTCTCGGCCCTACATAAAGTACCTCGGGGTTATGATTAACCACAGGTTAAACTTTAGGGACCACCTGGCGTATGCTAGTCAGATGGCAAGCGTAACGACGACAGCCCTGGCAAGAGTCATGGCCAATATAGGGGTCCCTAAACAGTCGAGACGGAAACTCCTCGTAAGCGTAGTTGGCTCAACAATGCTATACGCTGCTCCTGTTTGGGCACCTGCTACACGTTTTGACTCCTACGTACGAGCAGCAAACGTAACGCACCGGCTCTGTGTTTTAAGAGTCATATGCGCGTTCAGAACATTGTCGAATGATGACGCTTTGGTGGTGGCGGGACTTATCCCATACGACCTGAAGGCACAAGAGGCGGCGGACATCTTTAAGGGAGCGTCAGATGGCATATCAATGGCAGAGTATAGAGCAGAATTGCGAATGGAGACCCTGCGGAGATGGCAAGCCAGATGGGATGGATCTTCCAAAGGTCGATGGAGGCATAGCCTAGTCCCTATTATAGGGCCCTGGCTAGACAGAAGACAAGGACAGGTGACATACTACTTGACGCAACTACTCACTGGACACGGATGTTTGAAATCCTATTTGCATAGGTTCAATCATGAAGACGACCCGTACTGCCCCGTCACCCAAGACGCAGAACACGTTATTGTTGATTGTCCGTCTTTCTTGGAACTGAAAAGGGCGGGTTGGAAGGACACCAGCCGCTAGTAACCTGGTGAATATAATGCTTGAGTCAGAACACAATTGGTCTGCAGTGTGCAATATGGCCACAACCATTTTTAAAAAACTGCGCTGCGCAGACTGCGTAATTCGAATACATCGGAGAGAAACCTAGGTGAGTTGTACCTAAAGGTAGTTCCGCCGGGAATCGGGATGGGGGTGGATTGTTTAGTGGGTGCGGTTACTCAAGTCCCACACATTGGTAGCTACTTTCTAGCGCCAAACCGGCTTTAAAGCTTTAAACCATCCCTTCAAAAAAAAAAAAAAAAAGCTTGGGCAAGACTCGTGTGATGCCACATCTAACAGTTATTCTCTGGCAGGTATAGGGTATATAAATGTCAACCGAGTTTGGCCGACTTACTTACATGTTTTACGTATGCTGTTTGCAGTTGTTTAGCTAAAGGCGTTTCAATACAAAGAGTTTTACATGTTGCAAGTCACATTTGGAAGCAAATGCAAGTATAAATGTATATTTGACTGATTTCTTCTTTGTTTTATTTTCCTAACAACATAAAAACATTGAAAAGATTTCTAGCTGAGCAATAGGCAAAGCTCTGTAGCAGCTAAGAGCGGGCTAAGAGTTATAAAAAAGCAGACAAGTAAAATTTCAGCTCAAGTAATCGGCCAGTTGGAGGTTACTTGCTAGCTGCTGTGTGGTAAGGCAATCTGTCGGCTTATCCAGACTCACATCTCATTCCATTTGTGGTTTTCTTATAAGAAATCTGGAAATCGTCCATTTTACCTAGGATTCGACCTTAGCCGAGGTAGCTTCAACCTTGACTTGGGGGGCTTTTGTGTGTACAAATTGGTGTCGTCAGGGAGGTATCCCACGGCAGTTTGGGTGGCACGTGCATGGCAAATTCATAATATTTGGCGAAGCATTCGCCGGAGCGCGTGGTGCATAGTTAAAAAGCGAGATGTATGCACATTTTATGATTTCTCTTGCCAAGTCCACGGAAATGCAACTCGATTTATGCGCCAAAGCGTGGTCTGCAATCCTGAGAAGGCTGCGGTGGATGGGTATGTGTGTGTGTGCATTGTTGATTGGTATGCAAATTGTATTTGATTATTGACATATGCATGAGGCATTCCTCACCGTGGATCGATAGGAATGCTGTGCTTATGACACAATACACAAAAAGAACTTATGGGCAATGCCTTTGTGTTGTCCTCTAACACTGGAAACTAAGGTGACCCTTGGCAGCTAAAACGTTGATTAAATTTCGCGCATAAGTCGGGAATGGCAGAGGGTAAGCGGGTGGGGGGTCTTTTGAGTGCACCTTCGTTGGCATCAAATAATTTATGCAACAATGGCTGCCTGCAACAGTTCTGGCCCGGCACAGGCTCCCCGGCAGCGAGTGTACAAAGTGCAATTTGCCATGAACACAGGACTCACAACTCCCGACTACGACTCAACTTCCACGGCTAACCCACTAATAGTACGCCTCATAAAAGTTTTATGCGCTGAAATACTTGCAAGGCACCCGCCGACGGGCCACCCTTTTGTGCCCGGGAATTGGCCTTTCTTTTCTTTTTATTTGACGTCAACTTTAGCGACTGGCACTGGGGGGTGAGTTGGCTGAGCCTTCTTGGCTATGGGTTTTTAGGTAAGGTCAACCAGTAACTAATGTGGGGCTATAATTTCCAAGAAGCCAAACGTAAACTTTGCTCATTTGCACTTCAATTAGAGGCCAAATGAGCGGAAGTGTGAAAAATGTGCCACGATTTGTGATTCAATGAAGTGCGTCTATGTGCCCAGATCCGGACTTAGAGCCAGCATCAGTTGCGCAACTTGGCCCTTTTTGTCGAAATGTTGCCCCAGCTACCTCTGCTTTGTATTCAAAATTTATAAACGTTCATGCCTTGAATTCCATTTGCCATTGTACCCAGCTGAATCGCCATTGCCCAAGCATCCTTCTTCTCCACCTCCTGCTACTCCTTTGCAGTGCGTTTGGCAGCAAAAAGTTTTTGTAGACCCAAACCCGGACCCCAGCCGTAGCCGTAGCCCTGCGGCATATGTGTTTTTTGGCTGCGTTTTTAAAAATTAATGGCATGCGAAAATTTTCTCTAAATTTCCATAAATTTGCACGTGGACTTTTGTGTGCAAAAGTTCTTTACTTTGCCAACTTATAATCTAATTGCGCCCTCACGTATATTTATACATACGAGTTATGCAGAGAGGGGAGCTCGGCTGGTGCAGTTGGGTCCAGCTAAAAACTTTTACCAGGAGCGGCGGGCCATGTTACGTTGAAATTAGTTGTAAAAGAACTTTACAGTTAGCTGCCCCCGTGCACTTGCGAGTGTTTCAAAATTTAATTTGAAAATGACAAAGGTTGTTGCATTACATTGACTGCATTTATGCATGGCATATGCAGTTTTAATTAGCCCATAAAATAAGGAACATCATTGAAATTTACAGCCTGTATTAGGTATGCTAATAGATAGAAATGACATCAGGAGGCAAAAGTTGGTTTTGAACTCCTTTGCTAAGATTGTTGGTATCTCAAGCCTGGACTTTCCATTATAAGGGTGGTGTTTTTTAGTGGTGGCAATGAGCAAGCAAAAAAAACTGTTTCTGGACTGGTTCCAAGCATTTACATAAGATTACGGGTTGAGGATTCCAAATACACGAACCAATCTTAAAGCCTAGACTTTCGGGAAACTTGGATTAGCACAGAAGCGGAAAGCAACCGCGACGAAAGGATTTGAGTCAGAAAAAGAACCATGGAGCCTCGATAATAAACAATCGAAAGATCGATGTTCAGAACACCATTCGATTTTAATTTTTACACTTTAAAACCAAGCATTTTATTTAAATATATTTAAAATGGTATACTTTGGCTTGAAAAAGTCACAGAAAAATTTGGTGTAGTTTATATTAAGGCTAAGAAATAGCACTTAACGATAATATCAAGTCAATTGAGGTAAAGAAACGCATATTTTCTTAACAAAACAAGCATAAAAAGATTTTATGAAACTTTAAGCTTAAACTACTATAAATCTAGAATCACCACCAAGCCTTCAATATACTGTAACATTAAAAGCGCCTGACGTTTGGCTTGCCCATAAATCAGCTCACAAAATCGCATAACATATTGGGATGACTGCTTAACAGCAAAAACAGCAAGTCTTAGAGAATCAAGGCAATTTGGAACTGCAGTTAAAACGCACCTACAAACTTCAAGCCAAAGTACTGCGAAGCACCCTAGTACTTGTCCGCAAGAAGGCTGAAGAAGGTGCTAAATGTCCCTACGATAGGCGACCGACCTCATTTCTAAACATTCTGCGGACTACCTTAAGAAATTCATTCAAATCGGCTAGCGAGGGGACTTCTGCGGTGACGAAAGATAAGTGGCATCAGAGCCAAAAGAAGACTTGTAAGAACTACAATATAACGGGTGACAACTATAAATCTGCCCAAACTTTGAGAGAGCGCGCCCTTAGCTGAGCTTTACATAACAGCTTTCCGGATGACATTTATTTCTCTTTGTTCTCCTGTCAACACGTTTTCTAGCCCCACTGACAAAAATTTTGAGAAGTAGTCGCCATCTTGCCGTCCGAGCAAGAACGT
Organism: Lordiphosa collinella; assembly: GCA_018904265.1. NCBI lineage: Eukaryota > Metazoa > Arthropoda > Insecta > Diptera > Drosophilidae > Lordiphosa > Lordiphosa collinella. The sequence goes on along the minus strand of JAEIFV010000286.1, from coordinate 72,547 downwards.
CTTCGTGATCGCGTTGTAAAATTCCACGAAATGCTCGCTGACAAAGGTAAAGTGTTTACAGTAAACCATTTTACCCAAGAGGGCAAGTCTAAAATCACTATTTATAGTATTTTGCAAGGAAAAATAATAAAAAGAAAAGTTGGAAGTTTTCTTGTTATCGCTTTCAAATGTTCTTCTATGCACTTATTTTCATCGTATTGTACAACTTTCAAAAATTTATGGAGTTGCATAATTTTCAATATACCACACTGCAAACAGTGCCCGTCTAGGAACTTTCGTTATGCCTAAAAATTGAATTAAATAGTAAATAGGCAAGTCTTGGCAGCAAGTATTGGTCGTTTTACTTTAACAATGATCTAAACAATTAAAAAAATTTAAGTTGGTGCGGGACTCACAAGAGGCACCTTCCAACATAATGCCATAGGGCCACTTAAACGACACAGCCCTAAGTGTTAAGATATGTTAAGATATGCAACATGCAACCCTTACTCAACTTTCCTTTAAATCTAAAACTTTCAACACTAATTTTTATCTCCTAACACCTAACCCAAAATCACTATCGAAAACAATTCACCTCGGCTTACATCATTCACCTCACCCATTTAAGCATTTACTGTGTGAATTTCGAATCTCATACTTATTATCTGTTAAATAGTAACAAAAATAGAGGAAAGTTAACTTCGGCTCGGTCGATGTTTGTATACTTCTTTATTTTAAATTTTTTTAAAAATTCATTTCAAACAATGCTTGCTGAGTGATTTCCAAAGCTGACCAATAGATGAGAGGTACACAGAGGTTTGACGTCAATGGGACAAAAACTTCTTTTACTTGCAGGCACAGTTTTAAAGTTAGGTGGTTCGTACCTTCTAGACATATGTACTAATCAAGACTATAAAGCGATCCGTCAAATGAATCGTAATGATCGGATAAACGATACACAAGCTATGCCCAAAACAATGTTCGCTGCTTTCAGCTGCTACTGCCGCAGCAAAATACATACTGAGCATTCAAATTCTTTGCTACAGAGTATACTAAAGTTGGATTCGACCGACTTTCTTACTTGTTTATATGACAGCAATTCGAAATTTTCATCCGATTTTCATTTAAGTTTGCAAAATTGTGCTCAAGCAGATTATATTTATATCTGGACAGTTTAAAGACGCAATCATTGAAAACAACAAAGTTTTTTTCTTACTAGAACTGCGATGAAATAAAGTTAACACCTACATAATTATAAATAAGTCTGTTGACGCAATTTAAGCTTTTTTAACACCAAAACCCATAAGAAGGTAAGCAAATAACTTTAGCGTTTTAATACTTGGAACTCAAGTCTCTTGATTCACAACTGTTTGGATTTATCAATCTGTCAAGACTTTCTATATTGCGGTTTTTTAGTCAAGGTCAAAATGGTTCATCAGGCACCTTCTGGCTGGCAATCAATTTGCCAATAATGAAAATCAAATGCTGACACATTCTTGCACCACTGTACACGCTTTTGGGCTGCAATTAATTTAAGTAATAAATTGACACAAACTGAATTCGGTTCAGTTCAACCCGAAGGCGTCACATTTTTGTTTCCTGCTCCATTGCACCTATAGATATTTCACTTGTGAGCTTAAGTGCGGGTGGGGAAGCACCCCAGCCCCTAGTTCGGTCAGGGTCTTCCCCCCGGTGTTGTTGCCAGCATTTATTGTCAGCAATTTGCAAAACAGCAACAGCGGCAGCAACAAAAGCAATGTGCGAGCTCAGGGGCTAAAAAATTTAGCGCAGTTTATGGCTCGAAGGAGCCAAGCGGCGGCAAAGGCGCAGAGAGATATAGAGGAGCATTTTCAAAGTGAAATGAAATGAATTTCTTTTTGTTTTCGGTTGTAGTTGTTGTTGTTGTTGCTGTTGTTGCCGTTGTTCTTGTGTGTGTCGAGTAATCACTTTCTCAATGCGTGTGAGTGGGTGCTCCTGTTGCTATCCTAGTTGGTGTTGTTGCTGTAATCACTCAAGAAATTGCGCTACATTTGATGACAGCGATTTTCATTTCCTTTGCTTCGTTTGCCGCTTTCCACCATGGCAACAAACCAACCTGCTCCAGGCTCCCGCCATACACACACACAAACACATACACACATATATGCGCATGCCTAATGACGTTTGTTTAGTTAATTACGCGCCATGAGCTGTGACAATGATGATGTGTGCGTGTGTGCGAGTGTGTGTGTGGAGCCTGGATCCTTAGAAAAACTCGAAAGCAGAAAAAACTCAGCCAGTCTGCTTCGGATACGTCTAAGCTCGTTAGCTCGCTGCGGCAAAAGGTCGTCCGACTTCGCCGCTTTCCAACCAGCCCTCTGCCTCTTCCTCCGCATCCCAAGCCCAAAGCACAGAAATGTTTGTCATAATTGTAGGTACTTGTGTGAGTGTCTATCTTTCTTTCTTTGGCCTTCCTCTTCCTCCTGCCCTGCCTCCCGCTATTCCTTGTTCGCTTGTCTTTGTTTTGTAATGGAATCTTCTCTCTGGTCCTTCGTTGAATGATAGGCGTCCCTGGTATTTCGGGCATACAAACTTACATGTATTTAAGTTAAAGTATGTGTATGTGTGTGTGTGTGTGGAAAGAGCCCTGCCATGTGGGTGGGCACGTGCGACATTATTGCAGCAATTAGCTTAGGAAAATGTAGACAAATGCGTAATAATTCAATTAAGTTCGAGTTACATTTATTTGATTTATTTATTAAGGTAATTTACCTCTCTCGATACCAAACCATTTCCAGCCACAGACACTTCCACTGAGTTATATCAGCGAGTTAATGATGCGAGTGGAGGGAAAATTACCAAAAAAATAAGTGGCAAGTATCCAGAGTGTTTGTTCGCTTGGGCAAAAACAATATTTTCATTTAATTTCTGGGCCCACAAAAAATGACAAAAATTACTTGGTGTTAGGTCAAAAGAAGGAATGCCTTTGACAACATTATAAGAGTTTTTTATCAAAGAATTCGTTTGAAATTTAAGCAAAATCATTTGTCAAATAACAACAACTACAAAGAGTTAGAAAAGGTTATAATCAGATATGGAAGGGTATACCCTGCATAAGTTTCGTTGCTTTATGAAAACCATTGTGCTGGTAGGAAAACTTTGGACTTGAACACGATTGGAAAGCCGTCTCAACCAGTGGCGCTATCGCACACTGAAGCTGCCCCACGGCTAATAGACTACTTGTACTGAATTGCCTGAAAGTAGTTACCAATAAATTTCTAGCATTTTGCAAAAATATTTCCGTTTCTAATTCTCAAGTTGAAATTCCCTGCCATGACCGAAAGAGTGACCGAAACAGTGCCCGAAACAGTGACCGAAACTGTGACCGAAACAGAGACCAAAACAGTGACCGAAACAGTAACTAAAACAGTGACCAAAACAGTGACCGAAAACAGTGACCAAAACAGTGACCAACACTAAGACCAAAGCAGTGACCGAAACAGTGACCGAAACAGTGACCAAAACAATGACCAAAACAGTAACTTAAATAGTAACCAAAGCAGTGACCAAAACAGTGACCAAATCAGTGACCAAAACAGTGACCGAAAGAGTGACCAAAACACTGACCAAAGCAGTTACCAAAACAGTGAACAAATCAGTGTCCGAAACAGTGACCGATGCAGTGACCGAAAAAGTGACCAAAACGGTGACCAAAACTGTCTCCGAAACAGTGACCAAAACAGTGATCTAAACTGTGACCAAAACAGCGATTTTATTTTGCCCGATTTTTTGAAGGGTCGAGTTCCGGTCAAATAGCATCGGTCAGAACACTATGAAAATCAGCAGGCGTACCTGAAAGATCGTAGGATCGGGAGTAGTCCGGAACTACTTCCAACAGCTTCATATGATTCAGAAGAATGCGACGACTTTGCCACCAACACATTACTATTTCGTAATATCTGCGCTCAAAAAAATTCTAGAACTATTTGGGAACTCTTATTTTAAAGCTAAGAAATGGTTTGATACTATGATTTCATAGTAGTTCGAAAATCAATGTTGAACTTAAATAAAAAGTCATTAAATGGTTAAATTGGGAAATTCAGCACCAATTTCTTTGGTAAAAATGTAAAATTTTAAAAAAATATAGAGCACAATTGTCAACATCAATTTTAGATGGAGCAAAACAAAACAAAATCCAAATTACTTTGTATTCTTTTGCAAGTTTTGTAATTTCAAGTTACCCCTTAAAGACCATGGCTCATACCGGGTGTATTCAGGATTATTTATCGATCCGCCAAAGGAATGGTAAAGATTGGATGAACGGTTGACGAGTTATAAGGAAAACAAGGAAACGGTATAAGGAAACGGTGATGCGCATCACTTCACTGGTAAAGAGAATGTTATAGTCAGGCTTGACCGACTTTCTTTCTTGTTTTAAAGTGTGTTTTTTCCCAGAGTGTACCTGTTCTTGGTTTTCGAGGGTTTGCTTTCTGGTATTCTATGAATTATTCTCGGACCTTATAATGTAAAAATTGTCCTAGTTCTTTTTGCTGGACTTTTTTAAAACAGTTTAACTTATCTTTTGAAATCTTTTGTTATACATATCTACAAAATGGGATCTAAATCCACAGTTGCAAATTATAAGTGAATTTCAAACATTCCTTAACCTATTTAAAAATGCTTTTAACTACTCAAACACTGCACTTCTGTCGCTTAATAATTTCACAATCAGCAAGGCTTAATGAAAAGCGTTTAGTTTTAACAAACTTGCCCGAGTTTACTTCTATTGTGAATATGGGTTTCATTAAGAAACTGCACATTGATCCCAGCGAATCAAACACTCGCAAATAATATCGCATGCGAGTGAAATGCGAGATTTAACCCGACAAAACTCTCGTAGTCGGATGGGAAAAAGACAGCAATATGATTCATATGAGGATTAAAGATTTAAAAATTGGGGACCCCGAGGCGTCAGGATTTTGACTAAAGCCTTTTCGAAAGTTATAAAGTACGCTTATTGAAGTTACATTTAAACGAAAAAAGTTCCTAAACTCGTGGCATGGGACAGTTTAAATAAAATTGTGAGAGTCATTAAAAATTGGTGACCCCGACGCGTCAATTCTTTTTTAAAGATCATTTCGGGTAGAAAACCATTTAAATTGATGCGGAATTTGTAAGCATTCTTAGATCTTTACCTTTAGCTATTGAACAAAGAGAGAAAAAACGAGAGTGAATTAAAAAGTGGTGACCCCGACTAATCAATATTTTGATGAAGAGTATTTCGGCAGAGAAAAACTATTTTAATGAATGTTGAATTTTGTGAAGAATCACATTTTAGTTATATATAGATTATAATAAATTTAAGTAAAGGTAAATGAAGTCATAGTCCTAGCCCTGAAATTTTAGTTTTATTAGAACTAGTTCCAAAGAACTCACGTAGCTGAGTGTAGACTGAGTGTAGGGTATCGAGCTTGTTCACCCGGAGACAACTAGAAATCACTTGGAGTAAAGCATAAAGAGTGTGCACCTGTGGACCTGGCAAACTTAAAGGAAAAGAGAACTTGGACTGGAGAATATGCGTAGGTCAGATATATACCCTTTGAACATGAGAATAAAGACAGACCACGAGTGTCTGAGGCGTAGGGTATATACCCTGTGCAAGTGAGACACTGTTGGAATACGATCTGGGCGGGCGTAAGTAGGGGGCTTTAGAGCGTAGCGTATTACACTATTGGTAAAAATATACACACGTGTTGGAGCAGTTATGATGGGAGGTTTTGCTTTAATATCTTCTTTGTTTTAGGTTGACTTAAAGTTGCTCCACACCGTACTCCAGCACTTGGGGATTTTTCATGAAAGGCTCGCGGCCCTTGCACATTCCGCTGCTGGCCAAAGTCTATCCTGTCCCAGGGTTGGCACTGGATCTGTCAGTGGGTTTGCTCGCGTGCTAATTTGCTAAGATGTAATTTAAACACACTTCAGCAAGGCTTTTCACTCAGTCAATCATGATATTTTCCTACATAAACTATATTTGCTTGGGAACCTTCTCCTCTGAACCTTCTTAATTGGATAAAGGCGTATTTGATGGACTGTTTCCAACGAGTCCGTTTTAGTGCGGCACTCTCTGAAAACATCAAAGGTACAGAGGTACAAACATCAGGGTACTTTTTTATGTTTTGAATAACGACATCTCTGATGTCTTGTTTCAGTTAGCCTTGATGTACGTTGATAGCTTAAGACTCTGTTGGTCTTATAATGACCCGATGACTTCTCTCCGCATGTGTGAGTTTGATGATTTGGGCATAAGCTTTGTTCCCAATTTTAGCCTCAGACTGAGTCCCTCAGTAGTCATATGCGCGCTATCTCTAACAAATGCTAATCCCATGCATCAAGAGATGTTCCAAGGAATTTAACAGTCCGTATTTTACTTAACATTTATATGTCTTACTGGGTCGTGTGTCTGGTCACCTTGCTACCATAGTTATGAGGAACAATTTGAATCATTTCAAAACCGGTTTCTAATCTTCGCTCTTCGCGGCCTGGACTACCATCAATCATGTACCACCTTACGAGCAGAGACTACTCTTAATCAATCTCCCGTCTCTTATGAACCGCTTAGTGCTCCATTGTGTGCTTTTCATTCACATACTCTTATCGGGTGTTGTTGACTCCAGTGCTCTGTTAAGCCAAATAAATCTAGCTATGCCTTTGCGTCTTACCAGAGCCTCTTTAACAACTCCGACAAGCTGAGCGAATGTTCACTGTGGGTTATGCTTGACGATGCCATAACTGACTACGAGTTTTCTCGCTCAAGAGCAAAGTTTGCATACTTTTAAGGGTATCTATCAGGATATTTTGTGTAAGAATCTATAACATTTAGTTCAAAGTTGTGAAATTTTTTGCAAATCTTTTCAAAATCAGCCTATGTTAAAGTATCCCGATAAGAACTTTTTAAAATTTAGATTTTCTTCAGAAACTTACATATGACAGTCAGCTTGGCATTTGCACGTATGGCCGAATTGAGTCGTGCGGGTCCCACCTGACACTGATATTCGGCATCATCGTTGATGGAGGCATTGGATATGCGCAAATTGTAGACACCTTGCTTGCGATCACCCAGCACCGAGTAGCGTGGAAATCCCGGTATGACAGCGGAAAACCCCAAAGCAAAGCCATCTTTGGTCCACTGCACGGCACCAGCCAAATTGGCCACTTCGCAACGCATCATGGCCTCGGCTCCTTCAAGGACCTGCAGATCATGGGGTGTGGTCCGGAACTTTTGCTGTTGGGTCCGGCCAGGCGTGGGCAGCACAACTGCAAATACTGAAAAGACAGAGAGAGAAAGAGGGAGACAGTTCATTATGCTTGCAGTCAATTAATTGTCCTTGGGGCTTGGCTTTGACAGATCCATTTCATTTCTATTAAAAACGTGGCTGAATTATGAAATGTGTTTGTGCTCGCGCAAAACAATGGCCAAAGAAGAGACAGACGCAGCCAAGCAAGCCAGCAAAAAGCAAGCAAATCCTGACCGCAATAAAACAGGACGTTCTGTTGTCAGTTCGCGCAGTTCGGGCCACTGCCACCACTAAGCTGCCCCAGAGCCGAACTTTGACCGTTTTGCAGAATGAAAAGTTTTTTTTAATGAAAAACAAACACATTTCCCGGGCGCAAACAAAACAAGAAAAAAAAAGCATCATGGCCGTGCCACAAAGGCCAATTGTGGGCGTGGTTCGCGTCTGTGCGCCAAGACACATTGCAGTCGGAGTCGGAGTCGCAGCAGTCCGGCAGCAGTTCATTTCTTGCCGCCGCCGAAACTATTAAATTGTGCAGGGCAACAGCCGAGCCTGGAACTGATGCTGCTGCTCCTGCCGTCCAGAATCAACAAAAGCATTTAACGCGACCATCAGACGGGGCAGCGGCAGCTGCAGTTGTTTTAGTGCCCGTGTCCGTTGCCACCACCAGTTTTTGTTGGTTTACACTCAACCAAAAAATGGCATTCATACAATTCATAGGAATTCTAGTTTTTGATTCAAAAGCTGCGTTATTTTTGTTAACTTGCGTGAGGAGAATAGTAAGTAGTTGGTGTAGGTAAGCGATGGCAAGAAACAATTTACATTCACGGCCCTTTAAACTCAATTTTATGAAAGGTTGACTTACAGTTCCTTCTACGCGGTTGCTGAGAGTGTAAGCATCGTGTACTTTCTTCTCAATTATCAAGGCAGTGTCTAAGCCGTCCAGTCTTGGTTTATAACTCTTAGAATCCTTATACCTTTTTTTCGTTTCACGGCACCAACTAGTTTAAATGACAATCAATTAAACGTTTGTCCTCTTCTACGTCTATTAAAACTCTATCAAAACTTTACTCTTCTTGCTGCATTTCGGATCTTCTCAGATTCGTAAAACAAAGTAGAGAATATTTCAATACTTTTTCAATACTTTTCAATCAAAGATCGTAAATAACGAAGATGGAAAACCAATTCGCACATATAAGTAATCAAAAAATCTTGTGGATGACGCAGGACAATCTCTCTTCCGAGGAAAGCACACGCTCGCTAGGTGAGAGATAGATAAACAGTGCGCTGAATGCCATATCTGAGAGACAAAGGACTCTTCTTGTGGCTATGGGGAGAACATTTTCTCTGACTACGCTGCTCCAGGCTGGTACCCCGCATTCAGTGATACACAATGAGGCACAGAACACATCTCTAAGTATGGTCACCGATTGCCACTACACGACCTTCTTCTTGAGGAAACTCAAATCCTTGAACCCCACTGCACTGTGCTCGGTAAGCAATCCCTGACCAGCAGCCTTGCTCAAGGCAAGAAGTTCGATTTTTTCCCAAGGTCAGCCAACTGACAAACAGTTCGAATACTTGTCAGTCCTCGAAGCCCAAACCGTAAGAGAAGAAATCCACAAACTGACAGTTTAACTTGCCATAAATGTACTAAAGAGGAACATTGTGCTCGGAGGTCGTTCACCAACTATCAGTACAACAGTGGAACTGTTTAGCAGGTCTAGCAACACTCTTGCCCAACACATATCGGGATACTCCTGCTTTCTCAACAGCGAGGATAAGCCCAGAGGTTGCAGAAAAAAAGCCCACAAGACACCTGTTCCTGTCACTTTTTCAAATGTCCGACACAACTATGGACACACCCTGTGAAATGGGTAGCTGGACCCAGCGGACTCGACACCACGTCTATAAACCTGCACTACATATACACCCCAAACCTATTGTAAAGGTACAAGTTGGCACATATCCTTCTATACTACAGGGATTGAGGTTAGGAAAACGTCATTTTACCCACAGTTTATAAATAGAAAGTTTGACTTTCGGACATATTTAGTTAGGGGATTATTATCGTTATAAAAGATATAAAGATCGGATATAGTGTTATGTGAAGATGAGCAGCAGGCTCAGTGAACGCGGCACAAAATTATACTGAGCATTCATTTCGTTGGTTTAGAGTTTTTATACGGTAGATATTTTATATTTTTATATACTCTACGTGGTAAGAAAAAATATGAATGTCATATCGTCTAAATAGAAAGTCGATATTTCACAAATCAATATTTGAATTAGATAGTTTATATCAGTCCAAAAAGCATCAATATAAATAAAATTTGATAGTTTGAGGTACTGAACAGAGTCCAAGGTGCCTGTTGTCTGACTACAAGTACTTCGTTGAGCGAATCGTTGTACGAAAAAATATGCAGTCAAATCTAACTCAACTTAGATTTTGCTCAGTTATATGTAGGTTTATGTGGCAGAAAGCACTATGTAGAAGATTAGAAATCGGCCCTTACTCTGTTATTTGTTTGTTTATGTGACAGAGAGTTCTATGTAGGAGACCTGAAAACGGCTCTAAATCTATTTCATCCCCTTCAAAGTATTCCCTGTCCGCTGCAATGCACTTTAGCCAACAAATTTTCCAGTTTTCATATCATTTGTCAAAATCCACCATCGGAATGGCCTTCAGAGCCTTCTGCGATGTAGCTTTTATCACAGGGATTAATACCGTACCCGGAACCGTTAACCAAAATAAGCCCTTTGAAATCACGTACCGGAAACGAAACCGGAACCGATAGAAATTTTTTTTTGAGAACCGAATACCGTTTACCGTTATTATTGGAACCGGAACGTAACCGAAACGTTGGTACCGGTACGGTTAAGGTTTTTTTATACCCGTTACTCGTAGAGTAAAAAGGGTATACTAAAGTCGAGCAAATGTATGTAACAGGGAGAAGGAAGCATCTCCGACCCCATAAAGTATATACTATGTATTCTTGATCACAGAATAAAAAATCACATCCATTTGATCACAGCGGTTTCGGTTGTGTTTTTCGTCTTCGCGTGACAGTCGTTCGCTCACATCACACACTCTAAAACAGCGATGTTCCTCCATAGCCCCCAGGGGCCGAGCGCAATCGGCTATTTACACGCACACGAGCCGAGCGCAGACCGAAGTCGGGCATATGAGCGTAAGCAGAGCTCTCTTTGCCTTCATTCGTTGCCCAGCCGTCGTTGAGGGCAGTTTAAAGCTGGGCTGTGTTGCTTTTATATCGCACACCAACACACTCTCACTTTTTGGCCTTGCTCTTCCTGAACATCGCTGCTCTAAAAATACATTGGGTATGTTTAATTTTTTTAGCTTTCGCTCTCTTTTTTCTTGTAATGTCAAGAAAGTGAGAGGACCCAAATGATTGCGCTCTCTGTTCGCATGAGTATTAGAAAAGCGCTACAAAAGTGGCCTGGGTATCGTTGGAACTGCATGGATGAAATTTTAGACGCTATTAAGTATCCAAATGCAATTTTAGACAACTTGGGGTATTCATCCATATTTGATCTCCAATTAGCTGCTGGGTTGCCTTTCTCTAAGTACTCGTTCATCTCTTGGTTGGATTATCCGGTGAATTGTGCTTCTGTGCGACATCTTTAGTGCCTTCCCACACTAAACCGAACAGCCAATTTCAATGTGACCATATATATATTTGCCCTTTATTTACATTAAATCTATCTACCTGGATACGATACAGATACAGACAAATTGTCATGAGTAAGCTTTGAAGTATGCCAACTTTACTTGTTAGCCAATTATGATAAAAAAGTCAATTGTTGAAGGAGCATCTTTAGTCAGAGGGTTAGTGTGTGGTATAAAACGTAGAAACAGATAGGCACTTTTGGGGCAACATGATACAGAAAGTTAGACAGAAACATCCTAAACCTGCGGGACGGCCGCAAGGCATTGCTTCGCAGATTTGATGGCCCGCCTACTCCCTGCTTCTACGTTGCATATCCACTCTCCGGAGGGTAGCCATAATGGTAGCTGCGAAGTCACAAGTTGCCTTCCAGTTTTCCTTCGACGTCAACATTTATGGGACTAAATTATCCTCGGCTATATCGCCGCCTATCACTCTGGATAGTTTTGCCCTTTCGATGTGAAACCTTCCACACTCGAACAGGACGTGCCTGGCGTCCTCCACAGGCCCTTCTTGGCAGTATGTGCACTGCTCGCTATCATCGTGGCCGACACTTTTCAGGTAGCTCCTAAAACAGCCATGTCCACTAAGAAGCTGGGTTCAGTGAAAGTTGACCTCACCATGCTTTCTAGACAGCCATGGCAACAATTCCGGAATTAGGCTACCTTTAGTGGATTGGTCCCAACGGCGGTGCCACTTCGACGCTCCGCTGCCTCGTTTCCTGCTGCTGGGTAGCATTGTTAGGTTGATTTAAGCCACTTAACCGTGAAGCCCTGTACCTCTCACTTGCTTCTTTGGCCTTAAACCGCCCAAAGGGCCAAGGCGTGCACCTCTCAATCTCTTTGCTTTGCTAGGGACTTACAGTTTATTAACCAATAGTTTGTAAAGGTGACCGGGAGGGCATTTTTTAAAAGAAAAATTGTCTTTATTAGAAGTCACGAGGCGGGATTGAACCCACGACCTCTTGCACAGCAGGCACACACACTACACGCTGCACCACACTTGGCATGTGACCCTAGTTTTTTGTTTTTTGATACTTCGCTTAAAAAAACATCGATTATTGCCTATATCGGCACAAAAATATCGATAAATTCGATCATATATTGACAATCCTAATCAAAATCTTACTTCTCTCTTTCTTCCCACTTACATTTTTCGATCAAACCTTTTTCCAAAAACAAGTGGTAAGTCTTGGAGGGTAATTCTTTTATAAGGTTGGGTTCATGGTCCGACTTAATGGAACCAAAAACCTGAAACGAGCCACTTTCAAGGGGCATAGGTAACAAATGTAAAAAGTGCAATATCGCTTCGAAATTTATTCCAATTTTTTCTAGCTTAAAAAGAAAGGCAATAAAAGAGAGGCAGGACTAGAGGCCAAAAACATGAGGGTGTGTTGGTGTGCGAAAATAAACCAGCTCTGACCTACTTCATCGATTGCTGGCAAGCGACTGAAAAAGCGACTTGACACAAGCTTCAGCATGCGTTCGGCTCGTTTCGGTGTGAATAAGGAAACCTATTTGGCCCCTGCGGACCAGGCGTGACCATTGCTGGGCTAGAAAACACCTTTTAATGCTTTAACGACCGTGAGATATTGGCTTAACTATTTCAAATTTGGTTCAGAAAATGCGTGATCCCCAGAGAGTTGTTGGAAAGATGAAATTATAATGAACATTTAAAACTAGGGACTTCTATATTTGGAGGAAACGAAAGGAATAAGGAACTTTTTGGAAAGAGATTGTGTGATTGTCCTCACTGAAAGTTAAAAACAACTGGGTTTTTTTTTTATTGCAGCTATCTTTATGGCAATCATACACATACGAGTACTTGGCGCAGTGTACAATATATAAAATGTGTGTGGCTAACCAAATAAATGCCAAAGCCATCATAAAGGTAGTTTGTTCTACTTCTGTTTAAATAAAATTTCCAAGTGTATGAATTTTCATAGATTTCAGTTGATATTAGAGGGGGCAAAGTGGGTGGCAGTTTATTTAGAAGCTTTGGCATGCATCTCTCTCTCTCTGTCTCAACTCAACTTTCGAATGGTTCCACAAAGAGCCATTAGAGGAGCTGGAAAACTAACCACCATCATGATTAATATGCCCGGCAATTTGCATACGCACGATGTCTGAGTGGAGAAGAAATGAATTTTAAATACGAGAAATATCAACAGAATCGGGATGTTTGCCAGGGGGTGGAAGTGGGGGAGATGGTGGGGATGATGGCTCATTCGTTTTTGGGTTGCCCTGCCAACTCTTTACGATTTCATTATTTTGCCTTTTCGTACATAATTTGTTTGGCTGTTGAGGCAAAAAGAATGTGGAAAAAAAAACAAGAACGAATCGCGCAATTTGGCCTAGAAATTGTTGTTGGCATTACTGTCAATTTATATAAATTTTCGCCCCAGTCTCTGCTTATCTGGGATGTGGATGGGAAATGTCAGACGCAGACAAGCTACAGCTCGGGCCCTAAACCTTTGCCCGGACGCAAATTTGAGCCCATTTCAGACACACACACACACACCCACACACACGCACGGAGTTCATAGTTGAGTAAATTTTTACCTCGTTCTCGTGTGGGGATTTTCAACAAATTTGCCTTGCCAGTGTCTTCATTGCCATTGTTGTTGTTGTTGTAGTCTCATATTTTGTTGAGCGCAAAAATTTTAATAAAGTAAATTCCTATTTTATGGCCTGCCATTCGAAATTGGAGCGTGACTCCATACCCATTGCCAGCCCCACTCCTTGGCTCATATGTCATATGCCAAACAGGCTAAAAAACATACAACGCAACAAGCTGAAGTGCGAAAAGGATTTAAATGCTTTAGGCGTCGCCTTTTGACCATCTTTCGCCTCCTTCCTAGCCTCTACCCTCTCGGCTGTCTGATGTCTGTTGTGTGTCAAGTGCCATTGTCGAATTTCTCGTGCCGCTCCAATGGAACTGCGTGCGTGGTTTTTAGTGTCGCGCTCTCTTGATTGTTTTCGAAGCTCAGGCTAAAACAACAGACACAAATCCCGGCCCGAAAAGGGTTTGGGTTTTATTTTACGAGCGGGACTATCAGTGTTATTGTTATGACTGAAATTTGATGGCCTCAGCCGCTTCTGGCCAAGTGAGCCAAGTGACGTACGAGAACGAGCGTGCGAGTGTGCGTGTGTGTGTGTATGGGGGGCTTGACAGTTATCTCTGCTGGGGCTGGCGCTGATTAAGCAGGACTTAGCCATTGGACACCTGAGTGGCCTTGCCCCCGTTTTTTTGTGTCACACATGAAGAAGCACTTAAGTTTTATTTGCTTTTGCTTTAAATGCTCACGTATTCCCTCCCTCCTCCCCGGCCAAGCACCAATTTGGGTCTGGCAAATTCCCGACGCCCATTAATTTGACGATTATGATTTTCGCATTACCCCAGCGAGGACTTCTCTTGATGGCACTTTTCTCCTCAAGGGCGTGGCCACATTCTGAGCTTTGCCAAAAAAAATTAGCCCTGGCTCAGCATATTGTCGCAATCGAACATCCGCTTGCCACCTTGCGCTGCCATTTCTTCCCAGCCACGCCCCCCTGTCAGCAACGTGCTTTGCATATTCGCTATAAAATATTTTATTCCCGATTTTTACTTTTCGGAGACTGCAGTTGGCAGCGTTTTGTTCAAATACGATATAACAATAGTGGAGCGACATTTCCGTCTCGTCTAATGGTGCATGGTTCTTGGCTTTGGGGCACGTGCAAGTGGTGCAGCCAAAAAAAAAAAAAAAAGGAAAACAGAAATGCAAAATATGGTATAAATATGGCCCATCCTCCTCCGTTGAGCAACTGCGACTTGATCATTGCGGCTGCTAACCAGCAAATTCAATTTGCCTCCACCACGCAAACTGTACATGGGCGTGGCATTGTGCTAAGCAGTAACGAGCAGACTCCACGCTCCTGCTGATGTCACTGACAGGACAAGCGAAGGCGCATGTTGATGATTCACATCTCAAATTTAAGGCTTAACATAGACGCAACAAGAAGATTTCCTTAACAATTTTGGGGGGCTATCGAATTACATACATATGAGGGCTGGTGAGGATTATGTTGTGAATCCTTAAATAAACGGCAAATTATATGAAAAAGATTTCATTTTTTAGTAAGAATCTTAATCAACCAATAGGGGAAAGATGAAATGCCAAACTTGGAGTAGTCGAAGGCATAGGAAAGTGCTAAACAGTGTGACTTGGTGCTCAGAGATATTGAACAGGTTCATTTGACTATAGGTACCTGCATTCGTGTGCGTTGGAATGAACCCATAAACAATCCAATCCAAACAACCTTTACAAAAGAGACATCCGTTAGCAATAACTGCACCCACGTGACACAAATATTGTAAAGTGGTGCATGGGGCTAAAACCAAATTGTACACAGAGAAAAAAGAACCAAAAAAGTTCCATTTGGAATGGATATGTCTTTTATATCCTTTTAATCATCCAACGTAGCTGAAAATCGTCCAAAGGATGATCATTTTTCATATCCTTTGGATGATTATTTTTATCATTCTTATCATCCAACGGAGCTGAAACTCGTCCAACGGATATGAAAAATGATCATCCTTTGAACGATTTTCAGCTCCGTTGGATGATTAGAATGATGAAAATATCAATTTTATAAAAATATTTTCGCAATTAAATAATGAATTAATATTAAATATTGTGTTGCAAAGAAAGTTCGCAAATTTTTCATATTTCACAACGATTTGTTTGCTGTTTGGCAAGTGTTCATTTGATAGACCTTTTTCAGCTCTGCAAAACTGTTTATTTTGGGTTTTTTTTTTGATTATATAATATTTCATCCAGGGCTGCAAACACTACAAATTTTTTTGGGAATTCCGGTTTGCGGGTTCGAACCCAAATTTACCAATGGTTAAGGTTCAAAAATTTGAGGTTCAAGGTTTTCAAGCGAAGGTTTTGGTTTGAACAAGAGTAACGCCATTCAAGCGAATGTCAGGACCTTCGATTTACCATAGTTTGTGTTATTAGGCAGACTTCGCACACACACACAGATCCCTAATGTAAAATCGAAGGTTCACACTGAAAATGTCCCCTTGTCATTCACCTGTATTGTCGTTACTCATCTAGCTAAGTTCTAAAGTCTTTGTTAAGCTCTTGTTTTATGAATAATTTAATAAGCTTTAGAGTCAAAGATCTTAAAAAACATAGAATTATGGAGATTCCATAAGTTATCCTGAACGTTTTTATAGATTTTTTATTGCACTTTTCTGCGGATTACCAGAACCAGTCGCCCAAGACCGATCAGATAACAGAAGAAGTCGCTAGACCGTAGGTAAAATTTTTTCATGTCTTCAATTTATGTTAAACCGAACCGAAATTTTAGGTTCGGAACAGGTTCAGGTTCAGTTTAAAGAGGTTCGGTTCACAGCACAATAAAATTCGGAATTCTGGGCTTGAACCGGTTCGCTTCAAAACTGGTTTGCAGCTCTGATTTCATCATTTGTCAGGCTCAGAAATGAACTATCGAGGATGCAAAAATCAGCAAAAGAACACCTAGTGGGCTTTGCGGACGATGTTTCACTTCTTGCTGAAGGCAAAGTGCTCTGAGGAGGCGTGCAATTCTGGAATTGAGCGCATCCACCAGTGGCTAAGCGCGGTGGGTCTTGAGCTTGCGGCGCAAAATACTGAGGCGGTACTAATTAGCAGTCAGAGTCAGAGTCAATGGAACAGCAATCAAATCCAAAAGAGCCATTAAGTACCTTGGAGTAATGCTGGACACCCGGTTATGCTTCCGAGATCATTTGGCTTACATTGGAGAGAAGGCAGCAGAGTCAAGCAGTGCCTTAGCTAGGATCATGCTGAACACGCGCGGACCTAAACAAGGGCGAAGAAGACTTTTGGCGAGTGTAGCTAGAACCACCGTCTTATACGCGGCGCCAATTTGGCATAAGTCCATGGCGTTCTCTAGCTATATAAAAGGGCGTACCGCTTAAGTGCACTGAGGATTACTTCTGCGAATCGTACGGTGTCGGAAGATGCTGCTTTGTTCATTGCCGGGATGATTCCACTTATCGAGCTGGCCACAGAAGCAAAAGAGAGGAACCGGGCTACACGGTTGTGTTGCTCAAGTCAACCAAGCGAGGCAGCGGAAAGTTGCCACAACGTTGGGACCAATCCACGAAGGATCGCTGGAACCATAGCCTAGTCCCGAGATTATTGCCATGGCTGTCTAGGAAATATGGTGAGCTACGTAAAAATAAGTCGGTCATGATGATAGCGAGGAGTGTACATGCTGCAAAGAGGTCCTGTCTTATTCGAGTGTGAAAGGTTTCACACTGAAAAGGCGGAACCATCTAGGGTGATGGGCGGAGATAAGCCGTAGGTAATTTACGGAGACTGGACATGCAGCGGGTCATCAAGTCTGCAAAGCAATGCCTTGCGGCCATCCCGCAGACTCAAAATGTTCTGTCAAACTTTCCTTGGTTTCATGCTGTACCAAAGTGCATATATGTATGTATTGTATTATATTGTTTTGTTGTTGAAATTGCGTCTCGAAATCTCGCCCGCCACAGAGCAACACGTGGACACAAGAAGCGCTCTTTGTATCGAATCATCACAGGTGATAAGAAATGGTGACTGTACATCCATTTGAAGCAAAGGGAGATGCGTGGCTTAAGGAGATACGCCAATGCACAGAGTCAAGCAGGATCTCCAACGAAAAAAGGTGCACTGGGAAATGCTCGAAAGGAACGCCACGGGCAACAAGGACTTCTACATAGCGCAGCTGCACCTCGTGAATGAGGCTATTCGACCCGATCAACAAGGCCAAGTCATTCTCAGCTGGTGTCAAGACACTTCCAGGCCTTACGACCTTATGTATCACAGAGCGTTTATCCGTCGTTAGCGCTGGTCTTAAACATGAACTATAGTGTGCCCCCATCACCCACCCCATACGAAATTCGTTAGGCAAATACTTGCCTGGTGGTTGGTCTGGTGGAAAATGCTTACTACGAAGAATTTGGAGATTCATTAATGCAGCACCGGTGCAGCCGAACTACAGGGGTGTTAAAAAATATCGTTTTCAGTAATTAAAACATATCGATTTAATACTTGGTCATATCGGAGCAAAATTCATATGAAAAATATTATATTTTTTCTCGGTGCATGCTTAAATGCGAAATTACAAGGTGTGTCACACTTATAATGAAAACAATGGCGACTCAGAATACACATTTCTACCGGTTTCATTAGTACAGTATCATCTCAAATAGAACAAGAATGGCTGCCGAAAACTCTGGAACAGAACTCTTGTTATAAATCAGTTAAATCTATTGTTGGTTAGAACAAAATTTCCCCCGATGACAAAAAAAATTTTTAAGAGTAAAACTAAATTCAATTGTCTCGAATAGCTGGTTCTATCAAATCTGAAAATTATACTTTTTCCTGCATAACAATAACCATTAAAAGACTAGGAAAAATATAAGGTTAGTACAGGTATCAAGTGGCCCCAATTTTTGTAGCAAGAATGGCTGCCGAATGATTCTTTATTGGAATTTTAGTCTCTTTTTATACAATTTCGCAAAACATTTCATATAGAAAGGTTTTTGGTTTTAAAGTGAACATTTGTGACACCTCACGCGTGAATCGTAACATGTGGCAATGCCAAAAATGCTCAGTAAGGCTTGCCGTTTCAACATGAATGGGGGAGAAACCCCTCTTGATTATAAGAAAAAGCGACCAAAGGAAAATTTAAAACAAAAATGTTTTTCTCACTAAAACTAGTTTTCAGACCGATCGTTCTTATGGGAGTTATGAGATATAGTCATCCAATCCGGTCGGCTCCTACTTAGTAGTTTCAGATCGACAGCTTCAAAACTGAGAGACTCGCTTAAGTATAATAACAGCAAGTAGTCGATACTAAGTGCTCGAAACTAAGCTACCGATATCGATTTTAAGTACTCGATACTAAGTACTCAAAACTAAGTTATTGATACTCATTTCTTGATTCTAAGTAGTCGATTTAAATTCTGTGCTAAGTACTCGATAGTCAGTTCTCAATACTCAGTACTCGATACAAATTATTCGACAGTCAGAATTCGATTCTTAGTACTCGATTCTAAGTACTCTTTACTCAGTATTTGGTGTGACTGTACCAGTGAGTGTGTGCGAATTGATCAAATTTCAGCTCCTACAAATTTTACTCCTAGTGTCATAATGATATTTACTGGTTTTTTGGGTGCATAAAAGAGTGTTGGACAGGTAAGCTACCTCTGTCCACTTGGAGGATGGTAAAGAAAAGGCATTGATGCAATTAAGTGAATCCGAATCCGTAGGAATGCAGCATGTTACAGGGCAACTGCTGATTCATTGTGAAAGCAAACAAAAAGTGCCAGCAGATTGCAGTTACTATTACTTACTGCGCCACGGGCCCTGCACCTGCATTAGCTTCATCAGCATTAACAATGTGGCGATGGCAGCAGGAGCTAGAGCTGGAGCAGGAGCACAAAATGGTAATCACCAACAACATTATTAACTTCATCAACACGAGCGTTATTAGAGCCACGACGAAGGTCGAAAGAGTGCAGCTTGCACAAGTGCCGCAGCGCCACCTGCCGCCTGAACTTTTTTTTTTGCACCTTTTGAGGTTGCCACCTGCCGCCCAAAGTAGGCAGCTCTCCTTGGTTCTTGAGGGTTTCTTGCGGCTGGCAAGTTTGCAAAGTAAATCTTGTTAATAATGCTGCTGCTGCAGCCAACAAATTTCATTTATGAATTACCTAAGAATATTTTGCGGTGCCAAAAACGAACCGCAATTGGCATAAACTCTAACTTAGCTGCTCCCGACGATTCCCGGGCGTCAAAAACTGCCAAACTTGTGGAGGCAACTGTCGAAGTTGGTGAATTTGATTGAAGTGGCAGGCCAAAAAGTGTGCAAGTGGTCAGCAGCGCTGAACCTGTTGCCGTCAGGTTCTCATACAAAACATTTGCAGCTGGCAGGTTGCGTAGGTGCAATTAGCTAGAGGAGGAGGAGGAGGAGGAAGGGGGTGGGTACATAGACTTGTGGTTTTTGCGGTGGGAAATGTTGTGGCCATTGTTTGCCGAGTTTCAACATGCGTTCCAGCAGCGTAATTTAGTTTTTAGTACCATTCCCAGGCACTTGGTATCTGGGGTCCAATCAATTCAACTCTCGCACCAAGCACCATTTGAATTAAACGACAATTCGGCCCCCACTCCAACCTAAACAGAAGCATCTCAAAGATTGCTTCCCAGTTCGCTTGATTTATTTATAACACATGCTACGCATCCTGGAACTTATGAAATTCCCAGAATCAGAAGCGACAGGGAGAACTGGGACAGACGACATAAAAAGCGACATCATCCAATCAATTTATGCGCCAGTGTCTCCAAAGGGCGGGCGGTAAACCCTGTGTGGGTTAGGCTCAAGATATTGGAAAATGGATAATTGGAGGTGGGCCAGGGACGACGGCGAAGGCTTCGGCTTCCTTTGATGGCTTTTCCTAATATTATCTTTAAAAAATCATTTCGGTAAATACGAAATTGAGGCGAAAATAGCAATTCGAAAAGGATTCGATGCCGAAATCATCATCATTGTGATAATCATGGTTAAACTGAAGCGACTTTAAGTGCACAGAAAAAAGAAAGGAAAAACTACTGAGAATGGGCAGCAGCAACTGCTGTTACTTCTGCTGCTGTTGTTGTTGTTGTTGTTATTGTAAACGCTTTCAAAGTTATTTGCTGTCCATTTCCAAACATTAAACCAGAGTGACTTGAATAAATTTCATATTTGAAAGCCTCACACACGAGGGGAAACCCAAATAAACTAACAGGGCTAATGTGTGTGTGTGTGTGTGTTGAGTGTGTGGTGGCCACTTTAGGGGGGGTCAGCCATAAGGTAGCCCTAGTCCTGCTCCTGCTCTCCTTCTTTGTGTCTCCCTGTCTCTCACTGTGTATGTGTGTGGGCATAAACCAAAAATTCCTATACGCTGATGCAGCAAATTTCCGGCCTTAGTGAAAGTGGTGCGTGTGCGACTCTTGACTAAAGTGGGCGTTACACCGCCTCCTACATCATCCTCCTGCCGCTGCCATTTGCAGACGCAAAATTTCATTCTCGAATATTCATACAGTCGACGCTTGACTTGGTTCTTTCCACCTAGTACCAACATTCAACATGCTCACTTCTGTCTCCTCTTTTTCCCTTTTTTTTTTTTTGCATTTTGGTTGATATTTCTTGGCTTCATTACGCACACAACAAGAAATACTATGTATCTCTGTACCGGAGACCACAGAAATTATGTGTTTAGATAACGGACGAGTCAGCTAAAGTTGCCAACTTGAGAGCAAAATTCAAATGAAACCCAAAAGAAGATATAATATTTCGTATTTTAGGAATTAAGTAAGAAATAAGTGCAAACAAAGAAACAAGGAAAACTATGAGCTGCAGAATTATGATTTAATAAACTTGGCAAACTAAACAAATAAACAATTAGACATTTTGCTTGGGGAATGGGAACAACAATAGCTGACATATTTGAGGCATTCTTTGCTTTATTTACACTCCATCCACAGATTTACATTCGATTTAAGCTCTTTTAGAAAAAAAATTAAACTTTTTTTAAGTCTTTAAATCCAAAATGTAGTATACATACGCTCTTGGAACTGGACTGAATCAAGAATTTCCCACATTTCAAAATTTCAATATCAATCAATTCTTTATTGAATTACAAATTTCTTGATTCGAGAACAAATCAAAATAGATTTGAGAGTTAATCGATCAGTCAGCGCAATGGGATAGAATTTAGTGCAAAAAGGGATTGGTTGAAGAACATATCGTATTAGTTTAAGATCAAAGGGGATTAGTTTTAGAACTTTCAAAACTTAAATTAAGTGCTTTTGGTTCTTTTTTAAATATCAAAGTTAAGGATATAAAGAACTTATTTTTATGAAGATCTGAACCGAACCGCTTATTCCAGCCGGTGAATCGAACCGCAAACCGAAAACCACAAAAAAAAAAACGGTTCGGTTCAGTTCTCTGGCGAAATTTAAGACGTGAATCGCTTTCCTTTAATGAAACGCCTCCCTAAGATAATTTTGTTACGACATTCCGTTCGACCCTCAACAAGGGAGATCACTGATAGATCGAATTGATCGATATAGCCTTTATGGATAACTTGACCCGAATTTTACAACCTGAAAGCCTTTTGCAATAGCCCGCCGATATCTCAATATACCTGTCATTAATCTGCATTCTTTCCTTGAAAGTTAATTTCTCGTCCTCTAGTGGACAATATTTTAATTTTTCAATAGTTCTTCTTTGCCATAATTGTGTCTTAGCCAGGACTGCTTTTCTCATATAACTCGATTAACAGGATGTGTAAGATGCATGGTATGTATTCTTTTCAAGGCAAGATTGCCTGTTTTCGAATGGTATTCCTCTAGAAACTTATAGACGAATCCTTCAAATCCGACAACATAAATTTTGGAAATTCTTCTAAGGATTTTAGAGAAATTCAAATGGCTTTTAGGATTCAATTTTCAAAGCTTGCGAAAATCCACATTACGACAAAAATAGTCAGGCCTGTTCTCAATTCCACTTCCACTGCAACTTTTCGGAACGGAATTGATTCAGTTTCTCGCAAATTACATAGTACATTGCTAAAGTACATTAAGTTAATTTTCCTTAATACTGTGATCAATGAGGTTTGTTATGTATTTGTTTGCTTTACGTATATAACTAAATTAAAACCAATTTTTTTGTTGAATGTCTCGGAAATTGCAAGCGCCTCCAACCGAAAAGTAAAACGTAAAAGTCAGCCTCTCTCGTTTCCGCATGTATCATTTTCCATAGTTTCGCTTAAAAAGTAAAACGTAAGCAAAATCATTCGAGATTGAGAACAGCAAATCCAAACCGAAACGGAATTGCTTTCGTTTTACCTTTACAAAACGTAGCAGAATTGAGAACATGCCTGAATATTTCATAATGCGCCTAGAACGACCGAACATACTTATTTTCGAGTGGTTTGCATTCCTGGTTAGAAATTATCAAATTTTCTACAGCCCAAAGGTATGCAATGTTATTATTGCTTCTATAAGCTCACGCGTAGTCTTCTTTTTCGAAGATTTTGGGACGTTTTATTTACTAAAAAGTGTGTCAAGCGTTGGTCTTTCATTAGAAAATGGAACTCTATCTAAGAAACGATAATTAGATTTTTTCATGGATTAACCTTTTTGGTAAAAGTTTCGAACAAGAATGCAAGCCACCCCAGAACCGAACTCTTCAGAACTTGTTTTATTCGTGATTTTTGGGTTTCTCCCACTGGACCATAAGCCGTACCTTCTAACTAGAACCCGAACCGAAGCTCTCATTGCAAATTTTTAATAGATTGCCATTTAAGGCCTTTTTGAACTGTACTTGAACAAAACCTTTTTAAGTTAAATAGCCTTCTTTAACCAAAGCCCAAACCGAGCCCGAAACCCTCTAAAAGCACTTCAACTGGTTCTATTCGAACCGAAAACTGACATCTAAACTTTTCATCTATTAAAATTTAAGTGTAACATCCTAATATGTCATACTTCGATTTTTAGAAAGGGGATCAAAAAGCAAAAAACAGGGTGGGTCAAAAGAAACCATTGGAAGATGCTCTTATTTTTACAAATAGCTGCCAAAGTCAGATCTGTTTTGACATTTGTGGACTAGACAGATGTAGAATACAAGGAAAGCCATGGATCGATACACCTCCCAAGACGTGGAATAGTCGTGAATAATCGATTTTTCGGCCAAAATCATAATGAGCGATGAGGCTCATTTCCACCTCCATTTCGCCGGACCTTCACTTTTTTTGTGGGGGTTTTGAAATCCCGTGTTTACGTACTTCGAGAGTGAGGAGTGAAGCCCTCAAGGACAACATTCGACACGAGTGCGAGAATCTGCAGCCAGAAGTTCTTGCCGAAGTGATGAAAAATGCAAACGTCGTATGGCAATCAATTGTAACGGCGCCCATTTGGCCGATATCATCTTCTCGAAATGATCAATAAAATTCTAAAGGTTCAAATAAATATATCAAAAAACAGAATATACGTTTTTTTATTTAGAAAAAAAAATGAAAGCCAAACAACATCGGATGACTTCTTTTGACCCACCCTGTAGTAAGTTCTTAAAGCTTTCTTTGCCGAAGACCAGGTTCGAATCCCTTGAAGGGCTTACTTATTCTATTGGGTGATCGCTTCAAGTATTAAAAAAAACTGTGAATATAAAATTGTTCAACAATTGAAGATGCTTTTAAGCAAGGCTTTGAAGGTTTTGATATCATATTCATATTAATTCGATTGAATTAACTCTTTTTAACTAAACTTTGAACTAATCAAGCCGATACATTTTTAATGATTTTTTTACCCTTGCAAAGTTAATTATAATTATGCTCAGAAATTTCCAATTTCGACATGGCGACGAGCTGAGTCGAATAATCTTTGTCCGTCCGTCTGTCCGTTTTAACGCAATCTAGTCTCTCAGTTTGAAGCTGTAAATGTATAATGCTTCTCTCAATCTTCTCAATCCGGCTTGTGTGCTTCTAATTTTCCTTCACAAGAGAAAGGAACCTAACAGTTTAACGCCGAATCCGAACGGCAGTTCAAAACCCACGACCTCTTGCTCAGCAGTCGCACACAAAGCCGCTGAGCCACACCCGGCCACCTATAGCTGAAATTTTGCATAGAGGTTTTTTTCCTTATAACTCGAACCGATCGGATCGATGCCTTTATCCAGCGTCCATAGGAACGATCGGTCGGAAAACAAGTTTTTGTGAGAAAATTATGTTTTCAATGGAACACGTCTTCAAACTTGGTATTTATTGGGTTTCAATGCTTTTTTAATAGTTTCTATTAAGTTTGATGAAAATCGAAAAACTATATGATATAGCTCCAGTACAAAAGATAGGTCTAAGAAAAAAAGTCTTTTTAGGAAAACTTCTTTGTTTTTAATGGATCGTCTTGTAATTTGGTTTTTATATTTTATATATGCTTTTACTTAATATCCAATTTTTATCAAAATCGGATGATTTTAGCATATAGCTCCCATACAAACGATCGTCAAAAATAGCGCTGGGTGTTAGGACCATTATATGCATTTAAAGGCATTTGCCAATTTTGTCCAAGATTGGAAGACTATATCTAGAGGCTGTCATAGGACCAATCGGTAATAAAATGGGTTAAGCCCAGGTTTTGTTTTTTGACCCAATCAGAATATCAAAACGAGCACCTGCAAGGGTATTTTAGCTTCGGCATAGCTTAACCTTCTCGTTTTTAGGTTTTATTAAGAACGGTGGGTGTGTTGCACAAAGTTATTTGCTGCCTTTCTACTCAATCTTAACATACAAGAGGAGTTATCGAACGAGTTTGAGGTAAATAAGAATGAATTAAAAATGCACCACTTGGCCGAACAGCAGGGATGCCCATAGTCTAAACAAGCAGAGAACACACAAAAAGCAAAAACCATTCCTCTCTCTCACTCCTAGGATTTTGGCAAAGTCGCAATAACAACAAGTAAGCATAAGATTTCCTTTAAAAAGTGTATAAAATGATATATAAGCTGGCTCTGGGCACCTCTTTCTGTAGTATATAAGGGAATCCACTCAACGGTTAGCTCAAAAAGCCAGCTTAGCCTGGTAGGTTTTGTTCGAATTGGGTGCACAGAGTGCGTCCTATTTTGTGCACTGCTCTAAGACATTCTCAGATATTTGGCGGTTTTTGTGACTCAAATGATGCGGTACTCCCCGCCTAGGGGGCGACCAAATTGGACGCAACCTGGTCGTGGCTGTTGTTGGTGGCTTGTGGTGGCTGTGCCAAGTGTTTGTCAGCTTATTGTTTGGCTTAATTGCCGTTTGAACTGCGAACGCGTGTACGACGCTGGCACACACATTCGCATTGTTTGCCCAAATTACTCGGGATACTCGGGATGCTAACACCCCTAACCAGACACACACACACACACACACACGCGCACACACAATACAGAAGAAGATGAACAATAAGAAATGCTGCTGGTGCGACGGGGCAAAGGGGTAAGGCAGCACTCAAGTTACCACCAGGACAAGCAGTCGGAGACGATGCAAAAATAATGTTTGCGCAATCGAATGACAATGAGAGCAGTGGGAGTTGGGGGACCAATGAAGCATGTCTGCTCATGAAACTGGAGCTGTTCCCAGACAATTGCGTTGCAGAGGAAAACGAATTTTTCTCTGTCGCAATTAAAAGACAGAAACAGAAAAAGTGAAGTCGTTAAAGTTTTCCCAGCAAATGCCGCGTCACAGATTTCCACACGGAGCGGCGGCGGAGCGGAACCACACGTCAAGTGGACAGCGCCCCAAAAGGTGTGCACAAGTGAGTCACACGAGCGAGATTACTGAAGCGTAAAGCGTGCAGCGTGGACACAACGCGAAAAGTTCACACGATAAGCCGGGCGATAAGCTGGAGCGGAACTGCGAAGGAGATTTTGATGATGATCCGCACAGAAGTTGGATGACCAGTGCAGGGCAGCTGTCGGCTGAAGGAACCGGTTAAACACGCGCCTCGAACGGCACTGGCATTGGACATAATTGCGGAGTGCAGGGAATGACAGAAATTAGGCAGCTGGCAGCAGGTTCCCAACAGCTGCCGCTTCAATTAAATGCTCATGCAACATGCAACAAGATGCGGCAATGAATGTTTGCCAAAATGCCGATCAAAAATTAATTTCCAATCAATCAAACCTTAAACCAGGGTTAAACAGACGCAAATACTTGAATATGCAGGAGCATAAATAATATTTTCACATTTCGTGCAAGTTTCTTCGATTCGGATTTTAAGCCCAAATTAAACTGAAATTGCTGGGGTGGGAGGCGCTCCTTTGTTCAGGCGGCCTTTCCTTTACACATATCGATAACAGGTCCTCGGCTACTGCCATATCACGCTCTCACACACACAGAGACACGCGCACAAAGGAAATCGACTCCCTTTGAGCAGAATTGATGCAATTATTTACACTTGATTAAATACTCAAGAAAAGTGAAAGTGCGTGGAAGGAAGTTGGAGCCCAATTTTGGTGGAGTGCTACGCGCCCTTCATATTGAGCTGTTTAAAAATTCATAAATTTAAATTAGCAGCCCAGGCACAATGAAGACATCTACCTTGAGAACACCCCCCTTACCCTTGCGCTAGACAATTTATTGGTTCGCTTCCAGTCCAGCCTCATTTGGCATCTAGCCTGATGGGCCTTTTTATTTATTCATTCAACTGTCAGAGTGCGGCTGTCCCAAAACTCGCTCTGCCCACTAACCAAATCAATTCGCATCAATATCGTACCCATCAAAGTCAGCCATCTATGCCAACTCATTCCCCTGGCCATGGCATTGGTCCTGGAACTGGAACTGGCACTGGCACTGGTGAGTGAGTCTCTGTGTTTGTGCAGTTTGACGGAATATTCTGCGTAGGAATCACGCCAGGCTGCACATTGCTAATATCCTGCGCTCTCTCGCCGCAGCCGCCGCCGCCGTACATACATACATACGTATATATCCTGATAATTGAAATTCGTTTCATTAGCTAGCTTTGCTTCCCAAAATTTACAAATAACTTTCCATTTCGGTTGCTTTTTTTCCTACATTTGCGGCGAAATGACAAACATTTTTGCAGCTGAACAGCAACTGCTCTACTGAGCAATGAATTTCTTTGGTTTTTTTAATAAAATTTTACATTAATATTTATGAAAGTATGAGTCAAGTCTTTGATTCGTGTTTAGAGAAAAATCTTCGAAAATCGTGATACTGCTTTGAAGAGCAAAAGATACAGAGATTAATAATTATTTTTGTTCAGATAAAATCTCATGTTAAAGGTATTGGCTGTTGGTTTGAGGAGTTTTGAGGAAAGAAGAAAATACAAGCCAAGTTTGAGGACATTTCCATTGAAAACCAAAATAATTTTCTAACTAAAACTACTTTTCTGACGCTACTTTTCTATGACTGCAATACTATAAAGATGTCCGATTTCGACTAAATTTGGTGGAGTCATGGAAAAGCATAGTAAATTTCCAGGGTATAAAAAGTAAACCCTTCAACTGCTATGTTGAAATTACTCAAATAAAGTGAGTCACAACCATTTTAAGAACGACTTCAGTTGTATCAAAGATCTTACAATTCCTAGATGCGACATTGCGTATGAAAACATGTTAGAAAGTCGAACTGTAATATTCCCCAGTACAAGTTAAGGTTTTAATACAATTGTTCTAGATGTGGTGACACACGAACTGTGTGAGAGCTGTTACACATAACGGGCATGAATATATTGATTCATGTATTGATGGTGATCAAGATAAAGGTAAGAAAGTGTTATGTAGTATTTCTAGAAATAACTTTGAACCCACTGCTGCTGCCATTACTGTCAAATCTATAAAATGCATCATCATAACATCTTTTTGCTCTATTGCCTCTAATACTTAATACAAATAAGTCGACAGTATTAATTTCAATGCTTTAAGGAAACCCAAACAAAACTCAACATTGTGCTAGCGCAAATACCTTTTCTGTGTTATTGGCGTCGATAACGATATCGATAGCAAACTCACTGAAGCACAATTTCCAGCATTTGCATCTTGAGAACATCTGTTCTTTGGGTACTATTTACAAAATGAATGCCAAACAAGTAAAGGCACTGGAGTCGAGCGACTAGACCCCAAAATACCCTGTACCATTGATTTCAAGTGTTCTCATTCATTTTCTAGCCGAGTGTGGATTTCGTACACAGAAAAAAACGAAAGCGTAGGTCAAAGTCGGTCCTGTCCGACTTCGATATGCCCGTTACTCTGGGGAATTAATGTTGTATAGTCTCTCCTTATGTTAGTAAACAGAGCAGACCCTTTTTACTCTACGACGGGTATAAGAATGGCGAGATAAAATCAAGCTCAAAACAAAATGATTTTATCTCTTCCTTCGGATTCAAATTTCAAGCACGATTCGTACTAGATCCGAGATATCCGAGATCTGGTCAATCTGGTTCCTATGAGAAAATCCGGAACTGACCGACTTTTGACCTCGTTTGAGATTGATTTAATTCCGGATATTTTGGAAACCTCGATTTTTTTCCTGTGTGAGACACTGTCTACGGTGGCAGTGCACTACAACGGATCATATTCAACTACCTGTCAGACAGTGTGCTAGTGACATTAACAATTTTGACTTTAGTGCAAACACTGCGGTAATTTGCTTAAAGTAAAAGCTATGTAAAAAATCCCCTCGACGACGTGTTGAAGACTAAAGTAATATATTTCAATATGGAGCACAAGCTCTATGTTTACAAGGTGAGCAGCTAAACATATACACATCGGTCCTTGCACACATTTGAAAATTACTTATATAAATTTTTAGAGAGGACGTAATCTACACTATTTCTGCACTATCCAAGATGATAAAATCAAAGTCAGCTCCAGTTGAGGCGTGGTTCGCATTCGCTGCGATTTCAGATCCATTATTAAAGAAAGTTCTCGAGCTGGGAGCTGGGATGATCATATTTGTGGCAGCCCGTCAATATGTCAATAAGGTTCGCATGATGTACTTCCTTACAGTGACTTCTGTATTTGAATAACATAAATCAGTTTTCAAATGTTTAAGTTTTAGTTTTAATGGCAGTTTGTTGATAACTTAATTGGTACTTAAACTTGTTAAGAAAATATGTTAAATTGAGGAGAGCTAGTATCAAAATGATACCAAAATATGAAAATGATAATTGTTAGTATCAAATTGATACTACAAAATTAATACAAAATAGTGTCAGCCTGATACTAGCTAGTATCAATTTGATATTTTCGAAATATAATTTTAATACTTTCGAAAATATCAACTTGATACTTAGGGTAAAGAGAATTTGGTACTCAATAGTTTCAAATCGATTACTAAATTGTGTCATTTTGATGAATACTTTTTTTTTGGGTGTACCTATTTGTTTCGCAGTTTGAACTGACTGAACTAAGATATGATTTTTAAGCAAGTTTCGTGCAAAACGCTTGGAAAATTATTGAATTTCTTAGAAAATGTCTCCAATCGTTACAAACAGTTAGTGTGCGGTTCATGTAGAGTTCAGCATTCACCCGTTGAATATTATATCCAATAAACTGCTCTTTTGGCCGTGTGGTTCAGCGACTAGTGTGCGCGACCGCTGTGCATGAGGTCGTGGGTTCGATCCCGCCTCGGAACATCTAATGAAAAGTTTTTTCTTTGAATAAACTTTACACCCGGTCACGCCACTCTGATGTTGGCGCCAGCTTTGTAGTAATTAGCCATGAAAAGCTTCCCAAGCTGCCGTTCGGATTCGGCGTCAAGCTGTAGGTACCTTTCTCTTGTGCGAAAATTAGAAGCGCACAAGCCAAGAGATTGAGAGAAGCTCGGCGTTGACCCTTTGGGGCTGTGTCAACGTGACAAGCTTTGGGGATGTGTCAACTAGACAAGCCGTTTTACTTTTACTTTTTAAACTGCTCTTTTGGACACTTGGTTTAAGTACTTATCCTTCTCTTATCTTTCTCAGTTCTAGTAAAATGTGTATGTACATTGTTTGATTTAAATTTAATACCACTGCTTATTTTTGTATACCCTTGCAAAAGGAATTATAATTTTGCCCAGAAGTTTTTAACGCATAGAAATATTCATTTCCGACCCCATTAACTATATATATTCTTAATCAGGGCGACGAGCTGAGTTGATTTAGCCCTGTCTGTCTTTCTGTCTGTTTCCACGCAAACTAGTCTCTCAGTTTTGAAGCTAGTGAGCTGAAATTTTGCACAGAGTCTTACTTTTTACTGCTCGCTGCTAATATGTCTGAACCGACCGGTCGGATGACTATATCTTATACCTCCCATAGGAACGATCGGTCGAAAAACTAGTTTTAGTAAAAAAACTTTTTTTGTTTTTAATGGAAACGTCCCCACACTTCGTATTTATTCTACCAAATTTGGTGAAAGTCGGACAACTACATATGGTATAGCTTCCATACAAAAGATAGTTCTGAAAAATGGTCTTAGTGAGAAAAACTTTTTTGGTTTTAGTGGTACCATCTTACAATTTGGTATTTGTTTATTCTATATGCTTTCACATAATTTTACTAGGTTTTGTCTCCCATACGAACGATCGGTGTGAAAACGGGTCAAAGAAAAAAAACTTTTTTTCTAATTTCTTTTTCAATGTTACTGTACTTCTTTTATTTGGATATCAATAATAATATTTACTTTTCAACAGATTTTGGAAAATTTGGTCGAAATCATTATATCAAAACGAGCATTTGCAAGGGTATTAAAACTTCGGCACAGCCGAAGTTAGTTTAGCCTTCTCGTTTTTGGTTTTATTTCAAGTATTTATATTTGTATTAAACTGCAATTTTCTTATTACCTAACTTTTTTCTACTTCCTATTACCATATAATTACTGTTGCTAGCCAGAACTTAGTTGCTTTGATTGATTTAAATTGAAAGCACGAAAGTTGTTTAAATTTACTTATTTCGCTTTGAAGAACTTTTCATTTAATTTGAGAAAATTTGTTGCTTGATTTGATAATAAAAATTCTTGTTGACATTTGAAATGTGATTGGAATGTAATGAAAATTCTGTTAACTATGAGGATCTTCTCTCCCCTACTCTGGAGTAGGAGAAAACAGGGTGAGTTGCAGCTTTTGCTTTTTATCCACTCATTTGGTTTCTCTTTTTTTTTTTTTTGTTGTTTAGAAATAAATGACAACTTGACCAGGGCCATCGAATATTAATGCATTTGCCGTGACACGCAAAAAATAACATTGACAAAATGCAGCAAATATTGAAAAAAAATATCTCCACTTGAATTTTGTGTAGTTGAATAGTTTTTTCTTTGTTTCTTTTCGGAGCTAGCCTATTAGAGTAGAGTTGTGGCGTTTTATTTTGGGATATTTTTTCAGCGAGCCGTAGCAAGGGGCCATCTAACGGCAGCATGTGGAAATGTGTGGAAAACTCATAAATCTGGAAAGGGACGAGGCAGCTAGGTAGGAGCAATTACCACATGCTACGATTGACAAACGTTGCAGGAGTTCAGTTCTGCGTCGGTGGCGTTGGTGGCGACTTCAAGTGCACTTTTGTTTGTTTGCCTGTAGGGTACCAACTCCTCCTCCTCCTTGATGTTGTCGCCGTCGTTATTGCCACATGCCGTTGAAACTGCAGTCGATTTATTTATACAAACGCACACACACACACACACACATATATATATATGAATGTATTTATAACATAAATTGGATTTGCTTGTCTCTCTCCTTCCCCTCTTTCTGTGCATGTTGACATATCCTCCTGGCGGCAATTGTTGTGGAGTCAAGTTTTTTATGAGCAGGTTCAGCTTTCCGTTTCTTTCTGACGATTACGTAAATTCTCAGTCGCGCTTAGCCCACGCTCCAGTTCCAGCTATGTCAGCGCTTTTTCGGCGTGTGGGTGAGACTCAATCTTGAACTGGTTGGGCCAGCAGCAGCAGCAGCAGCAGCTCAAGGTGTTGTATATTTATAAGCGCTGTTGACCTACCCACACACACAATCTCTCAACTTTCAGCTGCAGAAATGACTTTAAGTTGCTTTCTGCAGACAAATAGAAGATAATCTATGAAGATATGTGCAGTGACAGTGCAGAGACTTCCCTTTTATTCTTTTTGTGTGTGTGCGCAACACTTGGCCTTTGAGGCAGGAAGCCTTCTCGAGTGGCGCTGGCATTTCTGTATTGTATATTGATGGCAACGTCGTTGTCGCGTGGTCAAGCAAAGGCAGAAGCAGAATCAGAAGCAGTGTGTTCATCGGCACTCGTATTGTCAATGCACTCCACTTCCACTCCAGAGCCACATTTGCCAGCTGTCAGAGACATGGGAAACATGAGCAAGTCTAAAACTTTGTGGCTCCCGGGTCCCGCTTAAGCCGCCGAACTCTCGGCAAACAGAACGAGGGGGGAGCCATAAGTTGAGCTATCTATTAAAAGTGTGTCTCTGGAGAGGGTTCGCCTTTTAAAACCAGCTTGAATCTAAGATTTGGTATATAAACTAAATCAACCAACCGTTCTCGAAGGACCGTACACTTTCTTTTATGGTTTGCAAACATGCAAAATCGTAAAAAGTAAAAAGTTTAGAGTAAAAAATTGCAGTTCAACTGAGAGGAAACATCAAGAAAAAAGTTAAAAAGTATAGAACTTGAAATTGACAAACATTCCAAGATGTAGTTAAAATTAAGTAGCAGAGGCCTTACTGGTATGGAACGAAACGACTAACCACATTTTGCACAACAAACTTGTCTTAAAATATACTTTGTACGCGATGGGTGCCGCATTTGCTATAATAGAACCGCTGCGAATGTGGCTTTCAGTCTCTAAGAAGTTTATGGAACTTTATAAGTAAAATTCTAATGATTTTTTGATGAATTCAGAGAGCAGAGAACAGTTAAAAGCAAGATGGGTGCCGCATTTGCTTACACTAGAACCGCTGCGAATGTGGCTATCAGTCTCTAAGAAGTTTAAGGAACTTTATAAGTAAAATTCTAATGATTTTTTGATGAATTCAGATTGCAGGGTACAGTTAAAAGCAAGATGGGTGCCGCATTTGCTTACGATAAAGTCAAAGCGTATACGGCTATCACTCTCAAAGCAGTAAATGGAACTTTCTATGTAAAAATTCGAATGATTTTTTGATGTAACCTGGATTCAGAGACCAAGGTATAGTCAAAGTTAAATGGGTGCCTTGTTTTCTTTCCATAAAGCACAAGCGAAACGGTTATCAGTCTCAAAGCAGTTTAGGGAACTTTTTAAGTGATATTCTAATGATTTCTTGTTGAAACCTGGACTCAGAGACCAAGGTACAGTCAAAGCAAGATGGGAGCCGCGTTTGCTTACGATGGTACACTACCGCAAACGGTTTATGAAACTTTCCAAGTACAATTCGAAGGTTTTTTTTTTGAGTCCTGTACTTAGAGTCCAAGGTACCTTTAAGCCAGATGGGAGCCGCGCTTGCATACGATACAAGCATCAGGAGGTCATGTTCGAGCTGAAATCAATGACCAATCGGCTGAACATTCGCGAAAGCGACTTTGGCGGTAGCGGTGAGCCCTGCGACGATGATCAATCAATAAAGGACTGCCACATCTTTCGTGTAAGTAAACGAAATCTTTATATGAATCACCGGACGCCATGAAAGGAGCGCGAATGCTACTCGAACCTCCACGAGTACTCGTTCAACATAGATCTCGAGGATGCGGCGGGTGGCGGCTCGTCATAGTAAGCAGCTTGTAGCTCCCGAGCAAACACTGCCGTCGACTTGTGTCACCGTGAGGTGCTCCATATCGCACTTGATTACATTGATTGGTTGTTAATCGCTGTACATGAGGGTGGGGTCTGGCCCCCCGAATTCCTACTAATTTCAGGCAACTGTTAGGCAACTGGGCAACAGGGCCAGCCGGCCAGGCACAATAGTTATACAATATACTCGAATGTAGTGGGCGATTTACAGGCTGTGATAGATATATTCAATGATTTTACACACTTTTGCCAAATGAGGAATGAGAAGGGGTAACTGGATGTCACAGTTTGTTTCGATTCTTACTTTCATAAAGAATATGAAGATTAAAGACCAGGGATGCAAGCCGATTGGAAAAAAGAGCTGGTTCGGTACATTTATTTTTCTTGAAGCAGCTTATGGAACTTTCTAAGTGGAACTCAAATTATTTTTTGATGAAACCTGCACGCAAAACAAAGATGCAGTCAAAGTAATAAAATATTCTTTTAGAATCCACCAGAAGAAAGCATCTCCGACCCCATAAAATATATACATTCTTAATCAGCATCAACGACAGAGTCTTATACTTGCAGGCAGATAAGGTTAATTTTCAATTTTCGCAATTTGGAAAAAACGCCATATCTCCCACAGTTTTATAGATAGAACGTTCGTACCTTCTAGACATATTTAGTAATCAGCATTATTTATCGATACGCCAAAGAACGGTACTGATCGGGTGAACGTTAGTCGAGTTTTTGAACGTTAGTCGAGTTTTTAAAGAAAGCAAACAATTATGCTGGCAGCACCGAACGCAAAGGTGCTGGGCAGCACTTTACACACCTTAACACAAGCTTTGGTAGGTACAAAGTATGTTATAATCGGGCTTGACCCATTTTCTTACTTGTTTCTTAATGGAGTCTAATGTCAATCTCAAATCCGTACATGAAAGTCAAATAATCCTGACTCGAGATTGAAGTGAGTACGGATGTCCCATGTCAAAGCGAAGGAGCGAAAGAAACTGAGAGCAAAAAAATGAGACAAAATGGGTAGACATACTTTGGGAAACCCATCCACCCACCAATTGTCTCGTATGTTTCCGGACCTACGAGAATTATGAAAGTTTCTCTAAAAATCAAAGTCCTCTTTTTGTTAGAGAAGCGGGTTTTAAACAGACATCAGTTTCTCTTAAATTCGGAATTCGATTTTCCTTAGAGAGGCGGCTTTCAAACGGAAAAGATTCTGTTTTCGATCCGTTCTTGACCCGCTTTGGCTATCGAGAAAGTGTCGAGATCGGATCCGAAAACGTGTATCGAGAACTTACGTTGTGGTAATACTTTTTCGGACCGAAAACGGAACACGTTCTCAATTGTTTAGTAAGAGAAAATTTCTAGAAAATGTCGAAAATGGAACCGTTCTCGAGGTCGATTGTCGGGTGGGCAAGCAGTTTTGACAACGCAGGCATGTAGAGACTGCTATTTTGAGCTGTACAGATTAGGCATGATCGCTGATGATTGAGGTTGGTCCTCCATGAAATAGCTGTACTGATGGAATAACAAATCGGAGCTGACTTAGTTGGAAACTCGAATCCACATCTCCATAAATCAGCTTGTGGACGAATATTACGCCATGGCATGTTCTTCGGTTCTTCAAAGTTGGCAGTTTTATTAGTTGTAGCCGGTCAACATAAGATGGTAGTAGGCGATGAGGATCCCAGTTTGAGCACTTTCTATAAGGTCCTGATATTTATCGTACTGAGGAGACCAAACGCAAGTGCAATATTCATAAATTGGGCGAACAAGAGAAGTAAATAATAGTTTGGTGATGTAAGGATCATCGAATTCCTTTGACCAGCGTTTAATAAAAGCCAAAACACCCTTAGATTTGTTTACGGTAATGCCGATATGGTCATTAAAGCACAATTTGTGTTCGAAAAGAACACCCAGATCTGTTACAGTTTCAATGCGCTTAAGGTTGTTATGCCCAATAGAGTAAGTGAACCAGTGAGGATTATTCCGGTGAAATGCCATGCACTTGCACTTCGAATGGTTTAAATGCAGCAGATTGATTTGGCACCAAGATTGTAGGCTAACAAGATCATTCTGTAACAAGTTATAAGAATCTATAGTATCAAAAGATAGAAATATTTTTACATCTTTTGCGTACATTAAAACATGCGATTCGGTGATTACCTGGGGAAGGTCATTGATAAAAAGCAATGGGACAAGATAACTCCCCTGAGAAACACCAGAAGAAACATTTATCAATTTAGATGAAGTGGAATTAAATAGAAGTCGCTGAGTCCGATTTCATAAATACATATAGTAGAGATCCATTTGAAGAGTAGTGTAAAGGTCGTATAAGCAATCACAAAAGTTTTTTAATTTATCAACGACCTTTTTTAAGCTTTAATTAGTTAGCGATTTTAGCTGGCTTAAGGTTCGAAAAAGGCTTTGCGTTTGTTCACAACTGTAAGCAACTTCGACATCGAGACAAAAAACGGCTGGTTGCCTATACAGTACTGTTTCAGAAACTTTCCAGTGTGTTTTAGGTTTAGTTTTTTATTGACAATTATTGGAGTTTGTGCTTGAACTTTGCTCATTGTTAAAAGTAATCATTTCTCAACAATTTTTGAGTACAATAACAGGAAATTCAGTGTAAACGGTATCGTTATTTGTCAATTTTTATTGTCAGCCTAAGAATTTCTCAATATATTCTCTGAGTTTTAATCTAAAGCAGCGATGGGCACATAATGTTCCGTTGCGAGCTCACAGCTTGACACGTTGTTCTGCTGGAAACCAAATTAAAAGCAGTTTTAAAGCAGCTAAGCTGACATTTTCACACCATAAATGAGAAATACTTCTAAATCACACCTCGCATATCTATTACTTCTTGTTTGTACTACACTTTTCCTACTGCTGCCGCTGCTGCTGGTGGCATACATTCTGCACCCATACCAAATCCCACTTGGTACGCAACTTTTCTGCGTGTGTCTGTCTGTGTGTGTGTGTGTGTGTCCTTGTGCTTGTTTTGGTCCGTCTTCTCTTGGTCCGTCGCTCCGTCTACATCTCCCTCGGCTGCTGCTGCTGTCTGTCTGTCTGTCTGTTTGTTGACATATTATGATCCTTGATTATTTTGTGCTGACAAATACATGCTTTTCTTCTACTCTGCTTTGTGCCATTTCCATGCCCAATTTCCATGTAGTTTTGTGGTTATTTTTTTTGGTAAGTCTGTTGCCAGGTGCCCTTTTCTTTCAGCTAATTGGTACTGGCAGCAGTGGGGCTTATCAATGGTGGGCGTTTGTTTCCCCCCCGCCCCCACCGCAGTCAACTCCAAGTGGTGGGCGTTTTTGGGCATATTTTGTAAATGATATTCGAGTTTGATTGTTGTTTTGATTTTGGTCATTCAAAGCTTCATCTGCTTCCCTGGGGGGCGGAAGCCAGATAAGAACTGGTTAATGACAGTGGTGCAGCAGCAGCAGCAAAACAACAACAACTGCGGCGCGGAAGTTGACCGCTAGAGACGTGCGTGTCCGGCTTGGAGCCCTTACAGCATGTAACTATTAATTAGGCCCCCATGCCTCCGCTTCCCTCCAATCGATGATGAAGTCTCCTGACCACATTAACCACACAGAGTTTCGGACCCCGCCCCTGAGACTAATTAAATATGAGAGAGTGCCATTCAGGAAGCACCTCCAGTGCTCATCAATGCTCGTTTTTGCACTGACCGCAACGACCATTAAAAGGAAGTTAGGGGTCACCACAAGCTCCAAGCATGACTTGTGTTTGGCCTAATGAGCATAGGGATATTAAATATGGCTAAAAAAAAAAAAGGCAACAGCAGCAACAGTCCCTCCCCACTTACCCAGGCAGACAAGTTGAAGATGTTTAATCCATTGCGGCTTCCGTTGTGGCACTGTCCCGGTGAGTCGTCGTCGTTTTCTCACATGTTGACGCGTTTCTTGTGATTTCTTGGCCATTTTGCTGGCCGTTTTGATTGTAGTTGTTCTTCTTCTGCTCTTAGAGTTAAACTGGCACCAATCTGTTACCGTTACCGTTAGCGTTAGCCACTAATTTGCACTTAACTTTTTCACCACATTTCGCTATCTTTCGGCTTGCTGCTTCTGTTAAAGCCGCATTGTAGTAGTGGCATTCCGGCTCCTGCTCCTTGTTGCTGCTTTGACGCGCGAGTCAAAGGCACCAGGAAGCCGATGGGACATGTGACAAGCCCACGAACCGACGAACCGAAACCGAGCCGAAACTGTGCCCAAAATCTTGGCCTTTTAAACTGGACGCCCGCTGGTTAACTTTAAGATTCACTTCT
The DNA here is from genome assembly GCA_018904265.1 of Lordiphosa collinella. Classification (NCBI taxonomy): domain Eukaryota; kingdom Metazoa; phylum Arthropoda; class Insecta; order Diptera; family Drosophilidae; genus Lordiphosa; species Lordiphosa collinella. Next base: position 34,024 of record JAEIFV010000286.1, on the reverse strand, counting down.
TATTTCTATTATTTCTTTTCTATTTTGGCGCAGACTCGATAATTTGGCGTTGTTATCGCGGCTGCCACTCCAACTTCATGGTACCACAGTGCAGCATCTCTTTAGAGGAGCGCGCGCGTGTCAGTGTGTGTGTGTGTGTGTGTATTTCGATGTGTGGGTGTGTGTTTCTACGTAACTGAGCGCTTGGCGACCGTGACCGTCCACACAGAATCAGAGCTAAAACCGAACTAAAACTTCTTCACTGGCTACGCGACCAGCAACGAGCAAACAAAGGCGGCCGAAAGTGACGTCGCTTCGTTGCTTATACAGCGGGAGCCCAGAGTCTCGTATGCAGAGAGCAGAGAGAGCGCATGTGTTGAAAAAGATAAATGTGCTACGAGCACTTGAAGTCGGCATTAATTTTTTTTTTGTTTTGTCGCCGCTGCAGGTGCGACGCTTGGGCCTTATAAGACAACAAAAAGACAGAGAGTACAAAACTGAGAGCCGGTTTGTCCACTTATACCATTTCGTAGGCCTGGTAAGAGATGCTGCAAGACAAAAGACTTATACTCTAATAAGAGTCAACTGGACCAAACCGTTACACTAAAGTAGAAGACTTTGCTAGCCGTAGCAGACTTTTGTATACTGCGTGCTGAAACCAGCTTATAAACAATTGATGCTGCGAGACAAAGAACTTACTTATACTTACACTTCACAGGAAGTAATGCTTACTTATACTTATATTTAAATATGAAATAGAAGCTGAAGTTTAATGCTCTTATATTCTTTATACACTAGGCCTAGAATTAAATGAATCCTGAACATATTAAGTGTTAAGGAACTAGTATAAGTACCATATTAGAGCTATTTGAGAGCAAGGACTGAGCGTGTAATCATCTGCAGAGTGTACCAATACAAGTTGATTAATAAACTTAATTTTTAAATTTTCTTGAAGTTGGTGTAAAAGTATAAATGGTCTACAATCTACACACTGAGAATCCATTGGATGATTTTGGTATCCATTTGGAATTGATATTTTTAATATCCTTTATTTGTATATTAAAAAATCCATTTAATGTTAAATTGATCTTAGATTTTCATCCAATTGAGCTGAAAATCATCAAAAGAATAATAAAAATGGATATTAAAATACCAAAAAAAAAGGATATTACAAAAAATCCATTCCAAATAGATATTAATGAATCTGAATGACACCTGAAAAACTCTCTGAATGTGGAAAATGGCAAATTTAAATCAAAAATTTCTTTAAAAACCATTAAATGTTTGCCAACGGCATTTTGATGCGCCAAAAACACACTCTACAATACAATCATAAAGAAATATTCAATGAATTTTTCAAATTCAGTTATTTAGAAAATTGTTCTAGTTGACACAACATTCTCTCAAGTTTTCCTTTTTCACAAATTTTCTCAAAGCGATTTTTTTTAGGATCGGTTGACCTTCATATCCTATTTATACGTCTTGTATTGCCATCTATCAAATCTTCTTAATCTCAATATAAACTCAAATTTTGCGGTATTTTTACCATTTTAAATATGATTTTTATAGATTTTCCGTTAAGCGGGACGGATACAAATCCAACAAATCAAAGATCATGAAAATCAGTCCAGCTGTTCTTGAGTTATAAATGAGTAACTAACCCCACGAAGATAAGTCTATGGAAATTAAGAAAAATCAAAGTAAAAAACATATTTTTGTTATCCATCCTTTTGTTTCAATTAATCGTACATGTGATATAAGAAGTATATTTTTTAGTTTTTCGGAAACAGAAACAGTCTGTCTGAGTATTCTAAATCTGCTGGGTCCATATGTTTTTAATCTTTGTTGATTTCTGTTGATTGTTGAATTATTATTAACCCTCGGGACCTTCAGATGTCTTACAACCAGTTTTGACTTAAATTAAAAACAGGTCGCTAAACGTAGCTTTACATTTTGGAATATATTTGAGAAAGGTTTCCGGAAAACTACACTCATGGTCAAAATACATTGTGGTATTTTCGTTTTTCAACTTTTTTATTTCCAATTCATATCTTCTCTAATCTCTGAACAAATCAAAGTTTTTTCAAAACTTATATTAATTGTCTTTAAACAAAAAACAGTTTCACAAACTGCTTTAATATACAACTAAATTTCCTTAAATTCGCCAATTTTGGTTGAACAATATAAGAGGTGCACAAAGATATATGTATAAATTAAATCACGTGACACTATTTTTGGTCTTGTTTTATATTAAACTAAGTATCTGGCAGCTAATAGCCGGTATATCCGCCATTATTTCGCAAAACTTTCTCCATTCGTCTTGGCATGGAGCGATATTAACTTGCGAAAAGTTCCAATGGAATGTTGTGCCATGCTCTTTGGATAATATCCCAAAGTTGATTTTTTATTTTGACAAAAAGTCTTTCCGACCTTTCCTTTGAGTTCACCCCAGGGATTCTCGATGGGATTGAGGTCCGGGATTGACTTGGCCACTCAAGAACCAATCCTTTAATACTCGAGAGGCGTGCTTCGGATCATAGCATCACCGTCTTCAATAGATCTTTGTATACGAATCTGTCCATTATTCCGTCAATACGATGAATCGGACCAGCACCATACCATGAGAAGCAGCCCCATACCATTAGGCTACCACCTCCATGCATCACAGTTTTGAAATGTGTATCTGAGATCAAAATCTTAGACTTTCGGACAACGAACATTCCTTTTGGCATCATTTTCAAATAAATTTATTTTGGTTTTGTTACTCCAGAGGATATTACGCCATTATTGTTCACCCTCCGGTCCGCATCAGGTTCTACGATCTAATGCAAATTTGTTCCTCATCTGTAAAAAATGCCGACCGAAGCAAAGGATCCCTAAGAGCAATCCTTTCTGGTAGGTTTGCTTTCGCCTATCGTCGCCGAACGGTCCGGGATGACACAATATTCCCAATTTCATTGTCAATCTCTAAAAATAATTTAGAAAATTTAGGTTAATATTTTGCTTCAAATACCTATTTTATTGTCCAGCCGAGTTTGCAGTCTAACCAATAAAACAATCCACATTTTTCCAAAGAGCCTTCTATGGCAGATTCTTTTGATAAGAGTTCTGCTTATACTTATACCGCCTGAACGACTGGTCTTGCTAGGCATTTTTCAAGTTAAAAGTGGGTGCATTATAAGAACAGAGTAGCTGCTTATAAATGTAGAAGTAAATGTATATGTAAGACTCCTTTGCTGCTACTAATAGTACCCACTGCGAGAAGTAGAAGATGTACGCTTATATGTATAAGTGTATAAGTCATCATCGCATACTGTTCCGCATTTACTAATAAATACTACCCACTGCGAGGAGTAGAAGATGTAAGCATATTTCAATGTATAATGTATAATTCAATGTAGAAGATGTACGCATATTTAAATGTATAAGTATAAGTATACTTATAATCGCATACTGTTCCGCATCTACTAATACTGCCCACTGCGAGGAGTAGAAGATGTACAAATATTTATTTAAATGTATAAGTATAATCGCATACAGTTACAGTAGTAGAATACCACACTTATACAGTGGCGGATGCTGCTGCTTTCGTTTCATAAAATTGGCTTTGTTGGTGGTTGGAAATGTATAAGTATAAGAGTATAAGAGCTAGTCTGCTACTCATACTTATACCATAGGCGATGGCTGTTTGGATGTGCGCTTGGTATAAGCAGGCGTATGCGGATGCTGTGGTGTATAAGTATACGAGGACGAGTAACGACTTAGCTACGTATAAGCCTTCAAAACTGTTATACGGCAGTAGTAGCTTATCGAACCCTTTGTATACGTATAAGTTTGATAGGCTGGTTCGATGTGTTTCCTTGCTTCCTTATAATTTGTTTACGTTTTATTACCCGCCTTACAGAAATGTTTAATAAAAGTAATTTTTCCATTTTTTTTTTCTGAGTACCTCTAATCTGCACTTGTAGCTAGTAATTTTGCACTTCTCTCCCATTTTCACTGTCGCGTGTAATTTCCCTTTTCATTAGTGCACGGCAAAGTATACTTAACACATGTGTTTAGCCCATAGGGAGAAATGAGGTGAAACAACAAACACTTGTTACACGCGACACGCCAGTTGCAGCTCCCTGGGGATCGTTTGGCTAGCAATTTGCTGAATGAAAGCCAAATTAAATTTATTTCTGCCTCTTCTCTCTGCCTTATTAGCAAATAAGCCTCAATTGAAAACTGCGCGCTAATCTTTTTATGCCAGGGCAAGACAAGAACAACAACAACAACAACAAAAACGAGACCATCAAATGGACAGCCTTGAGCGCGCTCTGCCTCCTGCCTCCTGCCTGGCTGTGCAGTCTATCGTTTTACGCTTTCGGTTTGTTGCTTAGCCTCTCCTCTCATTGAATGGGCAAATGCAGTGTTACTCAAAAAGGACTTAGCAGTTTTTCAAACCGCAATAAAAACAGCTGGTCCTGGCCCGGAGCTGCCCCCAAAAAACAAATCGATAAAGTTTCTAAGCTAAGCCTTCGTGCATCCATCAAGCCTTATGGTGTTTGGATACGCCACATCAATCGTCAATCGGTGGCTCCGGCTCCGGTTTTTGCAGTGTACGTACATATCCTACGTACATATTCTTATTTTTGCCAGCCGACATTCGTAATCTTCCAGCTTCATCTGCCGCTCTCTACCCACCCACACCCACCCCCTGCTGCTGCTGGTGCTGTGAGTGCTTTTGCCTGTGTTGTTTGTTATTGAGGGTTCTCGTTCGTCGCTTTTCTTGGGGTGGGGTGAGGGGCAGGGGGAGGCTGGCTCTGGCTGCCTAACCTTAAGTTGTTGTTACTCTGTAGGCTTGCTTTGTTACCATTATTTGTTTATTGTTGTTGATTCTAGGCCCTCAACCACTCCTCATCCTGCTGTTATTTGTCTTCTGGATATTATCAGCTTTGGCTGTTTTTGAAACATTGACAACTCCACTACTAAGTACATGTTTTATGGACTTGCTTTCACGAAAAAACACACAAAAAACCAAAATGAAAATGAAAATGAAAAAAAAAAAACATAATTAATTCCTTCTGAGTTGTCGACACTTGGGATCAAATTAAAAACAAATATTTTCGCTATTTTATATGCAAGGGAGTGTACGCTGAACGTACTCTCTGTCTTAGCAGCCGTGCTGTCAAAATTGGAGCCCCTTGAGTTTTAGCAGAAACGCAGACGATATACAACAAGTTTCTAAAATTATGCTTGGCTTAGGAGTGTCGCAAGTCGACTTACAACTCCTCTTTGGTGACACCTGCAAAGCTGCTGGCTAACGTGAGCGGAGAGCGGCGAACCCTCTTTATAGGGTAAGTACTTACAATTGAACTTAAAAAATCTATTTTGCTTTGATCCCATCTTTTTTAAGATGATTTAAGAACGATTTGCTCCTGGGTATTCTTACTTACAGAACAAATCCGTTCTTAAATAGAAAAAAAAAATTAAAAAAGAAAAATTTATTAACTATACATATCCTATACATAGATAAAAGTGAAAGTATGTATGTTTGTTCCTTATAGGCCGTTGAACCGATCCTCACGAAATTTTCACAGTCTGTTCATATCGATCAGGAAAATGGAGCATATACTGCGCCAGTGCCCAAATGCGAACAGATCGAGCACCATCTTTATAAAGATGTAAAGTATTTGCATATGCCGATGACATTGACATTATCGGCATATCCGAACAGGCGGTAAGCAAGGTGTTTTCAGAGATTGAGAAGCAGTCAAAACGAATGGGCTTAGCGGTAAATGAGGAAAAGACGAAGTTCCTAGTCTCAGCGCGCGTGTGGGCCTACGCGTCTTGGACAATCTGTTGCAATGGGAGACAGCAACTTTAAAAAGGACTTTGTCTACCTCGGAACGATGGTAGCCAGCGACAACAACATCGTCTGGAGATCCGAAAAGCGAAGAACTTGTAAACCGATGTTCTTACGGCTTAGTAAGGAGCTCAAGAGCAGAGCCCTCTCGAAAAACGAAAGTCCTTCTTATCCCAGTCCTGCAATACCTGGGCGTTCTGAAAGGCGCCCCATTTTTCTTACTTACCCCCCGTTCTTGTTTTCCGTCGCCCCCGTTCTTAAAAGTTTACCGGGCGTTCCGACGAACAATTTAAGAAAACCGTTCTCGTTTGTGTCTTGGAAAAGCCGACAGGAACTTGTCCTATATTTAAAGTTGGTGAACTATGTACCAAAAACAGGCTAAGGATGTAGTTTGAGTATCTAAATAAAAATCTTAATCAGTTAAACAACAAGCGTTCAACCGAACATCTGGTCTGTTATTCCGGTTATAACATGGTAAACCCAGCGCGAGTCAAACCTCTCTAATGCGTCATGAAGCCCACGACCACGCGCCTCCGCGTGGTAGTGCCCTGGTCGGAACAGGCGATGCTATCCGCAAAAGGTAAAGTGAAACAGGAATTTTTATGATTTAATAAAATTGAGCCTAGGCGCTGTGTTTCTGGCTAACGTGTGGGAAAATTTGTTTCTGGACTTCGGGCGGTCCTTCCTAAAGCAAGAACGGTGCGATCTAAAAGGAACAGGTTTTAAGCAAGGAAATCGGTCTCAAAAAGCTTTCTTTGATTAAGCCGTCGTTCTCAGTTCAAGAAAAACGTATTACCCTACTATTGAGCACTAGAAATGGAGAAACTATTTATCTACCGTGAGAGGCGTCGCGTGTTGGCGAGGATTTATGGACCTGTAAAAGTTGGCGATGAGTTCCGCACCCGTATGAACCACGACTGAATGAGCTCTATGGTGATACTGATATAGTCAAGCGCATAAAACAACAGCGGCTGCGCTGGCTTGGACATGTTACTCGTATGGATGAAGAAGCTCCAGTAAAAATAGTGTACAGGCGAAAGGCGAACAAACTTGGGAAGAAGTGTAGGACGACCGAAACTTAGTTGGGGACAACAGTTGCTGAAAGACATTGAGGCGCTTTAACTGACCAACTGGTGGCAGCTCGCACAATACAGAGGCGAGTGACGGGCTTTAATAGCAGCGGCCGAGACCGTCAAACGGTTGTGATTGAAATATCACTGTTATTATGGAGTTAGATAGTTTATTGGTTTAGAACAAGCTTCGAACCGGTTCAAAAACGGATCAGAGCCATATCTCAAAAGTTTTTAAGCTACAAACTCGAAACTTGGTCTGTAGGTTGCAAATGTGGAGTTGAATAATTTGCCTGGTTCAGAACCAGTTTTGAAGCTGTTCAAAATCGGAACCGGTTGAAATGTGGTTTTAAGCCATATCTCAGAGGTTATTTAAGCTAAGAACCTAAAATTTGCTGTGTAGCCTGGTACTATGAAGTTAGATCTGACGATCTTTTGATAATTTCATTCGTAGCATTCACATATAAGAGAGAGTTATTTTTCTGAGCGTGGTACTTCTAGACTTACTTAGATAAGATAAGATAGAGAATAGAATCGAGAACATTTCGGAGTTGACAAAAGGCTAAAAGGATCGGTCGCCCCTAAGAGTATAACAGTATGAAATAGGTTGATTTAAGTACATAGTACATATTGGTACTAGTCTTAGACGAAAGAAGACTCAATTTAAAATTTTCGTGCTTAAATTTAGTTCTTTGGGTTTTTTTTAGTATAAAAATTCTTTATCCTCTTAAGTCTAGTCAAAAAGAAGCTAATATTTAGCACTAAAAGTTCTGAAAACGTTCTCCGAATCATTGTTGGCATTTACAACAATATTTTTTGTAATCCAATTTTATAAACAGTTCTTGAAATCAAAATTTTGGGATTTTAAAAACTCGCTCTTGAATAAAGAAATTCGTACTGGAATCGAACATTATCAGCCTAATTGAACTCTTGAAACTAAAAATTCTTCGAAAATCAATAACTTAATGGTTTAAAATAGCTCTAAAATCAAGAACTTTGTACTTAAAACAAGAATTTTCAGGCTCATTAGACGTTTAAAATTTTAAATTCTTGTTTTTTCTCTCAGTGTAGCTCCAAAACAATATGGATAAACATTTCGATAAAGAGTGAAGTTAGCAACTATTTATCAGTGAAAAGTGGTCCTTCGGGGATTTTGGGATTTTTTCGAGAATAGGTCTCTTGAATAAACATTATCTTTAAGTAAGTCAAAGAAGCTTACAACGAATTTGTCCTATAACGATTGGAAACTGATCAGTTCAATTGTTAAAAAAAATTTCTTTTTAGAGGCTCATCTGACATTTAAAGGGATTACGACGTAACGAGAAGTTTCATACAAAAATTGAGCGAACAAGAAAGCGTAACGATTTCCTTGCACATTACTTATACGAGTTTAACAGCGTTTAACAGCACGGCCTATTGCAGTGCTTATTTTGCGTTGAGCAGCGGCATATTGAGCAATAGATGTTACAGCGCTGTTATACATGCAAGCCATACGATCAGCTGGACTCTACTGTAAATAAGCAGTGGGCCTGATTTTGGCGGTGCGGACATGCCAACTGGGATTATCCCAACGCGATCAATTCGGACTTAAATTTTTTGCTTGTTCAAGGCTTAGTGAAGTTGGCCGAGTTCGTTCCAAACGTTGAAGCAATATGTAGTGGCAGACCTTGGATAAATTAAAGCTTACGTCGTTAGCCCGTCTAGGCCTTTAGCTTTTGAAGACAAGATATAAGGGATCTTAGAAACGCGTTGTATAAAAAATTTCATAGTTTAATCAAGAATTTTCCATCTCACTGAGATTTTAAAATTACAAATTATGCTTTCAAGTACGAAATTTCTTGATCAGTTCTCGAAATTGACCATTTAGGGAGTTTCAAAAACGCTCTAGAATCAAGAGTTTCGTACTTAAATCAAGATTTTCCTGCCTCATTGAAGTTTTGAAACTGGAATTCCGGAAACAAGTACAATATTTCTTGATTCAGTTCTTGAAATCGAGAAAAAGGTGATTTAAAAAATCGCTCATATATTAAGAACTTCGTATTTTAACAAGAATTTCGTACTTAAATGAACGCTTTTGTGGCTCATTGAACTTTAGAAACTAAAAGAACAGAGTTTAAATTGGAATATTGTGGTTTAGTTTATGAAGTCATGGTTTAAGGATTTACAAAAACGCTCTTAAATCAAGAATTTCATACTAAAAACAAGAATTCCGTGCATTAAAAGAGAATATTCTGCTCAAAAACTTTCAAACTGAAACTGATTCAAGTACAACATTTGCAGTTCAGATCTAAAAGTCAACAATTAAAGGATTTTCAGAAAAGCACTTAAATCAAGAATTTTGTACTAAAAACAAGAATTCCGAGCTTTAATAGAGAATATTCTGGGTCATTAAGATTTAGGAACTAAAAGTTCTGAATTCAGCTAGGAAATTTCTTGTTTAGCTCTTGAAGTCAAGAATTTAGGGTCTTTAAAATCGTTCTTGAATCAAGAATTTTGCACTAAAAAGAAGAATTCCGTGCTTAAATCAAGAATTTTCAGGCATATTACTGAAAATTCTTAATAAACCTAATTTTTCTTAACATTTTCTCTTCAGTTGGTCTGGAAGATTTTAAGTCTAAGCTAAGCCACAACTACCCTTAAAGCTTGCTCCGCACTTGGTCTACCTCTGCGACCTCACACACACACACTTCTGTCTACCTAATCCAAGTATATTTGTATGCGAAATGACCCATCAACAACGCGCAGTTCTCATAAATATGATAAGAAGATAACTTCAAGCGGACATTGGGACGATTAATTTGCAAACAATGAACGGAGGGGGGGTTACAATTTTCCAGCACGCAATCGCTGGACAAGTCTTGAGAACGCATTCCTCTTAATTATATTTTAATTTAGTTTAACGAACTTAACAACACATTTTGCGGTGTTTTCTTTTCATTTTCTTTTGGCTTCAACTTTTCTTCTTTTTTTTTTTTGTCAAAAAACAAAAATATTAACACACTCGTTTCGATTCAAAGCCACCTCTCCCCAGCAGCTTCGCTCCGTTCCAGCGCAAACAAATTGAAAGTTATTTGTGAAAATTTTATTGTAATTACAAAAGTTTTACAATGTTGTTGGCAGCCTCGCCCCTCCCTGCCTCCCTTCTTCCCTTCCTCCACCAGTATCGTGATACCTTGCGTATTCGCATTGCTATTCCTGTTTCAATTCTATTTGGGTTCAGGTTCAGGTTTTGGTTCGGCAAACTTTATCCACTTCATTATTTGCTCGTTTTCATGGCTTTGTTTCGCTGTTTGCTTGTTTGTGCGCTTCGATTTTAATTGTATGTGCGTGCAGACTCGACGTACATACGAAATGTGTGCCCTCACCCACCCCACCCTCTACTCTCGTTTATTTTTCCCCCGATTTGATGCTCGCGCGTTTATTAAATTCCCAAAGTTCCCAGGTCAAAATGCATAATTAGGCAAAGCAATATTCAGGAGTGGACATCGACCTGGCTTCACAGGTAGCAAGAGTTGCCACAATATCGACAGCCCCGCTTCAATTGCTTGGCGGGCATTCGAGCTGGTGATGGATAATGTTGCTGTAGGGGTAGTTGTTGTTGCCACATGGCATATTGGGGCTGTGGTACTTCTTGCATCATCATTGGATATTGCTGCTGGTAGGGGATACCCATTTGATGGGCTAGTATCATAGTGGGTCTACTACATAGAGGCACACCATACGATTTCATTGATCTGCGTGGCATCTTCAAGTGCGGCAACTCCTGCTTGCCTGGCTGCATTTCTTTATGTTCTAGAGGCTTACTGGTGGGCTTCTGATCATACCACGGCATTGTTTTTCCATCCACAAATCGAATTCTACTGAGCTGCATTGATCTACACTGACGTACGGGTTCATCTCTGGCTGATTTCTGCAATAGTTTAGGCTTGACTCTTCTCAAGGACTTCACTTTGATAGGTTTCACCAAATGCTTTGCTTCACTTTGTTTCTCTGCCAGATTTGTAGGATCTCTAGCCAATTTCCAGCTCTGACTCAAGCTGGTGCCATTGGTCGGGATCCTCTCAGTGTTGATGCCAAGCCAGGGCAAGCAAGAGTCCGATTTGGAGCGCAAAGCATGCATTGACTTGGTGGGACAAAAGTATTTCCGGAGCACATAATTGGAGTACAAAATAACTGACCTTTCGGTTGAAGACTTTGCCATTTAGTTTTATGTTTTTTTTTTTTTGTAGCAATTACCAAGGATTTTGACAAACTGTTGAACCTAAATTTTTGTCTCCTTTTCTGTTGTTTGGCTAACTAAACTGGAAAGGAAAATAAAAGCAACTGTGTGAGTTGCTCTGCTCAGAAAACATTTATTTGCTTGACCCCTTCACTGGGAAAATATTTGTAAAAGAAAAATGTAATCTTTGTCTTTTGTTTCTATTATTTATGATTTTTTTTTGGTGGTTTTGTTTGCCTCGCTCATGCGAGGGCCGTCTGTTGAGTTAGGATAATTTGGCGAAAATGTTTCTCTCTAGATCTGCGATGTTCCTCCATAGCCCCCAGGGGCCGAGCGCAATCGGCTATTTACACGCACGCGAGCCGAGCGCATGCCGATGTCGGGCATATGAGCGTAAGCAGAGCTCTCTTTGCCTTCATTCGCTGCCCAGCCGTCGTTGAGGGCAGTTCAAAGCTGGGCTGTGTCGCTTTAATATCGCACACCAATACACTCTTACTTTTTGGCCTCGCTCTTCTTGAACATCGCTGCTCTAGATTGATAAACTTTTTACTTTATTACCCTCTCAAATGTTTAAAATTTTGAAACGGATTCTTTTGCTCACACTGTTTGGGAATCCTAGAAAACGCTGAGCGTATTCTTTTTGTCTGTCCTACATCCGCTGTTGAATGGGAAGAACTAAGCCTAGAGATTGGGAGATTGTTGTTTTTTTTTTTAGCTCTCAGATCAATTGGTCTGCTTGTATCAACCTCGCAGCAGAAGTGATAAAGTCACTTGGTAAAAGTCTGCGCAGACTATCGTCAAGTCCTAGATAGGAATCTAGTTAAGGTTGAGGCTACATAGTGGGCGTTATGGACACAGATAAGAGACTAGATCGCAAAATCTTTTGGGATGTTTTTAGTTGGTGCGAGTTCTACATATTAATATAGAAATCTCTTAGCCCGAATGACTGTCGAATGGCACATTATCATCCCACAGCCCAAACTGCTGAACCTAGTGATCTAAGATAGGCTCGCTTAATGGAAGACAAAATTCGATCCCAAAGTGGGTGAAAATACACGGAAAAGTTTGGTTTTTGATGTGACCTTTATCCAATTGACTGAAAATTTGCAGCATTTATTAAACACTACCGATTTTCAAAATAAAGAAGCCAAATACACAGTTATTGCAGCCATAACTGAAAACTAATCGAACACATTTCTCATTTCTCTTCTTTGATATCAATCCAAATATCGTAAAAGTGATGGTCAAGGCGCGCCAGAGAACTGGTAACGAACACTCAACTTCGATTCTAACTGTGAGTTTCGTTTAATCAAGTTATAGTTTTCAATGAGAATCGTAAAAAGGCCGGAAAAGATTGACTCACTTGCTCATGCCCAATTGGCATTGCCCATATGTGTCGATCTCACATCTTTACTGAGAGATAAACGAGTGAGTACACCCAGAGCAGGGTTCCCCAAGAAGAAGGGGTCTCTGTTTCTCTCTAACACTCAAAAATGCATTACTTCGGCAAGCATTCGTAGTGAATTTCTGAGTGTGCTCGGCCCCCCGGGGCATGGCTGGGGAACACTGACCCAGAGAAATGAAGAACGAATCGGCGAGAACGAATTCTTCTTGGTTTTAGTATTTTTCTTCTTGGTTTTTATACCCTTGCAGTGGGTATTATAAACTTGTCCGGATGTTTGTGATGCATTGAGGGAAGCACCAATCTTAGTTATATCCTTTTCTATGATTTCACTAAGTTTAGTCGAAATCGGATGACTACAGCATATAGCTATCATAGGAACGATCGGTCAAAAAACTAGTTCTAGTGAGAAAAACTTTTTGTTTTTAATGGAAACGTCTTTATCTTTGGCCTACTCTTATTTTATATACTTTTACACAATTCTACAAAGTTTGGTCGAAGTTGGATGACTATAGCATATAGCTGCCAAAGGAACGTTCGCGGAAAAACTAGTTCTAGTGAGAATAACTTATTTTTAATGAAAACGTCCTTTTTATTGGCAGATTCTTATTTTATATACTTAAACACTTTTCTACAAAGTTTTATCAAAATCGGATGACTGTAGCATATAGCTGCAGTATGAATGATCGGTCGAAAAGTTCTAGTGAGAGAAACTTTTTTTAGTTTTCAAATGGGATCGCCTCCAAATTTCGTAATTAACATTGTTTATGCTTTTCCACGATTTCACCAAGTTTGGTCGAAATCAGACATCTATATAGTAAAGATCACATAGAAAAGTAAGGTCCAAAAGTAGTCTTGGTTAGAAAAACTTTTTGTTTTCAATAGAAGCTGCAAGGGTATACAAATCTTCGGCCAGAGCTAACTTCCCCTATTTATACTCTGTACCAAAGGTACAGGTAAGTTTGTGCAAAGCCATGTCCTCGCGTCTGTCTGTCCGTCTGAACGCACAGATCTCAGAGATGGTAAGAGATAGAGGTTTGACATGTATGGGACTTATGCTTCTTATACTTGCAGGCAGATCAAGTTTATTTTTAATTTTGCCACGCCCCCTCCCGCTCCCGCAAATTGGAAAAAACGTCATATCTCCCACAGTTTTATAGATAGAAGGTTCGTTCCTTCTGGACACATTTAGTAATTAGGATTAATAATCGATCAGCCAAAGGAATGGTAGAGATCGGATGAACGGTTGTCGAGTTATAATGAAAACAAACAATTATGGGCAGCACCGGTCGCAACGGTGATTGGAAGCACGTCACAGGTACAGAGTATGTTATAGTCGGGCTTGACCGACTTTCTTTCTTGTTTTTTATCGTATTCTGACCGATACGATTTTACCGGGCACAATTAATGTGAACGTACTGTTTTGATCACTGTTTTGGTCACGGTTTTAGTCGCTGTTTGTTACTGACTTATACCCTTGTTCCACTGGCATTCTAAAGGTCAGTCAGGATGAGCTAAATGACCTCATTCTCTCTGTGTATTTCCCATAATAAATGTCTTCAATCGGCAGGTCAATAATATGAACTTACAAATTGTGTGATTATCGCTTTTCTATTCTTCCGTTGGTACTCAATAATCAACGCATCGAAATGGTCCTCGCACTCTTGCAGTTGACATATGCTCTCTTGATTTTTCTCGCAAATCAGCAGGAACGCAGGTAAATCCATTTCGGTGAAATATAAAAGGCCAATTAAACATTCAATTTGTAAGTCAAAGAAATACAAACAGCTGATATTTGTTTACTTCAATTTAACTTTAACCATTCGCGTGTAACCGTGATAAACATTCGTCAGTGGAACAAGAAATAATCACTTTTTGAGAATGGACTCCAAAATGTGCCAGCGGAACAAGGGTATTAGTTTTTTGATCACTGACTTAGTCACTGTTTTGGTCACCGTATCCCCTCTCTTCACCGGACAATTTTTGTTTTCGGACATTTTTTGTTTTGTTTTTGTTTTGACAAATTTTGTTTTCAATTTGTTAACAGGGTACGATTATGAGTGCCGCTCACTGCAGAAAAAGACTTTGTTTACAGGAGAACGCGGGCTGTTTAGGAGCGATACCGGGAGAAAAGGAGAGAGGAGAAGCGCCCTTTCAGAAGGAAGAAAAATGTGCAGTAAAGGCGCTTGAGGGAGGAAGTCGAAGTGTTGTTCGGAAGGAGTGAGACTTGAAAATTCTACCAAAAGATAAGGCAGCTAACCGAAGAACACGACCAATCGCTAACACAGAGACAGAGGCACCCAAAAGGGTAAAAAATAACAAATCTGCTGGCGCTGATGAGCTGCCCGCTGAATGGTTCAAGGCTGGCGGCGAGAAGTTGGTAAGTTGGCACCAACTCCTATGCAGAATATGGTCCAGAAAGCATGCCCAAAGATTGGAATCTAAGTGTACTTGGTCCAATGTATGTAAAACAGGAGACCCTGCAGTTTGCACAATCCTCGGAATCAGTCTCCTTCCATTGCAAATAAGGTTCTATCATGCATCCTATGTGGAACGTCTAAATCCGAAGAATGAGCGAACTGATTGAACCTTATCAGTGTGGCATTAAGCCTGGTAAATCCCCCAAAGACTAGATATTTACACTACCACAAATCCTGGAGAAGACCCAAGAGGGAAAGATCAACACCCACCACCCTTTTGTTGACTACAAAGCCGCCTTTGACACGCTGATGTTTTAGCAGTTAGTGTTTGTAGCAATGTTTTAATAGTTTTTCATGACATAACTAGCGAAATTGTATTTTACTGTGTCACATCTCATATAGATCTCACAGAAATATACATTTTTGACAGGTCTTGATGCTCATCTAATTAACTGTTTCATAGCTGTGCACATTTTAATTTCCCTTGAATACATTAAAATGGTCCACTTTAAAAACACAATTAATAATAAAAAAAAAACTGTCTCAAAACGTTGACAGTTTTCCATTTGGAAAGATGGTACTTTCGATACAAGCCATCGATTTTGCATTATTGCAGCCCAAAGGTCCTTTCAAACGACCCTCGTGCACACGCACACGCACACAATCGGTTTGGCATTAATGCAAATAAGTGGAAACACAAATATTTTCAACGTTTTTGTGGTCAGCAAACCTTTTTTCGGCTCAAACATGGTTGGGGCCCCACAAATACAAATACACCGACGTCGACGACGACGACAACAACAAGGTCGATGGATCATTTCCGCTGTCATGGCTACGTGGTGGGTCCTGCTCTGCTCCAGTCCCTTTTTTTTTTGTGCCCAAGCGTCCGTTTCCTGTCGGCGCAGGCAGTTAAATATTGAAATTTATATTTAAAATATTTCAAATAAACAGTTAAATGGTGAGTTTTGCCATTTTTCACTTTAGTTTATGGGCGCATGTTTAATTTATGAGGCCCAGGGAGGGGTAGGGGGACGGGGGAAAGGTTGGATAAATGAATATGAAAATCAATTTTGAAGGTCAAATTCAGTTAAATCGATTCGACTCACAACGGTAATCTAATTTTCTTACCGAGGACATTAATGTCGGCAAAATAGACAAACATTTTCAGCTTCTTTTGGTGTTGTTTTGTTTGGGTAGGGGAAAGGTCTTCCGGTCCTTTTTATGACCACCCCTCGATTTCCAATTAGCAACAGGAATCACCTTTTTGTTTCCTTTTTGTTAACTTCTTTCGCAGTGTTTTGTGTTAATTGAAGATTTGTACGTTCGATGGGAATAGGCTGGCTGGGGCGGATGGGTGGAGTTACCTTTCATTTTTTTAGCTTTGACTTTAATTGGCGAATCATTTGTGGGTGTAGGCGGCTGTTAGCGCTGTGACTTAGCTTATAACTCTACAATTGTTCATTGGTCTAAGCAAATCTTATCTAGAAAAGAATCTGGTACTTGGATTAAATATTTGCTTGCTTTCGTGAAGAAGAACAGGAGTAGCTGGCATTCTCTTTTTTTGGACACTGCTTAATGTGAGCCTTGCATTTCCTTTCCCAAATAAAAGAAGGAAAAAATTTTAAAATAGAAGATGAAGCAGGAAACAGAAGGAAGGCAAAATCCACGAATCCACTTAGCGGCGCATAAATTTCGCTCGGTACATAAAGTACAAGTGTACAAACAAAGGGACTTTTGGCATAAAGAAAACCGCATTCAGAGGACCCAGTCGCCGCTGCTGCTGCTGCTGCTGCTGGAGTATGGGGGGCAAACATAAACTGTGCGCGAGCAGAAGATGAAGAAATCCCGGCCAGGCCAGGCCAGGCCGGGCCAGGGAACACTGCTATTTACAAATGTCCTCAGTCTGAGTCTCGGTCTCGGCCTCGGCATCATAAAGAGTTCGCCTGAAGAAGCTGGCGAGAGAAATGCACGTAAAATAATAAACAAGGCTTTGCAAACAATAAATGTTGCTCTCGGTTGAACCATCAACCCCCACCCCCCCGTCTAGCCATCTGGCAGCTGCAATGCTACGAGTTGTTAGCGTCGCTGGCGACGAGATTTCTGGGCAACCATTGTAGTCCTCTCTCATTGCAGTCGTTTGTTGTTACGATAAATGCGAAATGCTTGTAACTGCAATGCAAATGTAATGTGCAAAGGACATTTCACGCTGCTGCTGCTGCTCCCCCCCTCGCTGGGGTCAGCCTCAGAGACTCATCCAAGTGGCAAGGAGTGCGCACGGCAGACAGCCGCCGGCTACTGCTGCTCGTCGCTGTTTTTCTTTTCCTTTTGCCGCTGGCGACGTCCTTATTAATTGCAACAATAACTGGGGTGGAGGTGGGTGAGAGAGCCTTTCGGCTTTTTGCCTTCATGCCTAGAGAATTTATGGCCGGCACCAGCGTCCAGCGGAAGCGCCACTTAGCTCTTGGCACTGCACTTGTACACCCTGTCCCTGTCCCCGCCCTGTCCCAGGTTCAGTTCATCATTGGACGCGCTGCTGCAGATCTCCGCCGATAAGTAATTGTGGAGGGAGGTCGCCTGCCAAAAGTTGCCCATTTCCTGCGGCTGTAAAAAACAATTCGTATATCAAATTCCCAGGCAGTCTAGTTTTTTATGGCCGCCAGCCCTTCCGCGGGGCCAAACATTTAAAAGCAATAAAGAGCGGCAGGCGTTATCGAGCCAAACTGTACCGAAGTTAGCCCGTTTCTGATTCTCAGCCAGGTATTCAAATTAGAGAGATCTCGCTCAAGTGAAATGAGGCAAATGGCGGGCCCTGTTGGCCGTAAAAGCGCCGGCGACCATAAAAACCAAGCCAATTGAGAGGGGGTTGAAGTGCCCTGGCAGTGATTTTTCTTTCTTTCGTTTTTTTTTTTTTTGTCGGTTCCCGCGCGAATAAAACGAAAATGTACTCGGCGCATCGTAGAAAAAGTTTATTTTAATGAAATTCGCACCGACATTTGATGGCAGCAGGTGGAGACCAGCTAACAGCTAACAACCAGGGATGGGGTCATATTTGGGGAGGGATTGTGTGGGGGCAGCATAATGAGGGCAAGAGGCGTTTAAGCGATGCGGGTTTCGGCCTGTCAAATGCTTCAAAGTTAAATAACATGCTGGAACTAGTGAGGAGGCTGTGCCACCATCGTGGACGATTGTGAGCTGGAGGTTGGCCTGAGGTCAAGGCTACTTATCTACCAAAGTCGAAGTTTAATCACAACCTTCCAAAAATTGCATTGTCTCACCTCAAACTTGGTACTATCTCTCAGCTACTACCGGGGTGCTTATTGCATCTTGTAAGCTCAATCAAAGCAGAATGCCTCTCTTCTTGTAGGAATTCTGATTGACAATTTCGGTTTTGGACTAGCTAGTGCTATATACTTTTTTCGATCCATTGGATCTTTTCGAAGTCGACTTAATATCAAGAAATGGATGTCAAATATTCCAATTCAAAGGATAGTAAAAAAACTTTCTTTTATAACTTTTGGAAAATTAGCTTTTTTCATGGGTAATGGATCTTTAAAAAATATCAATTTGATCTTTTATTAATATCCTTTCAAATAACCAATTGATATGAATTTGTGTAAGTAAAATATGTGTCTTTATTATAGATATTCTTGTGGCTGGTTAAATGAGAGTGTGCTTAAGGTTTAGTTGACGGCTTAATTTTTGCTGATTTACGACTAAAGGCTGAACTCTGCTGATCGCGGCGACGCACAGTGGGCGATTTGGCTGATCTAGCGTAAGGAAAAAAAAATTTTCAACTTTTAAAATCTGCCAAAATTTGATTTGCCGCCGATACAAAAATGTTCATGTAGCATATCGATAACATCAAGACCGATAATGATGGCATCATTGATCAGCTGTGAGCTTTCGAACACAACATATGGAGACACAAATTTTTTTTATTAATTCCCGCGATTTTTACACATATTTAGATTGTTGTGAACAATTTTTGATTTGATCATTACTGTTCTGGTTTTTTGGGTTTTCACAAACTAAAGGTATGTATTAAAAGAAAATAAATGTTTCGTGACCTGTGAATACATGTTGTATTGCTAACTTGTGCTTAAAACTAACCACCTTTTTAATACCCAATTTGTTAGCAAATTTAATCTTCTGTAGAGTAAAACATTATGAGGCACGCATCGGCCGGTAAGAATGTTATACTTGTGTGAAACTATGGTTCGTCCCCTGTTCAAATTGTCCAACATTCGCTGCCCTGGGCTGCCCATTCTGACAATGTTGCTTTTTTTAGGAATCATGTCATGCTGCAAGCACGCACTTTTTTAGTATGGCAAGGAGAAAGAGGCGCTTCAAAAAAATGTCCAGCACTGGTCGAGTTCATATTTTCAAATGTTATTGAAAAATCGAACTGTACTGAGCTAAAAGCTCAAAATTTTCTGCAAAAGACTGTCTGAGAAGTGGAGAAAGTGTCATAGGGATAAGAAGCGATTTGAGCACAACAACGCAGCTTGGCTGAACGAACACTTGGTTCTTCTACAACAAAACAGAACATTGGGTTCAGGACGAAACGAAAAGGACATTGCTGATTGCCACCCGAAACATCAATGCACCAAAGTTTCGCATCTCGTCGAAGACAACAGCTGCAATGAACACGTATTAGTCTAAACAAATGTGGAAAACGCAGTGAAGCGGATATAGTCTCAATGGTCGGCACAGATACCGACGCATCTAAAAAATAAAAGAAGCTTGGATATAGACCAACAGCTTCCTATAGAATATACTCCAGAGGAAGCTTTGGCCATCTACATTGATGGTAATTATACCAAAAACTCATATAAGCTTTTGCAAGCAGGCACAAAAGAGCGAAAAGCTAATATTTTTCCAACATATGATGTTTTGCGATCTGCCAAGGGGATGTGTTATCCAAATTCCATTAGAACGGAAGAATGTTGGACAGAAGTCCCGTTGCAAGAAATGCTGGACCACACAATATCTAGAATTGTTGAAGCACATCCTGATGTATTTAGCCCAATCTCAGTTGATGACGAAAAATGTAGTTTGAGACTCTTTTCTAAAAGGGGCTGCGATGGGAGTTTGGGACACCAAAGCTTCAGCAACTCGGAACTTAAAATGGCAGATGAGGACTTGTTTTTCATTTGTATTGTGCCGCTACTATTGCAATTGGGAAGCTGCATACTTTGGAAAAATCCTCGCCCATCAACGACTCGATATTGTAGACCTCTTAAAATAATGTTTGCCAAAGAGACTGCAGATTTGGTAAGAGCCGAAATTGATAATATTCAAATTGTGCCCACACGACTAAGCAAATTTCAAGTTGAACACAAATTGCAACTTACAATGATCGAAGGAAAAGTGTTTAGCGTGATTGCGGAAACATCATCGCAAACTTGCGGCATTTGTAAGGCCACGCCCAAAATGATGAACGATTTACATACCATTACAAACTTTCCAAGAAACGATGACTTACTAGAATTCGGTCTGTCGATCTTGCATTGTTGGATTCGCCCCCACAATAAAAAATGTTGAATATGCCCAATATCTACATCTCTGAAAGTTTCATAAGGAACAGATAATGTATGGAAAAGTTATAAAAGTTATACAAATTGTTGCCTACTTTTTGGCGCCACATGCTCTGTTTGCTTACATAATGTAGAAATGTTCTTATTAATGTTAATGCTCTGTTAACTAACATTAGGGAAGTCTGTACAAGATTAGTTCCCCTGAGTAACGGGTATATCGAAGTCGGGCTGGACTTTAACTTACGCTCTCGTTTACTATGATTTAGTCGCTGTGGCCGGGTGTGGTGCAGCGGATAGTGTGTGTGTGCCAGCTGTGCAAGAGGTCGTGGGTTCGATCCCGCCTCGGGACATCTAATGAAAAAGAATTTTTCTTTAAAAACTTAAACACCCGGTCGCCTTCACCAGTTGTTGGCGCCAGTTGTGAAGTAACTAGCCATGAAAAGCTTCTCAAATTTAGCCGTTCGGATTCGGCGTTGAAGGGTAGGTCTCTTTTCTATAGTGCGAAAATGAATAGCACACAAGCCAAGAGATTGAGGGAAGCTCGGCTTGGCCCTTTGGGGCTAAAAAGTCAATTAATTTATTTATTTTATTTATTATTTGGTCGCATACTCTCGCGAGCGCTTGAATGTTGTGTACGCTAAGATGCAGACGTCCGTGAGTTCAGTCTTCGAGGAACTGATGGTATCACAAAATCAATCACAGCTTAGAAAATGAGGGATTTGGTCGGTATAGCCTCCCCTTTCCTTCCCCCTCCCTTCTAACATAAATTTGTAAGTCTTTAAAAGTTGAGTTCGATTACAGGGATTAGTTTGAGTTCGGCAAAACTAAAACCGGGATCAAAATTTGGAACCCTATCGTGTTTAGTTTTTGCCATTCCGGATCAATTTTTGGCACCGCTTTCACTTAAGTTGATCCTGAATGGCTTGACTTTTTCGTTCACCGTAGAAGAATATCTAATTTTGATGTTAATTTAACGCCCGCCTTTCAGAGCCAAATAGAACTCTAGATACGAGGGGATGAGAGCTCGTGGTTGTTGAAAATAGGTCAAGAGAAGCGACTTTGATCAGGTGTTTGTCCCTTTAATCCTTTGAGAAAGATTTGGAATGCGACATGTCGCCTAAGCTTAATAAACTGATGTAGAGTTATGGATCAAAGCCAATGGCAGTTTTCACAAGTTCAACAATACAAATTTTCCTAAGGAAACTTATGAAATTCTTAATTTTTTGTTAGTAAAAATTCAATTATAATTTAGCGAACCAAAAGCCGAACCTTTTTTCAGTGGTTTTCAGCCTTGCGTTAACAGCAGACGTTGCTAAAGTCTCTAGTTTCTTCTACTCTGATCGTGTCACGCCCCCATCTTCTCAATTCCCCCAACCAATTTTTGACCGATTTCTTTTTGGCCGGCCAACGCGGTGGAACATTTAAACAATAGCAAACAATTGTCTGTACACTTATTTAATTTGACTACCTTGAAAATCGCAAAGTTTTTGCTGGTTAGGCACAGGCAAACTTTTTATGCTGGCGGCCATAAATCTGTGGCACTGCCCCAACAACAGCAATAACAACAACCACAACAACATGGTAGGGGAGGCGCCACAGGCCCAGCAGCAGCAGCAGCAGCAAAGAGGGAGGGAGACAAGTTTGCGGGTGCTCGGTGGAGCTGGAGTTAAACATTTTTAAAAGCCATAAATTTATTGTTCTAGCAATTGTTTTGGTTGTTGTTGTTGTTGTTGTTCTTGCGGTGCAGTCAAGTCGAAAAACGCACAAGTAGGTCGTGTTTGATGCATTTGTGTAGCCATGTCGATCTGTTGGCTAATTCTAGCCGGATTAAGGAGCAACTGGCTTTGTTATGGCAATAAATTAGTAATTGCCCACCAGCCAGATAAGCTTGCTCATCCGCAACACTCACAGACCGCGATTTAATTGCAGCTTCTTGAGTAACTGGAAACTGGAAACGCCACAAAGTTTCGTCCCATTGGCAACGGAAGTGCAGATTAGATAATTTAATTAAAGACTCAGCGAGCAGGGCAAGTGGAGGCATTAGCCATGCAAATGCGGGACACATTTTTAATTACTTCGCCCCCCATGCCCCACCGCCTCCCACAACCAGCAGCCGACGACGCCTGCTACGAAAGGAGTCCGGAAATCAATAAATATGTTTGCAAGCTTAAATTGAAAAACTTACCAGCCACATTTACTCGTAATATCATCTTCTTGCATTGTGATTTCTTTGCTTTCCTTCTCTTTTTTTTGGTCCTTCCCACTCGCAACTAAAACAAAAGCTCAACAAAAAGGCAAGCCGGAGGCGTAAGCTACTTCAACCAAAAGTGATGGCGTCGAAGGGGGCTTAGGAGCGGGTGGGGCTCCTTTTCGAAGCACTCATTCATTCATTCGTAAAGGCTTTAGCAGTAAAATAAACGCGCATTGATGCGGAAAATGTGCTACGCACGATGGTGACGTTGCCTCCGGCCACGCCCACTCCGGGCGACACTCTGCAGAAGCGACAGTCGATACAAATTTTTTTACTCTTTCAGCTTTTCGGGAAGTTTTAAAGTTGCACTTGAGTGGCTTAGTGAAGGCTCCCGAGGTAAGTGGTGCTGGTGCTGGGTGGGTGGCTGAGGTGGCATCACTTCATCATTCAGGCGTAAATATTCCTTTACGCAAATGCGCGTAAATCTCCTAGAGCAACTCCTCTGCTATCCTCCACTGCTGACCCCTTGGGGTTTCCGTTTTCACCAGAGCGATCGTGTTTCATATTTATGTGCCAAAGCAGGAGGAGCCGTGTCCGTCCAGGTTGGCGAGTGTGCGCCATGAAATTCAATAAAACCCGCCTCACTTACTTCACGTCATTTCCGCACTGCCACTTTTATTATTTAGGTTGGCGTATTTATTTATTTATGGTCCACCTCTCACCCAGTCATTTGCCTTGGCTTTGAGTAGATTAGCAGGAGAAACTAACATGAACAGGGGAATCAAAGCAATTATTAGGCATTTGCCAGCGAAAGTACTTGCTCTTGAATTGGAAGCTTATCGATAGCTTTGCTGCACATGTGGAATTAAGTGAAGGGAAATACTAGAATTGGTAATTTATTAGTTTATTTTTCATGAAATGTAACAAAGATTCAATTGAAACCTTTAATTGAACTTGGCAGCAAAAGACATTCAGGAAAAATGAGAAAAGAACTTGGTACACTTTCAGCGTGTCAGAACAAAACAGTTTGGTTACGGACACAACGAAAGGAGGGAGCGAAAGACACTTTCAGTTCTGTTTTTGATCAATTTGTAGTCAGTTGTTTAATGAGCGATCTCTCAAAAGTGTTTCTGTCAGTGGTTGTTGGCAGTCAGACTGTTAGTTTTTTGACGCGAAATGCGGAAAATTAGATAGAAAGGTAAAAAAATAATAGAATTGTTTTGATTTTATTAATAAAATTATTAATTTTTATAAATTTAAAAAAAAACTCTTTGTGTGTAGAGAAGCGTTGCCAGCGCAATTTCCGTACGAATGATGTGCTTCATATATTAAATTTATAAGTTCTTAAGGAAAAAGGAAAAAAATAAACAGAAATGAAATAAAAAAAAAACCAGATATTAGTCCGCAAATTAAAGAATAAACCTAATAATAATATAATTTTGAGTAGACGAATGCGTCCAGTCCCAGCGGCTGATCGGTTTACTGACGATAGTTGAACGTGACAACGTCTTAAGAAAATACTGATGGAATGGTAGCATTTTTCAAAAGAAAATTTTAATTTCATTTGTTTAATAGATTTGTATGTATATAGAGAAGGAGGTAATTGGAAATCACAATGAAATTGATCAAGTTAGATTTATTTGTACGCATAAATACAATTATGTCAATTTTTTTTTCCATGGTGGGATTGTAAGCGGTTCTGCAAAATAGATCGTCGCTCGAAACAATTTAAAAAAATTTTTCATAAAATTTTTCATTCAATTCTTCATTTTAAATTTAAAAAATAAAAATACAACAAAATACTTGAATAAAATTTATTGTTTAAATTTCTACTCAATTGTTAAAATTTAAATTTTGATTTTATTATTTTAATAATATAATTAAATTTTTTCAATTAGTTACTTAATTATTTTTGCAAATTTAATTGTAATTTGTTATAAAAAAGTAATAATTTTAAATAATTCATTATAAGAATAAGCAATGATTAAATTATTGTTTATAAATCTTACATTTAAAATTTAAAATTTGGAAACATTAAAATTTTCGTAAATCTAGTTTTTAAAAAGCCCGCCTCAATGTGTTTGATATAGGAGAAAATGTTCCCTTTGACAGATGGCTGGTCCAACCTGTCATTTCAGACACGGTGTTGTGATATGTGGAAGATTTAATATTTACTAGGCTCGTCCTGTGGTCGAAATTCGACCATCGAACAAATTAACACTTAACATTAAAGGATGTACACTTTTAAGTCTAAAGTAATATGTATGTCAAAAAAGTCTTAAATTGGCATAGTTTTTGGTCCAAAAATATTTGTATCTGAATCTTTTTTAAACCCTGGAAAATCTGATTAACATATATTCCAATTTAAACAGTCAGCCAACATTTGGTTAACAAACTTGGCATAGTTAGGTCTTTTTTATACTACCCAGAAAGCTATAAACACCGTTTCTTCCTTTCCTTGATCTTTTGTTAAAGTTTTGGTAAAGTGTAAGTCTTAAAATAATTTTCAATGCATTTCTGGAAAATGTCGCTTGGGGAAGGCTCCAAAGAAAGTGTGAAGACACAAAATGTATACATTTATTTTTTGGCGGGATTTTGTAGCGCAGTGATAGTGCCTGACCCTACACAGGCAATAAATCCATATATTCGATGTATTTCCGATTCGATGTAATACCGATTCAATCTCAAAATCACAGCACAGTCTCCAATTGTGCTCGGTGTATTTAAATTTGATTAGTGAATTTCCCATTGAATTGTTTATATGTTTCTTATAATGTACCTTTCCTGTATCTGATCGATTTTCCCGAAGAATACTGACTATTTTTGCACTCATTTTTTTGGTTAAATGGAATTCTATGCCATCTGCATGTCACCGTATCTTTAATTCGCTATAAAACAATAAATAATAGCAATACAATTTTTTCGCCCTTAATACTCCTTTCAACATTACTATGCTAAAAAGGAAGACGAACATATCAATAGGATTAGCAATATAACAAATTTTTAAACAATATTAATTATTGTTTACGCTCCGAAATTCATTTTATTAGCAGCACTTGCCTCGCAAAAAATTTCTTGTCAATTCGATTTCCGTTAGACCAGAAACTTTAAATCTGCTTATAACCAAAACAAAATATGCGTAGAAGCTTTTTTTCCCGTTGATCGTCTCTTCACAGGGAGAGCGTACTGAGAGCCACTCTCTCTGTTTACAAATGTCAAATTACAACTAAGCACAGCTCACAGAGAGTGTTGGCCTGTTGAAACAACAACAATGCGTAAGCGTGCGTGCAGCCGGCTCTATCGAATTTAAGACGTTTCACGTCAAAAAATATTCTAGAAAACAAAGTAGCGATTTATTAAATTGGAATTGAATTAATTTGAGTGTTGATGTCCGTCTAGGTCTGCTGAGCTATATGTGTGAAGTGTGTGTATGTATTAGTACATGGAACGCCTCAAAGCGAGAACTAACGACGACAATGAGTCATGTTTTTCGTGCGTGCAGCCGGCTCTATCGAATTATAAGACGTTGTCAAGTCATAACCTGGCACTGCACAATTGGTCATATGGCCATCAGGATGCGCGTGCCCCACCATGACTTCTGTCGTAGTTCTGGGAATGAGGACGAAATAGAAAGCATCCAACACCTTCTTTGCGACTGCACTGCACTTCTTAGGAAACACACCCAGCATCTGGGCAAACCATTCTTCGAAGACCTGGGCAGTCTGGCTAACGTGCCCCTAGAAGATCTGACTCTTTTTGTGCATTCCTCAAAATGGTTTAAATAGAGAGACTGCGCAGAGCCTGACCGACAATTCCCACTAGCCCTCTCCCCTTACCAAACCCCACCCCACCATATTAAACATCACAATGGGACAAATGGTGATCTCGGCCTAACCTAACCTAACCTAACCTAACCATATTGTTCCATTTGCAAGAACATTTTAAGCAGATTGATTGATTGATTTTGGATGTGTTTATAAGCGGATCTCACATTGTGGAATTCGGTTCAAATAGGGCGACATATGACATGATTTAGAACCGCTGGATAAGCTGCTAACCGACGCATCACTCTACAACAACTTTACCATCTGACTTAGTTCATTTAGGTCTTTCAGAAAAAACAAAGAATCATTGGACTGGGAATCGAACCCAGGACCTTTACAGCTGTTGGCATGTTAGCGCATTGCACCATCGCACACCTTTGAGCTTCTTCCACATCTTAAGTGGTTACAGGGTATAAAAAGTAAAAAAATACAAAAATTCACTAACTTTCAACTGCCACAAAGCAACGCCAAATACTTTCTCATCGAGATAGCCCCATCTAAGATGGGGTAGTCTGGAAAGTGTCTTGCTTGGTGTGAACAATTGAAGCCAACGTGCGCCAGATATACATATAAGCGACTGGTGTGCAATTTCATTTTAAGGCCAATTCCTTTAGATGCCAAAAAGGTGAAAATTTGCATATTCTCTTGAGCTGAACTGAAGGACTTTCTGCTTGATTTGATCAATGTTCATCCCTTTGACATTGCCGTCATTCACTTGGCATTATTAATGGCACCTGCTAAGCTGTGCAGTGATTTGCCTGCTTCCCAGTAAGTACTTGGCTTACTGGCAGAGTTCCTGCTAATTACCGCATATTTAGACGAACCCAGGCATTTCCCTCGCCCACTTATAACTATTTCTCGCTCGCAATTGGCACACACTCACACACATCCTGCAACTGAATATGCAATGAATCGTAAGCCAAAGCCAAAGCATAGGGTGGAGTGGGGTGTGGTTTTGGTACGGAGTGGGAGTGGTGCCTCCTGAGTGCAGTTTTGTGTCTCGTTATCATTGGGTAAATAGTAAATTGCCTACGAATACGAAGCAATTACCCAACATAAAAGGCAAAAATTATTAATTATACCGAGTATTTGTGGTAGAGACGGGACTCAAGGGGGCGAGTGTAGTGTAGTGTCTAGTAATTGCCATCATTGTGTGCAATTGATTGCATCTACCCGGGGGCGCCAATATAAACAAACCAATTAAGGCCCAAGTGCACAGTACATCGTCCAGTTCCAATCACTGCAACAACAACAACAACAACAACGGCAGCAAGGGCATGGAGCATGTGTCACTCAGGGATCAAGGGGATCAAAGGGGACTCCCTGGTCATCTCGCAGGTCACACAAATGGCAGGCAATGAAAATCACTGCAAATGGAGCCAATTGTTTTATGAACTTATTGCCTCGCTCTTTTATCTTTCGCCAGCCATAATAGTTGCCGTTTGAGAGTCGGAGACGGAGACGGAGTCGTAGTCGATGCCAGGCGAGAAAAGCACAAGGACACATCCAGCAAACGGCACAAAAACACAACCCAAAGAAAACACAGAAAATGCTTATGCTGCAAGAAATGGCAAATACAAACGCAGAAGCCAGAAGTCGCACGGCTGACTGACATTGGTGGGGGGTGGGAAGAATAGGGAGGGGCTAACTGAAGCGGAAAATGTATTGCAAACAAATTGTCAAGTATTTTTGTGGCTTACATCTTGGTTGGGCCCTCCTCTTCACCAGCGTACACCATGGGTGTGCAGACATTGACTGGCTTTTGGACACAGCTGGGTACTGCACACAGTATCCAAATGTATGTCACACTGCGAGCCCCACCAGCATCGAGCTGTACAAATTATGAAGGCGCTGACCCGCTGTTCTTCAAAAAAAGAACTTTGTTTTCTCTGTGGAGAAAGTGCAAAGGAATGTAACAAGATGCTACAAATGATTGTTTAACAAGAAACACTTGGATGCCAACTGGAGTAAAAAGTGTAAGCCTTAAATGGGTTAAGGGGTTGTAGTGGGAAAGGTTAGGTGGCTGTTATTCAATTATATGTGCCCAGTGGCGATTTTGAGGTTGATGGATAAGAGAATGCAGGGAAGTTCAGACATGGCACAAGGAAATCATTGAAAGGTGTCAACAAAACAAGACTGCAAAGAGGTCCTGAATCGAACTTTGGTTCAGGAATAGAAAGCAAAACTTGGCAAGTGCTCTAAGCATCTGGGGTCAGACCTGCGTTCTGATCAGAAACTCAAAAGGGGCAAAAAAAAAAATTTTTTTTCCCCCCCCCCCTCCCCCCCCAAAAAAAATCGAGGGCGTACAAAAAGTAAACCCCCCCCCCCCACCAGACTTTGCAAAGTCTGGTGGTGAAAAAAGGATTGTCGGAACCGGCCACGATTCCGGGTGACTCTGGAGCGTCCGGAATGAAAAAAACGGGGTTATAATCAGTATAGATTTAATTCTCAACTGAACTCAAACTTAATTTTTTGCATGATTTTTTGACAACATAAAAAAAAAATTCTCAATAAAAAAATAGTACCAAATTTTTTTAAAATTGATGGTCTGAGTTTCACCCGAGAATGGGACCATTTGGCGTCGATTCCACTTTGTTTCATGAAAATCGGTTTAGTTGAACTGAGATATCATGGCTGCCAGTTCGAAAAACGTGGTTTTCAGATAAACGCGTTTGAGGGTTTACAAAAAAGTTGTTCATTGAGAAGACACCCCTCACGTTTGCAGTTGCTTAGGAATTTAGGTCACATTGGGTCAGTAAAAGGCTATATCTCCTAAACTAATTTGAGTCTCTTCGAAGATCCTTTTTGGGGGATATTTTTGAAAAAGCCATGCTATAAATAAAGGCAAAAAAAAAAGTCGAAAAAAGTTCGCTCAATGAGAAGACGCTCTTCCTTAAAAGGCACCTCCCAGCAGCTTGCCAAATGCTGGGAGGAGGCATTACTTTAGGAGTCCAGCTCGTTTGGGGGCTTTTCGGGCTTATGCAGCATGATGATATTGGCGTTCTTCCAAGCACTGGGGAAGTAGCTGAGGCGCAGGGCTGAGTTGAAGAGGAGCAACAGAAACAATATCGCATTGCGAGGAAAACTCCGTCTTCACCAGGTGCCTTGTTGTACTTGAGTAAGGCTATCTCGCTCGACACCTCTTCAAAAGTGATGGGCCTGAAAGGTAACGCCATTTGATGAGGCTTCTGGTAATCTGTGGTGCACAAACAAATTAAGGGTGACTTCAACACTTTTGGGCTTCTTAGACGTGTTAACTTATGTGTTCCCATTAGATCGACCCCAAAACTTCATCCCTTGATCTTAGAAACTATGCTTTGTCTAAGCTTTAACTGTCATCTCGGTCTTTATAACCTGATTATACAGAGAGTAAAAAGGGTGAGTAAGTCAGTAAGTCTTTCATTGTTTTTTCAACTTATATTTTAAAATACTTATGCCCTACATGGCTTTAATTTGTCTTATTTCATTGATTTCTAATTAGATTTATTACCAAAATTCCTTTTTTTTGTAATTTGGTTTGGTTGGGCGCTAGATGGTCTGCCATATTGCCCGAGCTCCTTAACTTGCCCAAATGAAAAATCAATAGCCAACAACTTCTTAAACTAAAGCAAGAAATCTTTGCACTTTGGACAGTTGAAAGGAACTGAATAAAAGTTAAAGACCAACTTGAAGCAACACGTTCCACTAATTACAGCAACTTGTCTGAGAAAACCAATGACCAGCTGATCATAAATAAAATTATTCGCGCATAAAATATGCACAAGAGTGCGCGCGAGCTGCTCCCAAACAACCGATGGAAATGCCAAGGAGCAAAAGTTGGCAGGCTGAGCTGGAAATAATTGATTAGAAACGAACGTGATTGTTAACTTTTTGCATATGTAATTTCGATTAGGCCTCTGCTTCCCTCCTCCTCCTCCTCCCTCTACCCTTCTGTCAGTCAAAAGGGTGCAACGGTGCGTATGCGAAATGTGAGAGAAAGCTTGTTTGAGTGTGTGTGTGTGATATTAGCCAGTAAGTGGAGTAGAGGCTGCCAGCTAAGCAACATTTCAGACTCTGTTGCTGCTGGTTGGTTCCCATCACAATGCAAATTTACAGTTACATGCTTCGATTGGCAATTTAATAAGGTAACTTTTTCAACAGCCACGAGGCGACTACCCTTTCTCACCCCCTTCCCCCACCACCCTGCACCACATACAAACGCGTTCACACAGAAACTGACGTGCCTTACATATTTAATGTTTAACTGTAAATTAGGTTAAAATGTGTTTGCAAAAGCAAAGGATTTCAGCAGCCGCAGTGCTTTGAGCTTGGAGAGCTTTTTTCTCGTCTTTTGTGGCTCTCTCTAAATGTTTGCCTTCCATTTGCGACTGATGAACGCGTGAGCCTAGCAAAAATGATGTCCTGCATGCCATTGACCTTCGTCCAGCAGCAGCAGCAGCAGTAGGAGAGGTGGCTTAGCCAACAAATCCTGCCCAGTGGCTGGTTGGGTGGGGCTTGGGGAGAAAACTGTTCACGCATTAATTAATAATTTATGGATGTGTTTGGGTGCTCTGATGGCTTCGACTGGGTTTGAGTGCATTTGCACACGCATTAAAAATAATTTCATTTGCTGACGCCAGCGTCCGGCATTTTGTGCTGTTAATGAACCCGGCTTTAACATGAATTCCCGTACAGAACTAATAACAAACCTCCCCATGGAGTTTGGCTTTCATTTTGATGCTTCTGTTTGCTAGCAAAATTGCCTCTCTTATTTTCGGCAATAAAATTGAACAAATTTTTATGTACACTTGGAGAAAAATGATCAAGAAACATGGAAGAAGTTCACTGATTGAGTAAGGGAGCTTTTTTAGTCTACGCGAAGCTTTATGAGTTACAGAACTTTTCAGCCAACGTTAAGCTTTTGCTCAAGTTCTCTTTTTAGCTGCTTTCATGACTGAAAAAATGTGCATAGTTTATGAGTGAGTCAAAGAAAGTTAGCTTAGAGCTTTTCATTCTACGCAAAGCTTTTGCTAACGCTCTCTTTAGGAGCTTTAATGACTGAGAAAGTATGCTTTATTTATGCTTCAGTCACGTAAGTTAATACTTGTTCTCAAATACTCTGGTTGTGTTAAAGAGCTTTCCGGTCTAGGCAAAGCTTTTGCTCATGCTCTCTTCAGCAGCTTCAACGACTGAAAAAGTATGCATAATTTATGCTTCAATCAAGTACGTTAAGTTTTCGATCGCTGTGTCAAAAAGCTTTTCATTCTACGCAAAGCTTTTGCTCGCGCTCTCTTCAGCAGCTTTGTTGACTGAGAAAATAAGCGTAATTTATGCTTCATTAAGTAAGACTGGATTTACACGGTGAAGCAACTCATGAAGTTTTCAAAAAGCTCTTGCTTGTAGGAAAAGGTGTGGAGGGGCGCGACACCACTAAACCTCTTTCCTACGCACGAAAGCTTTTTCGAAAACTCCATGAAGTTTCCTTCACCGTGTAAATCCAGTCTAAGTTAAATTTTCGCTTGCAAATACTCTGACTGTGTTAAAGAGCTTTCCAGTCTTGGCAAAGCTTTTGCTCACGCTCTCTTCGGCAGCTTAAACGACTGAAAAAGTATGCATAAATTATACTTCAATCAGATAACTTCTTCGCTCGCTGTGTTAAAAAGCTTTTTATTCTACGCAAAGCTATTGCTGATGCTCTCTTCAGCAGCTTTAATGACTAAAAAAGTATGCATAAATTATGCTTCAATCAAGTAAGTTAAGTTTTCTCGCGCTGTACGAAAGAACTTTTGATTCTACTTTTGATTCTGCAGCTTTTATGACTGAAATAGCCTGCATAGTTTTGGCTTCAATCAAGTAAGTTAAGTTTTCGCTGGCAGTATTAAATTGTTTTCATTCAACGCAAAGCTTTTGCTCGCTCTCTTCAGCAGCTTAAAAATGACTGAAAATTATGCTTAATGTATGCTTCATTCGCGTAAGCTAAGTTTCGCTCGCATGTACTCTGACTGATCCTGAGAGTTTTTTGGTATACGCGAAGCGTTTGATCACGGTCTCTTTCTCTTTGCTATTATAAAGCTTTTCATTACGCTTTCTCTCACCCTGCTTTAAGAGAGCTTTTTAGTCTACGCTAAGCTTTTACTCCCGCTCTCTCTCTCTCTCTTTTCTTCGTTGTGCAAAGAAATAAATATTGAATCCTCGACAGAATTTAAATAGTTTTTAAACAAAATCATTATACAATTTTCTTAGTTCTTTTTTTCTGAGTGCACAATTTTGAATATCTTTTTGTTTTATTAGCACTTTCTCAATGTGTAAAGCACACAGCATGAAAAACAAGAAATCCAACGAATTGTTTTCTCATAAAAATGAAAATTCTTTATTTTACTTTTCAATATCAAAATATTTATAGACTTTAAGGATAAGCCATGGCAGGAACATGAAAATGCATTTACATAAGGGGTAGAGTGGGATTTCGCCATCCTCCCCTCACCCACTCTATCTCTCTCTCTCTCGCTCTCTGGACACAGCACAGACAAAACACAAGCACAAGACGCAAGCAGGAAAATGTAATCCCAGCCAAGCGAAGCAAACTTCCGGCAAACGCTGGAACGGACGCTTCAATGTATTGGATACGGGAAATGGGCAACAATTGGCAACAGTGCAAGAAGCAGGGCTCCAAACAACAACGACTCCGGCTGTTGCGGCTGCGTCCGCCGACCATATGCAACCAGGGAAGTGGCAGCAGCAACAGCAGCAGACTCGGAGTAGAATCTTAAGCCTTATAATAACTGAACCAGAACCACCAGCAGCAGCGTCAGCAGCTCCACCGGCAACATTGTCAACTTCTTTTGCTGTCGCTTTTTCCTTTGTCTGCCTTTTGTTCCTCAGCTAGCTACTTGAATTGGTTCTTTGGCGTGGGATTTTCTCATGTGAAGTGTGAAGAGTGCATAAACAAAAATTGAAATAAGCATGTCCAGCCTTAGCCTGGATGAAGCTTAGCTGGAAAATCCCACCACACTCACACACACACACTGCTGAACTTTAATTTCTATACTCTACCAACTTTCGGCAATTCGGCCTAAAACTTTTCTGATGTGCCACCCTGTTGTAACTAGCCTCCAGCAAGGGGTCAGAGCGTCAGCCCTAATACAATTTGCATTTTTTGAGGCAACTTTTCGTTTTGCCGGGATATTGCGGATGTGTGTGGAGGGTTTTTTTTTTTTTATTTTTAATTGAATAACTGCAACTCTACTGCTGCTGCGCGGCTGCTGCTGGCACTTTTACGCATACCCAAAATGCTATGTTGTTGTTTTACAGCCAGCAGCTACCTAACACAAACAGACACGCATTCGCATAAATGTGTGTATAGAATAAGTAAATATCGTTTTTCGAGTTTGCTTTTAGTTTTTCTACTAATTTTTTTTTATAGCTAAAAGTAAGCACTAGGTGAATTCTTTCCAGGAAGAAATATTCATAATTGCAATTATGTAACAACTTTGCAAGTTTTTGCTACTGACCAAGTGGAAAAACTTACCACAAAATAACTGAAAATTTTATTACT